>JAUIMM010000588.1:490000-855221 GCA_031769625.1 Taudactylus pleione
TTCTGCTCCTATGCTATTATTAACCTCAATAACCTTAATTTCCACTCATTTCCAGTCTATTCTGAACACCTCACAATAGTGTTTTTATGTCCAAAAGGTTGCACCGAGGTAGCTGGATGACAATGTTAAGCGACACGAGTGGGCGGCACAAACACGTGACCCATCTAGGAGTGACACTGCAGTGGCAGACAGGATGGCAGTTTGAAAAACTAGGCCCCAAACAGCACATAATGCAAAGAAAAAAAAGAGGTGCAAGATGGAATTGTCCTTGGGCCCTCCCACCCACACTTTAACAAACCAATCATTTCAGCGCCAGGGTCTGCCTCACGACTGTGGCTGAAATGATTGGTTCGTTTGGGCCCCCACAAAACAAGCTGGCAATTAATCTGTCCCTGCACAAACTGGCTCTACGGAGGCAAGATGTCGTCCTCATCCTCCTCATTCACTGATTCCTCACCCTCTTCAGTGTTGCGTACATCCTCATCCTCACAGAGTATTAATTCGACCCCGCTGGAATCCACCACCACAGGTCCCTCTGTACGTTCTGGAGGCTGGTCTCCCTAGAAGAGTTGATAATTCATTTTTATGAACATCATCTTCTCCACATTTTGTGGAAGCAACCTCCTACGCCTTTTGCTGACAAGGTTCCCGGCTGCACTAAACACTCTTTCGGAGTACAAACTGGAGGGGGGGCAACTCAGGTAAAATAAAGCCAGTTTGTACAGGGGCCTCCAAATTGCCTCTTTTTCCTGCCAGTACAGGTACGGACTGTCTGACATGCCTACTTGGATGCTGTCACCGATGTAATCCTTTCACAGACAGATGTACGCTTGTCGCTGCTGCTTTGAGGATGCAGGTGCAGCTACAGCCCACACAATTCACAAAGACAGAAAAAAAAGAAGAATTTTTCATTTTTGTGGAGTGCACTTTGGGGGTTACACCACCCTTTAACAGACAGACGCACACTTGTCACTGCTGCTTTGAGGATGCAGGTGCGGCTATAGCCCACAAAGACAGAAAGAAAACACAAACACAGAAAAAAAAATATATATTTTTTTTGTGGAGCGCACTTTGAGGGTTACACCACACTTTAACAGACAGACGCACACTTGTTGCTGCTGCTTTAAGGATGCAGGTGCGGCTACAGCCCACACAATTCACAAAGACAGAAAAAGAAAAGGAGAATTTTTTATTATTTGTGGAGCGCACTTTGAGTGTTTACACCACCCTTTAGCAGACAGACTCACGCTTATCAATGCTGCTTTGAGGATGTAGGTGCGGCTACTGCGCATACATTTCACACACAAGCACAGAAAAAAAGATTATTTTATTTTGGTTGGAGCGCACTTTGGGGGTTACACCACCCTTTAACAGACAGACGCACGCTGGCCGCTGCTGCTTTGAGGATGCAGGTGCGGCTATAGCCCACACATTTCACAAAGACAGAAAAAAAAAAGAAGAATTTTTTATTTTTTGTGGAGCGCACTTTGGGGGTTACACCACCCTTTAACAGACAGAAGCACGCTTGTCGCTGCTGCTTTGAGGATGCAGGTGCGGCTACTGCGCATACATTTCACACACAAACACAGAAAAAAAGAAGATTATTTTATTTTGGTTGGAGCGCACTTTGGGGGTTACACCACCCTTTAACACCCAGACATACGCTTGTCGCTGCTGCTTTGAGGATGCAGGTGCGGCTACAGCCCACACAATTCACAAAGACAGAAAAAAAAAGATTTTTTTATTTTTTGTGGAGCGCACTTTGAGGGTTACACCACCCTTTAACAGACAAGCCAGCCGGCCCTTTACTTATGACACAGGCGCACGCTTGGCACTGCTCCTTTGTTGATGCACGTGCAGCCACAGTGCACACAATTCACAAACACAGAAAATAATTCCTCCACCATTATGTCAGTGGTGACAGTATCATATGCAGTGACAGTAGACATGTCAGAAATTGTTGGCACGTCCTTCAGTCTGGATCAGATGTCCAAACCGGCCCTTGACTTATGACACAGGCGCACACTTGGCGCTGCTGCTGTGTTGATGCACATGCAGCTACTGCGCATACATTTCGCACACAAACACAGAAAAAAAAATTGTTTATTTTTTGTGGAGTGTACTTTGGGCGTTACACCACCGTTTAACAGACTTATGGGACACAGGCGCACGCTTGGCGCTGCTCCTTTGTTGATGCACGTGCAGCCACAGTCCACACAATTCACAAACACAGAAAATATTTTTTTATTTTGTTTGGAGTGCACTTTGGGGGTTACAGCACCCTTTAACGGTCAAGCCAGCCGGCCCTTTACTTATGACACAGGTGAACGCTTGGCATTACTTTGTTGATGCACGTGCGGCTACTGCGCACACAATTCACAAACACAGAAAAAATATTTATTTTTTTTGCACTTGGGGGGAGCACCTCTGATGGACAGAGCACCCCCTGGACAACACTACAGCACCCCTTTAGGACTGGGACACTGCACGGAACTTTGGAGTGGACACAGCCCCTATGGAGAACTGACTGCACTACACAGTCCAGGCAGCCCCTATGGACTTTGGAGGAGTGGAAACAGCCCCTATGGACAACAGCAGCACAGCACAACACAGCCAGCCCCTATGGACTTTGGATGATTGGGCACAGCCCCTATGGACAACAGCAGCACAGCACAACACAGCCAGCCCCTATGGATTTTGGAGGAGTGGACACAGCCCCTATGGACAACAGCAGCACAGCGCAGCACAGCCAGCCCTAACGCCCACCCTCCCTCTTCACTGTCCACAGCTGAGTGAGAAAATGGCGCCGACGCGGGTACCTTATATAGAATCCAAAACCCGCGAGACCCGGAAGGCGGGATGATGACGTTTTGCCTCGATTTCAGATCCGAGTCAGGCGGGAAAAGTCGACCCTGACTTGGATCGGCCTCAGATCGGAGGGGCTCGGGGGGGTTCGGATTTCAGAAATCCTAACCCGCTCACCCCTAATCTATATATCTATCTCATATCTATCTATCTATCTACAGTCAGGTCCATAAATATTGGGACATTGACAGAATTTTCAGATTTTGGCCTCTATTCACCACCACAATGGTTTTGAAATGAAACAAACAAGATGTGCTTTAACTGCAGACTTTCAGATTTAATTTGAGGGTAATTACATCCAAATCGGGTGAACGGTGTAGGAATTACAACAGTTATGCAATGGCCAAGTCAATCCCCTGACCTGAATCCGATTGAGCATGCATTTCACTTGAAGAAGACAAAACTGAAGGGAAAATGCCCCAAGAACAAGCAGGAACTGAAGACATTTGCAGTAGAGGCCTGGCAGAGCATCCCCAGGGATGAAACCCAGCGTCTGGTGATGTCTATGCGTTCCAGACTTCAGGCTGTAATTACCTGCAAAGGATTTGCAACAAAGTATTAAAAAGTGAAAGTTAGATTTAGGATTGTTTAGTTTGTCCCATTACTTTTGGCCCTTTAAAGAGTGGGAGGCAGATATAGAAACTGTTGTAATGAACTATCAGTTGGCGACTGGACAGTGTCTGTCTTTATGCTTAGTATCACAGCTCCCTCCTCTGCTATCTGCGCTGCTAGTGATGAGACTTGCTGCCTTTGTGGTGTAATATGCTGGTGATTTGGTTGGCCTAAGGTATTGCGTTACCTCAGGTGCTCCAGTACTCACTATTCTAGGCTCACTGCTTCTTTAGCTCTCAGCTGTCCTCCTTTATGTACTGGTGGACTGAAGTAACTAGGGGCAGTTTTCTCTGGTGTCTGTAGCTGGCTCTCCAAGGGCTTCTCAGCCTGTCTCTGGTGTCAGTCACTGAGTACAGCTTTGATGGTGGGAGGAGAATCTCCCCTCAGTCTGTGCCACCTCTACTGTTGTGACACAGGGCTTTATTTTTGGCCATAAGGTTAGCAACACCCCTGCTCCATCCTCAGGTACCTCAGCATACTCTCCGACCAACTGCCGCTCGCTCCCAACTGTCACTTTCCTACCACCTGACACTGGTCATGTGACCCGCTCCTGAGCTGCTGCTGAAACTGCTTTGAATTGTCTGTCTGTGTAATAACAGACATGTGATGTAATGCGATGCACGGTGTCAGGTGTAATACCTTGCATAGTGGGGTATTACATATCTATCTCATATCTATCTATCTATCTCATATCTATCTATCTCATATCTATCTATCTCATATCTATATATACATATCTGCAGAATGATTGTCAACCTAATGACCACGTTGACACTCAGAACCAGTTGCTCTTCTGTATGAACCGTGACACTGTGAAGCTTTTATACCACACGCAGCCAAACACGGCCAGTAACAGCGATGCCCTTGTACATTATATGAATAAGCGCGGTGGGAAGCGCTATGTGTGCAACAAACCGACGCTTAGAAAATAACCCCCTAAATGCCAGACAACCTCTGTGCTCCTTGTTCTTCTCTCATTTTCATTTTGTAGTCACCTATCAGCCAGGATCAGAGTATGAACAGGCCGGTGACTCGCCTAGTCCCACAGATGCTACAGTACCTCTCTGAGGAAGCCATCGTCACCTCCATTACACCTCTGGCCCTTAGGGAATAGATGGCTATAATCGCTGCCTCTCCTCAGAGACCATCAGTCTGTGGTAGATCACTAGTAGAGATGACTTGTTACCAGATGGGTGTTTGGCAGTCAAGTCACAAATTTTTGGACCGACTCCTGAATTACAGAGGCAAGTCCTGACCCTATGCCATGATCCCCCCACCACTTGCCATCCAGGTATTAATAAATCTATTCAGATAATTGCCAAGTTCTATTGGTGGTCAAAGTTTTCCAGATCAATCCAAAACTGTGACCTCTGCAATTACTCTATACCTCCAGGGCCTTGGCTTTATTCCAGCAGTAGTCACACCTGTTGTGTATGTCATGTTACGCGTCCGTCTTTACGCAAAGTAATCTGTACACTACGATGTCTACAATGGCGTAGAGTCTAATGCAGCTGGATGGCAGAACATATATTGACCCTGAAATGATCTCTCTATGAAAAACTGCCGGTGGGTCTTTAGCCCGTGCGTCTTTACACCATGCAATGACAGATTACAGTATGGACGGCCATTAATGAGCACAATATAATGTCTATAGCGGTTTAGTCTTGACACAAAGTGATCATTTCAAGCACCTGGAGGAGTGACTGTTTACACTGCCTGGACGTGATTGGCCAGCCGCTCACAGATCACCGCCCACCGCTACAGCATTGTACTCAGCGCTGTAATTTTCATCCGTGGAGCATTCGCCACCCAGCAGTCAAACTGTGTATTGCACGGCATATATTCTATCGCGGTATACAGTACGCCACGCCACATGGCGTATTGACTTGCCGTGCCAGGGAAGCCAGAATGCCGAGCTATGAGCAAAGATATAAGAGGACACATCTGTGCTAACACATTAGTGTGTCTCAGTGTATCCAGGTCTTACCTATAATAGGGCCCATTTTAATATGTAGACAGCAATGTAGGAACCGATGCTGATTAAAAACGCCTAAGGGCGGATGGGAGGGGTGCTAGTTCCAAGCAGGAGGAGTCTCAGTCTTCAAGTGTACAATATATAAGCAAATGCCCTTAGATTCAATGTGAGTCACATCATAACCTGCCTGTGCCAACCACTTCACTCGGGACGCGGGTTGCTCCAGCCTGCATGAAACTTGCCCACCTTTCCGTGTGGCTGGGAGCGCCATCTGATTTTGGGAGGGTAGGCAGGTATGCTACTATTAGGCAGAGGGTGGGAGCACTGATCTAAGTCTTTGCCCCGGGTTACAGAAAGCCTAGTTTCAGCCATGCCAATGGTGAATTGGTATCTTCATTATAGACGATGCATAGTGTGATGGGATGTCACAACTCGCAATGTGATATTTGAATACATTGAATACATTGCAAGGTTGTATCAAATACCGCATGCAGGGATAGAGCTTGCGAGAAAGCTCTATCCCCGTGAATCACCTCCTCGCACTTCCTGATACTGCGCAGCACAAGCGCCACCGGTTACCCTTAGCTATTTACTTTGACAGTGATCAGCCTGTGGTCTATCAGACACATGGCTGATGACAGAAGCCTGCTCCAGGCTCTGCTTTCCCTGTCAGCAGGCAGGGTTGGCTGAGCAGGAGTAGGTGAAATGGGGGTGGACCCTGCATAACGCCATCCCCAGGTAGTGTTATTATAGCAGGGCTCAATCCCAGTATTATTACCATTTCTTTTAGTAAATATGAAACAGTTCTTGTTTCCCATTACAAGTGATCTGCTTACAAACAGAACTGCTCCAATAGCCCTCTGATACATTTAAGTGATACTACAATAATGTGAAAAGGGTGTTAAAACAACAGTATTTTCATTATTTTAGTATTGACATACAGTATATTCCCGTTATGTTTTTCTGTATCAGTATTATCTTATATAATGTGGACATTATCTCTTTGCATCATATAAGAAACATACAGTAAGTTGGCAATTCGTGGAGCAGCTACTGTACAATAGACAGGCATGAAGGCTGGACGCTGTAGAGCACGCCGGCTAAGGGTATTTGTTAACCAGATGCAGAGCGCCATCTAGTGTTTATATCAGACCACAGTAGGAAATACAGAACAGTGTAATCATCTGGTGAAAGCAGTGGAAATATAATTACGGTATAGACAGTAAAGTGCAACATTCGCTATAGTATCAGCAGAAATCACACAAACAGCAAAGAGTCCATGACCTGATGTGAAAAATTGAAAAACTAGGCAAATACAAAAGATGTTATGTGATTCTAGGAAAACAATAGGGTTTATGTCACAGAACGTGTAAGGCCACTATAGGAACAGGAAAAACACAGTGTCTGCTCCTTCCTACGAGCTGCTGTTACAGGCGATACCATTACTATCTCCAGTACCATTACAGGTGATACCATTACATTCTCTGGTATTGTAACAGGCGATACCATTACATTCTCTGGTACTGTAACAGGCGATACCATTACTGTCTCTGGTACTGTTACAGGCGATACCATTACTGTCTCTGGTACTGTTACAGGCGATACCATTACATTCTCTGGTACTGTAACAGGCGATACCATTACTGTCTGCAGGACTGTTACAGGCGATATCATTACTGTCTCCTTTACTGTTACAGGCGATACCATTACTGTCTCCGGGACTGTTACAGGCGATACCATTACTGTCTCAAAGGCGATACCATTACTGTCTCTGGGACTGTTACAGGCGATACCATTACTGTCTCCGGGACTGTTACAGGCGATACCATTACTGTCTCCGGGACTGTTACAGGCGATACCATTACTGTCTGTGGGACTGTTACAGGCGATACCATTACTGTCTCCAGGACTGTTATAGGCGATATCATTACTGTCTCCGGTACTGTTACAGGCGATACCATTACTGTCTCCGGTACTGTTACAGGCGATACCATTACTGTCTCCGGGACTGTTACAGGCTATACCATTACTGTCTGCGAGACTGTTACAGGCGATACCATTACTGTCTACGGTACTGTTACAGGTGATACCATTACATTCTCTGGTACTGTAACAGGCGATACCATTACTGTCTCCAGGACTGTTACAGGCGATATCATTACTGTCTCCGGTACTGTTACAGGCGATACCATTACATTCTCCAGTACTGTAACAGGCGATACCATTACTGTCTCCGGTACTGTTACAGGCGATACCATTACTGTCTCCGGTACTGTTACAGGCGATACCATTACATTCTCTGGTACTGTAACAGGCGATACCATTACTGTCTCTGGTACTGTTACAGGCAATACCATTACCGTCTACGGGACTGTTACAGGCGATCCCATTACCGTCTCCGGTACTGTTACAGGCGATACCATCACATTCTCTGGTACTGTAACAGGCGATACCATTACTGTCTCTGGTACTGTTACAGGCGATAAGATTACATTCTCTGGTACTGTTACAGGTGATACCATTACTGTCTCCGGGACTGTTACAGGCGATATGATTGCTGTCTCCGGTACTGTTACGGCGATACCATTGCTGTCTCCGGTACTGTTACAGATGATAACATTACATTTTCTGGTACTGTAACAGGCGATACCATTACTATCTACGGTAATGTTACAGGCGATACCATTACTGTCTCCGGGACTGTTATAGGCAATACCATTACTGTCTCTGGGATTGTTACAGGCGATACCATTCCATTCTCAGGTACTGTAACAGGCGATACCATTACTGTCTCCATGACTGTTACAGGCGATACCATTACTGTCTCCGGTACTGTTACAGGCGATAACATTACTGTCTCCGATACTGTTACAGGCGATTCCATTACTGTCTCCGGGACTGTTACAGGCGATACCATTGCTGTCTCCATGACTGTTACAGGCGATACCATTGCTGTCTCCATGACTGTTACAGGCGATACCATTGCTGTCTCCATGACTGTTACAGGCGATACCATTACTGTCTCCGGTACTGTTACAGGCGATACCATTACTGTCTCCGGGACTGTTACAGGCGATACCATTACTGTCTCCGATACTGTTACTGGCGATACCATTACTGTCTCCGGGACTGTTACAGGCGATACCATTACTGTCTCCGGTACTGTTACAGGCGATACCATTACTGTCTCCGGGACTGTTACAGGCTAAACCATTGCTGTCTCAATGACTGTTACAGGCAATACCATTACTGTCTCCATGACTGTTACAGGCGATACCATTACTGTCTCCGGTACTGTTACAGGCAATAACAATACTGTCTCCGATACTGTTACAGGCGATACCATTACTGTCTCCGGGACTGTTACAGGTGATACCATTACTGTCTCCGGTACTGTTACAGGTGATACCATTGCTGTCTCCATGACTGTTACAGGTGATACCATTACTGTCTCCGGTACTGTTACAGGCGATACCATTACTGTCTCCGGGACTGTTACAGGCGATACCATTACTGTCTCCGATACTGTTACAGGCGATACCATTACTGTCTCCGGGACTGTTACAGGCGATACCATTACTGTCTCCGGGACTGTTACAGGCGATACCATTACTGTCTCTGGGACTGTTTCAGGCGATACCATTACTGTCTCCGGGACTGTTACAGGCGATACCATTGCTGTCTCCGGGACTGTTACAGGCGATACCATTGCTGTCTCCGGGACTGTTACAGGCGAAACCATTGCTGTCTCCGGGACTGTTACAGGCGATACCATTGCTGTCTCCGATACTGTTACAGGCGACACCATTGCTGTCTCCGGGACTGTTACAGGCGACACCATTACTGTCTCCGGGACTGTTACAGGCGATACCATTACTGTCTCCGGGACTGTTTCAGGCGATACCATTACTGTCTCCGGGACTGTTACAGGCGATACCATTCCTGTCTCCGGGACTGTTACAGGCGATACCATTACTGTCTCTGGGACTGTTACAGGCGATACCATTGCTGTCTCCGGGACTGTTACAGGCGATACCATTGCTGTCTCCTCGACTGCTACAGGCGATACCATTGCTGTCTCCGGGACTGTTACAGGCGATACCATTGCTGTCTCCTCGACTGTTACAGGCGATACCATTGCTGTCTCCGGGACTGTTACAGGCGATACCATTGCTGTCTCCTCGACTGTTACAGGCGATACCATTGCTGTCTCCGGGACTGTTACAGGCGTTACCATTGCTGTCTCCTCGACTGTTACAGGCGATACCATTGCTATCTCTGGGACTGTTAGGTCTGATATCGGAATAGATTTGGGCAACTTTAACAAACATTTCTGTAAATTAAGGCTGCTTTAACAAGTGCAACAAATGGAGGCCCACGCTGCTTTTTTATTTGCGCACGTTCGGCTTTTGCTTCTAGCGCATGTCCCTGTCCATGTAGATGCAGAATACTCATGTATGTGTTAGGAGAATTGGGCCTGATACAGAGGTGCATACTATTGCAGCATGGCTGCGTCTTTATGCTAATGTCCTACGGAGACACTCGCTGTCTGCAGTGGTCATTCGTCGCTGTGCATACTAAGGTGCAGCATTGGTTGCACCATCAGAGATAGCCCTGTACCCATCTGAATATGGCTGCCTGCAGGGGTGGATTGGGAATTAAAAGTGGCCCTGGAAAAAAATGTGGAAGAGGCCCTATGTGCACCCGGAAAAGTGGGTGTGGCCTAATTACAAAGGGTGTGGTCTAATGAGAAATGCCGTGCCCACAAGCCACTCCCCCCATTATTTCATGCTAGGGGCATGCCCACAGCTCCAGCAGATGATAGCCATGCCCCCAATCCCTCTCTCCAGTGAATAAGCACAGCGAGCAGGTGAAGGAGTATTTTCTTACCTATATGATCTCTCTGCAGCGGGGAACCTATGAACAAATTGATCCTTCTTGGACAGGCAGCTTCTTGAGTCGGTTATCACTATTCATGCTGAGATCACATGGTCCGGAAGCCGCCTGTTTGTGTAGTAATAAAGCCAATGTCATCATCATGCAACAGAGGTTTAACCAGATAATACATAGTAACAGATGTTTTGGGACTGGACAAAATGGGTTTCCTATATTGAACAATTTAATATTAATAAAATATATTTGCTCATTAGGTACCATGTGCATCAGTAATATGGTTTCATTAGAATTGTTATCTTACTGAAAATTACTGTGCCCCAGTGTTTTCTTCTAATAGGACCAGTGGTCCTACTGTCCTCTATGTGTGTGTCCGGCATCATCACCCTGGTGTGTCTCCAGCCTATCCCCTTACGTGTTTCTTCAGCGCTATCCCCCTGCGCCTCTCCAGTGCCACCCCCAATTCTCTCTGGCACCCCCATCCGCCTGCGCCTCCCCAGCGCCATCATCCTGCGCCTCCCCAGTGCCATCACCCTGCATCTCCTCAGTGGCGTCTCCCTGCCCTAGCACAGAATAGCCCTTCTTCCTCACACACAGGTCATCTCCCCTTAGCACAGAATACCCCCCTCCCCACAGATCATCATCTCCCGCACCCCTAGTGTAGCAGAGCCCCTCCCCACAGACAGATCATCTCCACCTACTACAGCAGACCCCTCCCCACAGAAATATAATCTCCCCTTAGAACAGATCATCTCAGTATAGCAGCCCCCCTCCCCCACAGAAATATCTTATCTCCTTAGAACAAAATGAGCCCACCCCTCAGACAGATTATCTCAGTATAGCAGCCCCCCTCCCCCACAGAAATATCTTATCTCTTTAGAACAAAATGAGCCCACCTCATAGACAGATCATCTCAGTATAGCAGATCCCCCTCCCCCACAGAAAGTCCATCTCCCCCCAGTTCAGCAGATCTCCCCTCACCCCCTCCCCCTTAGACACATCATCTCCCCTCGCCCCCTCCCCTAGACATATCATCTCCCCTCACCCCCTCCCCCTTAGACACATCATCTCCCCTCACCACCTCCCCCTTTGACACTTAGACACATCATCTCCCCTCACCCCCTCCCCCTTAGACACATCATCACCCTCTCACCACCTCCCCCATAGACAGATCATCTCCCCTCACCACCTCCCCCATAGACAGATCATCTCCCCTCACCACCTCCCCAATAGACAGATCATCTCCCCTCACCACCTTCCCCTTAGACAGATCATCTCCCCTCACCACCTCCCCAATAGACAGATCATCTCCTCTCACCCCCTCCCCCTTAGACAGATCATCTCCCCTCACCACCTCCCCAATAGACAGATCATCTCCCCTCACCACCTCCCCCATAGACAGATCATCTCCCCTCACCACCTCCCCAATAGACAGATCATCTCCCCTCACCCCCTCCCCCTTAGACAGATCATCTCAACTCACCACCTCCCCCATAGACAGATCATCTCCCCTCACCACCTCCTCCATAGACAGATCATCTCCCCTCACTACCTCCCTCATAGACAGATCATCTCCCCTCACCACCTCCCCCATAGACAGATCATCTCCCCTCACCACCTCCCCCATAGACAGATCATCTCCCCTCACCACCTCCCCAATAGACAGATCATCTCCCCTCACCACCTCCTCCATAGACAGATCATCTCCCCTCACCACCTCCCCATAGACAGATCATCTCCCCTCACCACCTCCCCCATAGACAGATCATCTCCCCTCACCACCTCCCCCATAGACAGATCATCTCCCCTCACCACCTTCCCCATAGACAGATCATCCCCCCTCACCACCTCCCCCATAGACACATCATCTCCCCTCACCACCTCCCCCATAGACACATCATCTCCCCTCACCAACTCCCCCATAGACAAATCATCTCCCCTCACCACCTCCCTCATAGACAGATCATCTCCCCTCACCACCTTCCCCATAGACAGATCATCTCCCCTCACCACCTTCCCCATAGACAGATCATCTCCCCTCACCGCCTCCCCCATAGACAGATCATCTCCCCTCACCACCTCCCCCATAGACAGATCATCTCCCCTCACCACCTCCCCCATAGACAGATCATCCCCCCTCACCACCTCCCCCATAGACACATCATCTCCCCTCACCACCTCCCCCTTAGACAGATCATCTCCCCTCACCACCTCCCCCATAGAAAGATCATCTCCCCTCACCACCTCCCCAATAGACAGATCATCTCCCCTCACCACCTCCCCCATAGACAGATCATCTCCCCTCACCGCCTCCCCCATAGACAGATCATCTCCCCTCACCGCCTCCCCCATAGACAGATCATCTCCCCTCACCGCCTCCCCCATAGACAGATCATCTCCCCTCACCGCCTCCCCCATAGACAGATCATCTCCCCTCACCACCTCCCCCATAGACAGATCATCTCCCCTCACCACCTCCCCAATAGACAGATCATCTCCGTTCACCAGCTCTCCCTTAGACAGATCATCTCCCCTCACCACCTCCCCCATAGACAGATCATCTCCCCTCACCACCTCCCCCTTAGACAGATCATCTCCCCTCACCAACTCCCCCATAGACAGATCATCTCCCCTCACCACCTCCCCCTTAGACAGATCATCTCCCCTCACCACCTCCCCCATAGACAGATCATCTCCCCTCACCACCTCCCCCACAGACAGATCATCTCCCCTTACCACCTCCCCCTTAGACAGATCATCTCCCCTCACCCCCTCCCCCTTGACACATCATCCCCCTTTCCTCTTAGACAGATCATCTCCTCTCCCCCTTAGAAGGGCCCCCACCCCAGACATCCCGAGTCTCTCCTGATGGACCTAGCCCCAATGTCCTGCACTGCAGCTAGCCAGAATGTCTCCTCTCCTCTCTGCCCTCTCCCCAGCCTGTGAAATTAAACTTGACACTTCACAGCCTGGGGAGAGAAGAGTAGAGAGGAGACAGCCTGCCTGGGCATCCTCCCATTGCCGCCGGCGCCGCAACTTACCTCCGCCGCTGTCACCCGCAGGCCGCTCCACTTCTTTTCTTCTTCACTCCTCCGCGGCGTGTGATGACAAAGGCATGCTGGGCGGGGTTTAAATAGGCTGCGCTTGTCTCGCGAGAGAGGCTCAGGCGCAGCAAGGCAAGGCAGAGCTGACAGTCAGCCGGCCCGGGTGCCTGTAAAAAAGTAGTGAGTCTGTGTCAGGACCCAGCGGCCGCTGGTGACAGGGATAAGGGGGCGGGGCCTCAATGGAAAAGCGGCCCCACAACCAATTGGCTCACCGGGATTTTCCCTGCAGAATGTAACTGCCAATCCGCCCCTGGCTGCCTGTGTCAGTGTAACTGTGTTTTTCAATGCAGTTGCTGACCGTGACATGTCCGAGACTCGCCCCCTTCTGGTTTGTCAGCCCCTTGTTACCTCCCAGGAATGTCCACCAGAATTGCATGGATCTGTGCGCATTCTCAGTCTGTGCTTCTGCGGTAACCATTGGGATGCAGACGCACTACTTCCATCATCGGCCAACTAAGTGAGCATCGCCATTGCAAGCACCACTGAAACTGGCCCTGTGGTTGCCCCATACTTGCTGACATTTGCCTTTTCCTGCAGGAGAATCCCGAGGACAAGCTGGTGGGAGGTGTTGGGGGCAGGGCCGGACTGCTCATGTTATTAAGCCCGGCCCTGTCAAAAAATTTGACTTGAACGGTGCATATTTAAATAAACGGGCGGGGCCAAACGATGTGATTCTCATAGAATCATGTAATTAGGTCACGCCCCCTACTCGCGGACCCGCCGGTCCGAAAGAAAATTCTTCTTATTCTGCCCACTTCACTAGGAAGTGGGCAGAATGTGGGAGAAGGGCCTACCCTTCCGGGGGTGCAGGGGGTTAACCGAAAAATTGTGACCCTCTGGCACATACATGCAGACCAGTAGGCACTGCTGCACATAAGTGGGAGTCATTTGGAAGATAAATGTTCTGGTGCTAAATTAATTATAGTACACGAATTGCACCCAACATGCAGGAATAGACGTATTTATAGACACTTTATAACGACACCAAGGACTGAATAGGTGCTCAGATATCATTATATTATTACTGATTTCTAATGATTACTCAGATTTATATGGCTGCCGATCCTGGCGTGTCCTACAGTTACTGTGTCTCTCCTTATAATTAAGACTTATCTCCTCTTCCTAGGTTTGATACTGTACTGCCTGCTGTGATCATTACCTACATTCCCATACTGTGATACTGTACTGCCTGCTGTGATCATTACCTACATTCCTATACTATGATACTGTACTGTCTGCTGTGATCATTACCTACATTCCTGTACTGTGATACTGTACTACCTGCTGTGATCATTACCTACATTCCTGTACTGTGATACTGTACTGCCTGCTGTGATCATTACCTACATTCCTGTACTGTGATACTGTACTGCCTGCTGTGATCATTACCTACATTCCTGTACTGTGATACTGTACTGCCTGCTGTGATCATTACCTACATTCCTGTACTGTGATACTGTACTGCCTGCTGTGATCATTACCTACATTCCTGTACTGTGATACTGTACTGCCTGCTGTGATCATTACCTACATTCCTGTACTGTGATACTGTACTACCTGCTGTGATCATTACCTACATTCCTGTATGGTGATACTGTACTGCCTGCTGTGATCATTACCTACAATCCTGTGCTATGATACTATACTGCCTGCTGTGATCATTACCTGTATTCCTGTACTGTGATACTGTACTGCCTGCTGTGATCATTACCTACATTCCTGTACTGTGATACTGTACTGCCTGCTGTGATCATTACCTACATTCCTGTACTGTGATACTGTACTGCCTGCTGTGATCATTACCTACATTCCTGTACTGTGATACTGTACTGCCTGCTGTGATCATTACCTACATTCCTGTACTGTGATACTGTACTGCCTGCTGTGATCATTACCTACATTCCTGTACTTTGATACTGTACTGCCTGCTGTGATCATTACCTACATTCCTGTACTGTGATACTGTACTGCCTGCTGTGATCATTATCTACATTCCTGTACTGTGATACTGTACTACCTGCTGTGATCATTACCTACATTCCTGTACTGTGATACTGTACTGCCTGCTATGATCAAAACCTACATTCCTGTACTGTGATACTGTACTGCCTGCTGTGATCATTACCTACATTCCTGTACTGTGATACTGTACTGCCTGCTATGATCAAAACCTACATTCCTGTACTATGATACTGTACTGCCTGCTTTGATCATTACCTACATTCCTGTACTGTGATGCTGTACTGCAGGCTATAATCATTACCTACATTCCCATACTGTACTGCCTGCTATGATCATTACCTACATCCCTGTACTATGATACTGTACTCCATGCTGTGATCATTACCTACATTCCTATACTATGATACTGTACTCCCTGCTGTGATTATTACCTACATTCCTGTATGGTGATACTGTACTGCCTGCTGTGATCATTACCTAGATTCCTGTACTGTGATACTGTACTGCCTGCTATGATCATTACCTACATTCCTATACTGTGATACTGTACTGACTGCTATGATCATTACCTACATTCCTGTACTATGATACTCTACTCCCTGCTGTGATCATTACCTACATTCCTGTACTATGATACTGTACTCCCTGCTGTGATCATTACCTACATTCCTGTATGGTGATACTGTACTGCCTGCTGTGATCATTATCTACATTCCTGTACTGTGATACTGTACTACCTGCTGTGATCATTACCTACATTCCTGTACTGTGATACTGTACTGCCTGCTATGATCATTACCTGTATTCCTGTACTGTGATACTGTACTGCCTGCTGTGATCTTTACCTACATTCCTATACTGTGATACTGTACTGCCTGCTGTGATCTTTACCTACATTCCTATACTGTGATACTGTACTGCCTGCTGTGATCATTACCTACATTCCTGTACTGTGATACTGTACTACCTGCTGTGATTATTACCTACATTCCTGTACTGTGATACTGTACTGACTGCTCTGATCATTACCTACATTCCTGTACTGTGATACTGTACTGACTGCTGTGATCATTACCTACATCCCTGTACTATGATACTGTACTCCCTGCTGTGATCATTACCTAGATTCCTGTACGGTGATACTGTACTGCCTGCTATGATCATTACCTACATTCCTGTACTGTGATACTGTACTGACTGCTATGATCATTACCTACATTCCTGTACTATGATACTCTACTCCCTGCTGTGATCATTACCTACATTCCTGTACTGTGATACTGTACTGACTGCTCTGATCATTACCTACATTCCTGTACTGTGATACTGTACTCCCTGCTGTGATCATTACCTACATTCCTGTACTATGATACTGTACTGACTGCTGTGATCATTACCTACATTCCTGTACTGTGATACTGTACTGACTGCTGTGATCATTACCTACATCCCTGTACTATGATACTGTACTCCCTACTGTGATCATTACCTACATTCCTGTACTATGATACTGTACTCCCTGCTGTGATCATAACCTACATTCCTGTACTATGATACTGTACTGCCTGCTGTGATTATTACCTACATTCCTGTATGGTGATACTGTACTGCCTGCTGTGATCATTACCTACATTCCTGTATGGTGATACTGTACTGCCTGCTGTGATCATTACCTACATTCCAGTACTGTGATACTGTACTGCCTGCTATGATCATTACCTACATTCCTGTACTGTGATACTGTACTGACTGCTATGATCATTACCTACATTCCTGTACTATGATACTCTACTCCCTGCTGTGATCATTACCTACATTCCTGTACTATGATACTGTACTGCCTGCTGTGATCATTATCTACATTCCTGTACTATGATACTGTACTCCCTGCTGTGATCATTACCTACATTCCTGTACTATGATACTGTACTCCCTGCTGTGATCATTACCTACATTCCTGTATGGTGATACTGTACTGCCTGCTGTGATCATTACCTACAATCCTGTGCTATGATACTATACTGCCTGCTGTGATCATTACCTGTATTCCTGTACTGTGATACTGTACTGCCTGTTGTGATCATTACCTACATTTCAGTACTGTGATACTGTACTGCCTGCTGTGTTCATTACCTACATTCCTGGACTGTGGTACTGTACTGCCTGCTCTGACTATTACGTACATTCCTGGACGATTGTACTGTACTGCATGCTGTGATCATTATCTACATTCCTGTACTATGATACTGTACTGCCTGCTATGATCATTACCTACATTCCTGTACTATGATACTGTACTCCCTGCTGTGATCATTACCTACATTCCTGTATGGTGATACTGTACTGCCTGCTGTGATCATTACCTACAATCCTGTGCTATGATACTATACTGCCTGCTGTGATCATTACCTGTATTCCTGTACTGTGATACTGTTCTGCCTGTTGTGATCATTACCTACATTTCAGTACTGTGATACTGTACTGCCTGCTGTGTTCATTACCTACATTCCTGGAATGTGGTACTGTACTGCCTGCTGTGACTATTACGTACATTCCTGGACGATTGTACTGTACTGCATGCTGTGATCATTATCTACATTCCTGTACTATGATACTGTACTGCCTGCTGTGATCTTTACCTACATTCCTGTACTGTGATACTGTACTGACTGCTGTGATCATTACCTACATTCCTGTACTGTGATACTGTACTGACTGCTATGATCATTACCTACATCCCTGTACTATGATACTGTACTCCCTGCTGTGATCATTACCTAGATTCCTGTACTGTGATACTGTACTGCCTGCTGTGATTATTACCTACATTCCTGTATTGTGATACTGTACTGACTGCTATGATCATTACCTACATTCCTGTACTATGATACTCTACTGCCTGCTGTGATCATTACCTACATTCCTGTACTATGATACTGTACTCCCTGCTGTGATCATTACCTACATTCCTGTATGGTGATACTGTACTGCCTGTTGTGATCATTACCTACATTTCTGTACTGTGATACTGTACTGCCTGCTATGAACATTACCTACATTCCTGTACTATGATACTGTACTGCCTGCTGTGATCATTACCTACATTCCTGGACTGTGGTACTGTACTGCCTGCTCTGACTATTACGTACATTCCTGGATGATTGTACTGTACGGCCTGCTCTGACTATTACCTACATTTCTGGACTATTGTACTGTACTACCTGCTCTGACTATTACCTACAGTACTGGACTCTGGTACTGTACTGCCTGCTCTGACTGTTACCTACATTCCTGGACTGTGGTACTGTACTGCCTGCTCTGACTATTACCTACATTCCTGTACTATGATACAGTACTGCCTGCTGTGATCATTACCTATATTCCTGTACTGTGATACTATACTGCCCACTCTGACCATTACCTACATTCCTGTACTGTGATACTGTACTGCCAGCTCTGATCACTACCTACATTCCTGTACTGTGATACTGTACTGACTGCTATGATCATTACCTGCATTCCTGTACGGTGATACTGTACTGCCTGTTGTGATCATTACCTACATTTCTGTACTGTGATACTGTACTGCCTGCTATGAACATTACCTACATTCCTGTACTATGATACTGTACTGCCTGCTGTGATCATTACCTACATTCCTGGACTGTGGTACTGTACTGCCTGCTCTGACTATTACGTACATTCCTGGACGATTGTACTGTACTGCCTGCTCTGACTATTACCTACATTTCTGGACTATTGTACTGTACTACCTGCTCTGACTATTACCTACAGTACTGGACTCTGGTACTGTACTGCCTGCTCTGACTGTTACCTACATTCCTGGACTGTGGTACTGTACTGCCTGCTCTGACTATTACCTACATTCCTGTACTATGATACAGTACTGCCTGCTGTGATCATTACCTATATTCCTGTACTGTGATACTATACTGCCCATTCTGACCATTACCTACATTCCTGTACTGTGATACTGTACTGCCAGCTCTGATCACTACCTACATTGCTGTACGGCAATACTGTTCTGCCTGCTGTGATAATTAAATACATTCATGTATTGTGATACTATACTGCCCACTCTGACCAATACCTACATTCCTGTACGGTGATACTGTACTGCCTGCTGTGATTATTACCTACATTCCAGTATGGTGATTCTGTTCTGCCTGCTGTGATCATTGCTACATTCCTGGACTGTGGTACTGTACTTCCTGCTCTGACTATTACCTACATTCCTGGACTGTGGTACTGTACTGCCTGCTCTGACTATTACCTACATTACTGGACTGTGATACTGTACTGCCTGCTTTGACTATTACCTACATTCCTGGACTGTGTTACTGTACTGCCTGCTGTGATCATTACCTACATTCCTGGACTGTGGTACTGTACTGCCTGCTCTGACTATTACGTACATTCCTGGACGATTGTACTGTACTGCCTGCTCTGACTATTACCTACATTTCTGGACTATTGTACTGTACTACCTGCTCTGACTATTACCTACAGTACTGGACTCTGGTACTGTACTGCCTGCTCTGACTGTTACCTACATTCCTGGACTGTGGTACTGTACTGCCTGCTCTGACTATTACCTACATTCCTGTACTATGATACAGTACTGCCTGCTGTGATCATTACCTATATTCCTGTACTGTGATACTATACTGCCCACTCTGACCATTACCTACATTCCTGTACTGTGATACTGTACTGCCAGCTCTGATCACTACCTACATTGCTGTACGGCAATACTGTTCTGCCTGCTGTGATAATTAAATACATTCATGTATTGTGATACTATACTGCCCACTCTGACCAATACCTACATTCCTGTACGGTGATACTGTACTGCCTGCTGTGATTATTACCTACATTCCAGTATGGTGATTCTGTTCTGCCTGCTGTGATCATTGCTACATTCCTGGACTGTGGTACTGTACTTCCTGCTCTGACTATTACCTACATTCCTGGACTGTGGTACTGTACTGCCTGCTCTGACTATTACCTACATTACTGGACTGTGATACTGTACTGCCTGCTTTGACTATTACCTACATTCCTGGACTGTGTTACTGTACTGCCTGCTGTGATCATTACCTACATTCCTGTACTGTGATACTGTACTACCTGCTGTGACTGTTACCTACATTCCTGGACTGTGTTACTGTACTGCCTGCTCTGACTATTACCTACATTGTTGGACTGTGGTACTGTACTGCTTGCTCTGACTATTACCTACATTCCTGGACTATAGTACTGTACTTCATGTCCTGACTATTACCTACATTCCTGGACTATTGTACTGTACTGCCTGCTCTGACTATTACCTACATTACTGGACTGTGGTACTGTACTGCCTGCTCTGACTGTTACCTACATTCCTGGACTGTGGTACTGGACTGCCTGCTCTGACTATTACCTACATTCCTGGACTGTGATATTGTACTGCCTGCTGTTATTATTACCTGCATTCATGGACTGTGATACTGTGCAGCTTGTCCTGACTATTGCTTACATTCCTTGACTGTGATATTGTACTGCCTGCTGTGATCCTTACCTGCATTCATGGCCTGTGATACTGTACTGCCTGCTGTAATCATTAGCTACACTACTGGATTGTGATAATGTACCCCCTGACTAGTAGCTACATTCCTGGACTGTGATACTGTACTCCTTGTTCTGACCTTTAGCTACAGTACATTCATGGACTGTGATTCTGTACTCCTTGTTCTGACCTTTAGCTACAGTACATTCATGGACTGTGATTCTGTACTGCCTGCTCTAATCATTAGCTACACTGCTGGACTGTGATCATGTACAGTTTGCCCTGACCATTAGTTTAATTTCTGGGCTGTGATATTGTGTTGACTTCCCTGACCATTAGCTTTATTCCTAGACCAGTGGTTCTCAAACTCAGTCCTCAGGACCCCACACAGTTCACATTTTACAGATCACCCAGCAGGAGCACACGTGTATTCCTTACTCACTGACACATTTCAATAGATCAACAGGTGGAGCTAATCATCTCACCTGTGATTCTGTGAGGATATCAAGAAAATATGCTCTGTTTGTGTTCCTGAGTACCAAGTTTGAGAACCTGTGTCCTAAACTATAATACTATATTGCCTGCCCTGACCATTACCTACTTTCCTGGATTATGATACTATACTGCCTGCCCTGACCATTAGCTACATTCCTAGACTATAATACTACATTGCCTGCCCTGACCATTGGCTACATTCCTGGAATGTGATACTATACTGCCTGCCATGACCATTAGCTACATTCCTAGACTATAACACTATAATGCCTGCCCTAACCATTAGCTACATTCCTAGACTATAATACTATACTACTTGCCCGGACAGTTAGCTACATTCATGTGATACTATACTGCTGCCCTGAGCATTAGCAACATACACTATAATACTATACTGCCTGCCATGACCATTAGCTACATTCCTAGACTATAATACTATATTGCCTGCCCTGACCATTAGCTACCTTCCTAGAATATAATACTATACTGCCTACCCTGACCATTAGCTACATTCCTAGACTATAATACTATACTGCCTGCCCTGACCATTAGCTACATTCCTAGACTATAACACTATAATGCCTGCCCTGACCATTAGCTACATTCCTAGACTATAATACTATACTGCCTGCCCTGACCATTAGCTACATTCCTAGACTATAATACTATACTGCTTGCCCTGACCATTAGCTACATTCCTGGAATGTGATACTATACTGCCTGCCCTGACCATTAGCTACATTCCTGGAATGTGATACTATACTGCCTACCCTGACCATTAGCTACATTCCTAGACTATAATACTATACTGCCTGCCCTGACCATTAGCTACATTCCTAGACTATAACGCTATAATGCCTGCCCTGACCATTAGCTACATTCCTAGACTATAATTCTATACTGCCTGCACTGACCATTAGCTACATTCCTAGACTATAATACTATACTGCTTGCCCTGACCATTAGCTACATTCCTGGAATTTGATACTATACTGCCTGCCCTGACCATTAGCTACATTCCTGGAATATGATACTATACTGCCTACCCTGACCATTAGCTATATTCCTAGACTATAATACTATACTGCCTGCCCTGACCATTAGCTACATTCCTAGACTATAACACTATAATGCCTGCCCTGACCATTAGCTACATTCCTGGAATTTGATACTATACTGCCTGCCCTGACCATTAGCTACGTTCCTGGAATGTGATACTATACTGCCTACCCTGACCATTAGCTACATTCCTAGACTATAATACTATACTGCCTGCCCTGACCATTAGCTACATTCCTAGACTATAACACTATAATGCCTGCCATGACCATTAGCTACATTCCTAGACTATCATACTATACTGCCTGCCCTGACCATTAGCTACATTCCTAGACTATAATACTATACTGCTTGCCCTGACCATTAGCTACATTCCTGGAATGTGATACTATACTGCCTGCCCTGACCATTAGCTACATTCCTGGAATGTGAATTTATACTGCCTACCCTGACCATTAGCTACATTCCTAGACTATAATACTATACTGCCTGCCCTGACCATTAGCTATATTCCTAGACTATAACACTATAATGCCTGCCCTGACCATTAGCTACATTCCTAGACTATCATACTATACTGCCTGCCCTGACCATTAGCTACATTCCTAGACTATAATACTATACTGCTTTCCCTGACCATTAGCTACATTCCTGGAATGTGATACTATACTGCCTGCCCTGACCATTAGCTACATACCTGGAATGTGATACTGTGCTGTTCACCCTGACCATTGGTTACATTTCAGCACTCCAAATTTTCTATTATCTTATTGCTATAATGGGAGTGGTTTTATACATTTATTGAAAAATAATTTTTACGGAATGCTAATCAACCTTTTTATATCTTTTGACGCCTGAATGATAAGTAATATAGATTCACAATAATATATCTTTTTTGCTAGTATAGTTGTGTTGTGGAATTTATATAGACACTATTATGACTGACTAGTACATGATATATACTTCTACACATTAAAGGCAATTTTCTTTAAATAACCATTATTCACTTTTTATGGAATTAAAATGATTAGGGATCCATGGATATAATAGATTGCTTCTTTATATCATCATCTAAGTGAATTAACTAGCCCTTTACTATACTCGGATCCATGATTTGTGTATCCATTATTTTAGCCTAAATCAGTTCCTATATTTAACATTACACGGAGGTCATGTGACCAGAATTATAAGATTTAATCGTCCATTTCCAGTTACTGATCAACCATATATATGGAAAAAGGACATCCTCTTGACCCTTAAAGAATGAGGAAATGGATTCTCAAACATTAATTGGAATACGACATGTGCTTACATCAATAATGCAAAGTGCGGATAGGTTATCCTCTAATTGAGCCTTACTACCATCAAAGAGCTCCAAACTCGACTAGATCATCCAGAATCTTCTTAGGAGACAGTAATAGTCATGTTGCAACGGGATGGGCGGTGCCACTATGACGCGGCTTAGCACGATTGGTCACCTCAGACTGGGCCATCTCCTGATTGGATAATGTGAGGATACCCCGACGTAGGATTCGGCTTGCCTCGAGAAAGCCAGTGTAGCAAAACGCCCGATCGTTAGTGGCGCATTAGACCCGACCTCATGTCTTTCAAATGTGTATAAAAATGTGTTGTTTGTGCATGTGTATCCCAGATAAGGGCAGAGACCAATAGCGTGGATACCATGCCTGTACTGCAATGATTAATATGGAGTGACAATATTGCTCATATAGGGCCCATACACCTACGCGATCAGCATCCGATCCGATTCATATCAGATTTCCTGCAGTCCCGTTGTCACCATTTCTTTTTTTTTCTTTGCACAGGATCTGTCGTATGGTCGATCCTGTGCCTCACGCGCTCATTAGGGAATAGGGACAAACAGTCATTGTAATGACTGTATTGCCACACGATGGATCGCATGAAAAAAAAAAGCCATGTTCTGAACACAATACGAAGCAACATACAGTATGTGCTGCACATATGATCATAAGATACGATTGCAGGACCCACGGGAGCACGCATCGGATGAAAAAATGCACGATTTCAACAAGACTGAACGTACGTCGAGTCGAAAATCGTGTGATCGTCTAGAAATCGCGTAGGTGTATGGGGGCCGATACAGAGAATGACATATTTACATGTTTCCCAGAAGCACCTGTAGGAGAGAATCTTTCCTTAATGTTGATAGAGGGTACATTTAAGTATTATTGGGAACATTTTCTTTTGGATTTTTCCCTTGATGAATGAAGGAAGTACAGAGGACATGTGGTTGAGAAACATCTAACAGTGAAATATAATTCACCTTAATTACACCAGCATAGCAAGGGAGTTACCCCTGAGGACTTGTAATCACTGGATGTACTAAGAATAGAATGGATTCTAATAAACTATACTCTCCAGTGTTATAGATCATAAGTCAATCCGGAGTTCACTGGATCAGTTTAACCTATGGAATTTATATAAAAAAAGCACACATAACTGACATACAAAAATATAGGGACCAGGTAAGTTTTTGCACAGGTCAAACTTTTCTCTAAAAGACAACTTCCATCTTTTCCAACACTCCACCTTCTTGGCAGCTTCTTCCAGTCTTTTAACCCAGTTTAAAGTGGCATAATCTCCATGATCGAATTTGATGCCTAGGATTTTGATCTGATCACTCACCTGAGGGAAGCTGCCGGAAGGGAAAATTCCTCACCTTCCTCCCTCATCCAAAAAACTTCACACTTTTCCTGATTTACCCTGGAGCACGAGGCCTCAGAATATTCACAGATAAGATGTACCATGTCACTGGCCTCTGCTTGAGAAGACAAAACCACAGTGACATCATCTGCATAGGCTATTACCTTCAAGGGACACTCTGGACTCAGCTGCACCCCTCCCACAGTTCCACTCTCTACCCTTCTGTTAAAGAGGTCACTCACAAAAACATATAAGAGAGGGCTCAGGGGACAACCCTGACGAACTCCAGAGCATACCTCAAAGGCAGGGCCCACCCAACCATTCACAAGTGGGAAGCTTTTGGCCAGCCAATAAAGAGTCTGTAACCAATTAACCAACCGCCTTGGAAGACCATACCATTCCAGCAAAGCCCAAAGGTACTTATGGTTTACCCAGTCAAATGTCTTAGACTGATCCAATGCCAGTAAGTACTTTCCCCACTTCTCAGCCCTGCACCGCTCAATGGCCTCCCGGACACCAAGGACAGCACTAAATGTGCTTCGACCCTTCACAGTACAGTGCTGAGAAGGAGAAAGCAAAGACTCAGAAAATTCCGAAAGCCTATTAGTACTTTTGCCAAAATCTTTCTGTCAGGGAGAATTCCCACATCCAGGCTCTCATTAAATACTTCCACAAGGCGAGGAATTAGGAGGTCTGAAAAGAACTTATAAAACTCAGATGTTAAGCCATCTGGTTCTGGTGATTTTTTTGGGTTCAACCCCTTTATCACTTTCCTAACTTCCTCTGCCATTATATCACAAGCCAAAGTGTCAAGAGAAGTACCTTGAGAATTCAGACCAGGAATCCCCCTCAGAAATGCCTCCATCCTCTCTCTAATAAGTGGCTGCTCAGACAACAGATCCGAATAGTAGGACACTACTACGTCCAGAATGCCCTTCCTATCACTATGAAGGACACCCTGTCTGTCAACCAGTCCCTTTACATGTTTGGCATCGACCGACACCCTACAGCTCTGGTAAGGATCTGGCGAGTGGTAAGAACCATAATAACGCTCCAAAACCAAAGATGTCAATCAGTTATACTGAAATTCCCTCATCTGAGCCTTCACTCGGGAGATTTCCCCGCCGCCTCCCTCCTCAGAGATCAAGAGATCCAATTTCCTTCTTAAACTATAGTAGATATTTTTCTTAACTCAGTTTCTCTTAGCTATGAGACCACGGAAAAACTTAAAGATTCTCTTTTTGATAACCTCCCACCACTCCGACCTACTCCAACTAGCCTCCAGAAGCGTCTCCTGAGATTGAAAGAAGACCCCAAAGGACTGCCTAACTCCCTCTTCTTCTAGAAGCTCTGAGTTCAAACACCAAAGACCCCACCCTTTCTGAGGGGTCTCTGAGGTATTCAAAGCTACTGAGAGAAAACCGTGATCGGAGAACTCCACCAACCTCACCCCTAAAGATGAAGTTACTGAAGTCTCCTTAATAAAAAACCTATTTATCCTAGACCTATGATTGCCACTAAAGAAAGTGAAACCCGTGAGGTCCGGGGAGTGATGAATATGCACATCCACCAGACCCGCCTGTCTTGCCATACTAACTAAAAAATTAGAGTCATAGCCCAGAGGTCTCCTTGAGCCTCCTCTGTCTTTTGGCCTAGTTATGGTATTAAAATCACCACCAAAGATAACCTTCTGGGCCGTAAAAAGATAAGGTTTTATCTCCATGAAGAGACATTTCCTCTCCCATTGTGACTGAGGACCATAGATATTAATTAACCTAAGATCCTGTCCCTTCATGTTAACATCCAAAATCATACATCTGCCTGCTTGTAACTCTATAACCTTGTGCACAGTTACCATATCAGTAAAAAGAACTGCCACCCCACCGTATGGCTCGGCCGCAAGAGACCAGTAAGAAGGACCTTCACTCCTGCTTCGCCCTATGGAGGAGATCCAACTTACTAATCTGAGTCTCCTGAAAAAATAAAAAATCAACCTCAACCGTGCTGAAAAAATCAAAGGCCATTTTATGAGCACATTCGGAAATCACAGAAGCCACATTAATCGTGGCACATCGTATAGGATGGGGATCCATGTTTTTAGGTTATAAAAACATACTTTTCCTTTGTACCAAAAAAAATACAAAACACAGAAAAAAAACTTAAACCCTACAAACTGACTCCCTGCAGGCCGGCCGTTACCACAAGCCCTCCTACCATCCTACCCTGGGAAGGAAAACACGTCACTAAGGATTTAGGATCTGGAGGCACAGCTGTACCCTTACTATCCTGCCAACTAGTCTCAACCACCACCTCATCACCTATTTCACAGGAATCTAATACTAAATCTAGAGAAGAGGCTCTATGCCCCTCCTTCATATCCTCCATCTGAGTTTCTTCTATAATATCAACTTCTCCCTCTTCACACCCCTGCATCACCTTACTAACCCGTGACTTTGTTCCCACCGGATCCAAAGGCGAATTTATAGGAACCTCTACGGCCAATTCCTCCAACATCTGTACTGCTTCCTCCTGCCAATCACTATTTTGTGCAATCCTAATCTTAGCCCTTCTTTTTGCATCTCTAGCACCTCTCCATGAAACCAGTCTAAACTCCTCTCCATCCCTAACTATCTCTTCATCTTCGTCCGATGTGAAGACATCAAACCGGTCTGACAAGACTATTTGCTCCTCATTTTCCCTTTTTTCTTTTTCTTTTTCCCTATTACTACCTCAAAAGGCACCTCCTCTACGTTTATCTTACTTGTTCCACTACTCCCTTGTTTGTCCTTCGACACCACTTTATCCACTACTACTGGGCTTTCAACAACACTTACTGCTGCCCTTTCTTGCCTAAGTTGCCGTGATTCTATGTTATGGCTAGCTTTAGGACACCTGCTATATGGGTGACCTTCCTCTCCACACAGGTTACACCTCACCATGTTACCTAACCTTGACACATGTCCAATTTTACCACACAAAGAACATTTGGTCACATCACAATCCCCACTGATCTGCCTAAAGTCACCGCATTTAAAACACATCCTCGGCTGCCCAGGAAAGAAGCACTGCACTCTATTATGTCCTATGTAGGCAGCCGAGGGAACATGTATCATACCATTATTCACCAAATGTAGCTTAACTGTAGCTTCCCAAGCACCACCCCAAACCCACAACGTATGACCCGATTTTACCCGATTTGACTGTAATTCACAGTACCTTGATAACTAACGATATTAAAATGAACCTCTATATACCCCTGCCTGTACCTTTCAAAAATCCTTCCTATAAAGCTCTAAGGATGACGCTAATTTGCGTACGCAGTCATACAATAAATAGAGACTCCAGACTTAGAACATGTGGTTCCGAAGCACAAAGTATTATTCAAGTAAAAGTACAGTCAGTTACACGCTATGACCTGTGTACAATTTAGCGCAAAGGAATTATACAGACCCAAGTACAGTATACATACGCAGCGCCTCTGGACCAGATCCCGGCCTTCAGAAAGAAAACCTCCATCCTTCAGCATTCAGCAAGAAGACTAAAGACCCAGTGTTTGAGCACACATGTTTATACCCCCTCAGAATAGACAGGACAATAGAGAAGTTTCTTGCTTATGCCATTGGTTCCCAGGGGAGAAGCATAGGTTACAGTGCATTTAACAGGCTGGTTCAAATAGACTCGCCCAGCCTCTAACAACTGAGAGTCTTTTCCCTCCCGCCTCCCCATGCTGCATCCTAACAGTTGTTCCTAAAATTTACATTTTGTTGGTTGTAGTCTCTGTGGTCCATAAGTTGGGAATGCATGATGCGATCTCCACACCGATAGTACCGGAATTCTGTTGAAAGAGTACGCATCAGTTCGAAACCAAACACAGCTGTCTTAACATGTATAGAACCTTAGTTATCAAATATCTTTATTTCTCAGCATTTAAACTAACTGAACCAACTTAAATCATATACTTTAAAGCTTATTAAACCTTATGTGTGAATATGTAATGTGTGAGTATTCGGGGTTTGATATAAAGACGTATTAATGTGTGTATGAGGAAGGGTGCACTTAACTCTCACTAAGTGAACATCTTAGCAGTGTGACATGCTGAGCCAGATAGTTCCACATGCCCACTCTGTCAGCAGTCCCCCCCACCTGTCCCAGGCTTCAAAAGAAAAACTCTTTATGCTCCCAGTCTCTTGTGTGAAATGCAAATAGCCCAGCTACAAGAGACAGACCTAAGATGACACTCTAGTCTTTGAAGTCATGTCATTGCAGGAAGCTTGCTAATGTAAGGTGTGTATTCGAGCCAGACCACCTGTAGTGAGGGCAGACACTGTCCAGGAAGCTTATCTACACAAGCTAGATGTCACATAGCCATTTGCTCTATTCATCTAATGCAATCCAATTTTTTTTACATACTGTAAAGCCATTTCTGAAATATATCCTTTATAATACGTAAAGTCATGAAATAGACTTCTGGTGAATCGCCGTAACTTATGGTGATGACCACAGATGCATTCGCATGATGCAAATAGTATTATCGCCACATGTACTAAAGTGTGAGTTTATATAAAATGGCGCTTAGGCGGCCATTTCGCAAAATGGCGTCTTGCGGCCAGTCGCAAGATGGTGTCGTCACGATTAAATCTTAAACTGAACTTGTCTCAGCCAATTATTCCTTCGACAGTCCACTCTTTGATAGCAAAACATGCTATCACAATCTGCTATTAGAATTTAATTTAGGATTTTATTTACATATTATTTAGTGTTATTATGCGATGGCACAAGGTGGTTCTTAATCCATCAATAATGTGTCTCTGGGTGGGGGACATAAAACTACTATTATAGGCACACCGCAGATCTTGGAAGATCATGTGAAAGGTGTGGGAATGCACCGGTCTTATAACAGCAGTCTTGAAGGGGAATTGAGACTTTACATTATCTGAGGTGTTCTATAGATAACATTTCAATAATACATTCTATGCATGTCTAAATTTAATACATCAAACGATAGTATTTCCTAGTTCAGGGTTGTAATGCAGTTCTATATTTACCTCGGTATACATATTGTCATTACTAACCACCATCATAGTTTCATTCTTACGTTTTACTCTGTTTTTACATTTTCCACACTTCAATACAATAGGAACACACCGGATGCATATGCCAATTATTATGATGACAATCAGTATAAGGATTAAGAATTTGCCTATGCTGGCGATCACTTCCTGGACCCATTCCCCTAGGCCTGAGAACCATTTCACTGGGTTCAGCCATGAAACCCATCCTTCTATCTTCTCCTCTACTTCAGCCACTGAAGCGTTATGGTTCTTACGAAATTCCCACTTTAGCTGCAGAATTTCATCCATCTTCCGGTCTATCACCTCCTTAGGGTCGCTGGTATCATTGGTGACATAGGTGCAACATTTTACTCCAAATTGGGTGGCTAACATTACGCAATACCCTCCAGTAACAGCAGTTAAATAATTCAACACTAGCCTGTGTTGCACCAGTTCTTTCTTGTACGCTTGCAATTCTCTCACTGTATACCTGAATGTGTCATCGTACATCTCGGTGATATTATCTATCAATTTAGCAAGTTCCTGAATATATCTAAAATTTAATGTACCCCGAGCGATCCTGGTGGGATCCAATGCGACTAAAACTTGAAAGCCAGTTGTCTCACTGATTAACTGAGTGGCTTTATGTACGCCACCAGGTATCATATTTCTTCTGCCTCTGTGTTCATATTGTGTGTGAAGATATGGTGACGGTGTGTTTTTATGTATATCCAGCATTTCAACATGTGTGAGGGTCATAACTTCTGGGACTATTCTTCCCAGGTAACACAAACCTTCGGAACTCGGGGAGAGCCATTTATACGCTTTTCTTCCACAGATGAAATATACATTATCAGGGAGAACATAAGGAATGGTATGCATCATTATCATTAAGCACATTTCCCTTGCAAACAATCCTATTTCTGGGTCTTCCATCTGGTACATGCAAGTTTCTGGCTGTATTATTTTAGCACAATAACCATTTGGCACCTTACCAATAATTTATTTGGTGGAACTCAATGTATACCGATACCTAAAATGTTTCCCACCAGACTTAATGGAGCGTAACAGATCATGGTTTATGGACTACAGTATCAGCTCTTTGTGAGAAGGTCATCGTCTGATTAATCCCCATCACTTCCCAACTCCCGGGTCTATTGGGGTTGGTTATGTTTAAGCACAAAAGTGATCTATCTACTTGGAATTGATGGAGTTTGAAATGAGGTGGGTTGAATGAGAGAAATTTTCCATCCAAGGTTTTCCCTTTTTGCAATTCTAAAATTTCCGTGGTATTTAGCGGAAATGGCACCAACCCTACGTTATGCTGTCCCTGTGGCACATGTGAACACACCCAGCAATCAGTTTGATTGAACACTTTGCCTACCATGCCATGATAATCCTCTAGAGGATACCCACCCCAGTATGGATTATATTTAGGTTGGCACCATCGGATACAGTTCTCATCAACTAGGGACCCACAAAGCTCACAAATACAGGAATCTTCAGATGATAAACCTCCACACCTTCCCCGAGTATCCGGAATGACAGCTCTCTTAACAATAACAGTACTAAGATTGGTCAGACACTCCCCTGATTGGCATTGCACTCCTCCTGACTACACTCCATCAGCACTGCCATCAGCTCCCATTTCCTCAATTCGTCCCCCATCACAGACACTGGATATCCCCGAACTGACCAGGATGGTGAACACTCTAAAAGAGAATATGAAAATGAACACAGCAAGCCTGTCCATTGTCACAACAAGATCTGCAAATTTCTCACAGTTCAGGTATCTCACTACAACCTGTTCAATCCTCCCGGAACAAGGTTGCGATCGACAGGTCCACGCTATCAGCTTTGTCTCCGACTTGTTTCTCCACTGGTTGATTGACCTTTTTGCAGTGAGTGGAATGGACCCAGGTATCTCTCTCGGCCACCTTCAAAGGTGTAGTACTCGTCAGCAGCACCTGGTATGGACCCTCCCGCCGATCAGTCAAACAACCTGAACGCAAGACATTTCTGATCATTACATATTCTCCTGGTTCAACATCATGACAGTTAGTTTCAGGCATATTGTTAGACAACAATTTCAGTTTCTGCTGCTGTTGCTTTAACTGTTTACTCATTGATATAAGATACTTTACAGTTACCTCGTTGTTACCCTTCAGGTCTTCCTGTGGACTTATAATCAAATGAGGTTGTCTAATGAACAATATTTCAAATGGGGACAGATTCAGAGGAGGTCTAGGAGTGGTCCTTATGCTATGTAGGACCAAAGGTAACGCTTCTGGCCAGCCTAGTCCAGTCTCTGCCATGATTTTACTTAACTTACTTTTAATAGTCCCGTTCATCCTCTCTACCTTGGCACTGGCTTGCGGTCGGTAGGGGGTATGAAGTCAGCTATTAATACCCATCAGCTTACACATATTTTGAAAAACATCACCTGTGAAATGGGTACCCCTATCACTCTCGATGATTTTAGGGATACCGTACCTGCATACAAATTCCTGAACTATTTTTTTGGCAGTAAACGCAGCAGTATTAGTGGCCCCTGGGTAGGCCTCAACCCAGTTAGAAAATACGTCTGTGCACACTAATACATACTTAAGGTTCTTGCAGGGTGGTAATTGGATGAAATCAATTTGTATCACCTGGAAAGGTCCATCAGTCAGTGGAATGTGGGACGGTTCGATAGGGATCGCTTTCCCTATGTTCTTTCTCAAGCAGGTCAGACAGCACATTGCTATCTTTTCTGCTTGTGAAGAAAAACCTGGTGCGCACCAGTATGCCCTCACCAATTTGCACATACCCTGTTTACCCAGATGAGTCAGGCCGTGTGCTGCCTCAGCCAGGCTAGGGTAATATGCCTTGGGGGCTACTGGCTTACCATGTCCGTCCCTCCAGAGCCCAGAGGACTCTTGCCCACATACCTTGAACTTCCAAATGGATTTTTCCTGAATTGAACACAAATTTTGCATCTCAATTAATTTCAGCATATCAATTGTTTGAAATGACATAATTGTTTCAGTTGGAGAAAACATTTTTAACCCTGCTGCTCATTTAGCAGCTTCATCAGCTCTGTTGTTGCCCAGTGACACCGGGTCATCCTCACATGTATGGGCTTTGCATTTAATGACTGCCACCACTTTGGCCAGTTGGATTGCTTCTAAAAGATGTTTTATGTGTCGGGAATGTGCAACTGGTGTGTCTGCTGCTGTCATAAAATTTCTCAGATGCCATAGAGCCCCAAAATCGTGTACCACCCCGAACGCGTACCTTGAGTCAGTGTAAATGTTAGCAGATTTGCCTGCTGCCAGTTCACATGCTCTAGTCAGTGCTACTAACTCTGCCATCTGGGCTGAGTGAGGAGGACCGAGAGGTTTAGCTTCTATGATGTCTGTGTCATTTACAACAGCATAACCTGTACATAATTCACCTGTGTCTGTTTGTCTATGACAACTCCCATCCATATAAAAAGTTACATCCACATTCTCTAAATGTGTGTCATGTATGTCAGGTCTAGCAGTAAAGGTCTGATTCAGATATGTCATACAATCGTGCGTATCATTATGTCTGCCGAACTCACCTCCCGCCAGCAACTCCTCTCCTTCCAACCTTTGTACATCATGTTGTATATATGGTAGGTATGTTGCTGGATTCAGCATACTGCAATGTTTAACAGTAATATTTGCCGGAGCGATTAGAGCTAGTTCCCATTTGGTGAACCTAGCTGAGGAGACGTGTCTGGTTTGAGCTGAGTTCAACAGAGCAGATACAGCATGGGGAGTGTAGACAATCATATCATGGCCCAATACTACGTCCTCACTTTTACTCACCAATAGAGTGGTAGCTGCTACACTTCTCAAACAGGTGGGGAGTGATCTTGCCACAGTGTCCAGTTGGGCACTGTAGTATGCTAAGGGCCTACTGGCATGTTTTTGTGTAAGGACACCTGCAGCACAACCATCGGCTTCCGTACAATACAAATCAAAAGGTTTTTCATAATCGGGTATTCCCAATGCAGGAGCTTTCGTCAGACTATCCTTAAGATTAAGGAAAGCCTGCTCTGATTCCTCTGTGTGTATGACACGATCGGGCTTTGAGGAAGAGACTAATTCCTGTAAAGGTAAGGCCAAAATAGAAAAACCTGGGATCCACATTCTACAGTATCCACACATTCCCAAGAAGTTACGAATTTGCTGTTGATTCTGTGGCAGTGTCATGTTTTGTATGGCCTGGATTCATGTCGTAACCCCTGGGTTAGGCAGTGTCCCAAATATTTTACTTTGGATTGGCACGGCTGTAGTTTGTCACCTTGTGTCCTGTTTGTGAGAGATGAAGTAACAAATGTTTAGTATCATTTAAACATGACATAAACAAGTCAGAACATAGCAATAAATTGTCCACATATTAGAATTAGAACAGATCCATTGGCAGGTTGAAAAGCTTGTAAACAGTCATGCAATGCCTGGGAGAAGATACTGGGGCTGTCTATGAAACCTTGGGGTAATCGTGTCCATGTGTATTGTAAACCTCTGTATGTAAATATGAATAGATACTGACAGTCAGGATGGAGAGGCACAGAGAAGAAAGCATAACAGAGGTCAATGACAGTGAAGTGGGTTGCATTTGGTGGGATCTGCATCAAAATGACAGCTGGATTTGGCACTACAGGGAATTGGCTCTCTACTACCTTATTAACACCTCTAAGGTCTTGTACCAGCCTATAACCCCTCCCACCACTCTTCTTCACCAGGGAGATGGGACTGTTGGCTACACTAGCTGTACGAACTAAAATTCCCTGTTGCAATAATCGCCCAATTATTGGAAAAACCCCTAATTCTACCTCCTGTTTTAGTGGGTACTGGGGAATTTTTGGAGCTTGCCTACCGCTTTTTAAATTAACCATTACGGGGCTTACGTTTGCCATTAATCCAGTGTCCTGTCCATCTTTAGTCCAAAGGGAATCTGGAATTAGGGACAACATTTCATCTACCTGTGATGGAGTTTCATTTAAAACTGTAGAGTGATACATTATCCTTTGAGGAGTGTCTAACATATCCCGCACCTCGTATACCATTCTCTCTGGGATATCTAAAAATACACCATCAGGGGTGCAATATATAACACATCCCATCTTACATAACAAGTCTCTGCCCAGTAGGTTAGTAGGAGCCGCAGCAGCCATAAGGAAAGAATGCCTGGTATGCAACGGCCCAATTGTAACCTCTGTGGACTTTGTTAAAGGATAATGTTCCACTTTACCTGTTACACCCATTGTTGGTACTGTCTCATTGGTCACCTGAAAATTAACGGGAGATTTTATCACTGACCAGGTCGTCCCTGTGTCTACAAGAAAAGGATATTTAGTACCAGCTACATCAACCATCATGACCGGTTCTTCCCTAGTACTTCCCGTTAACCTGACTATCTGTAGACTACAGGTATGACCTGACCCCTAGCGTTGGCTACCATTCTCCAATAAAGCATTTACGGCTACAATTGGAGCTGGTACCTGCTGAACATTTGCTGGCCTTTGTGCATATCCCTTATGGGGATATCTAGGTCTTCCCTGATGTGAGATCCCTACTCCTTTTACTGTACAGTTTCTACTTAAGTGTCCTGGTTGTTTACAGTTAAAACATGTTCGTGTATCGGGTGAAGACATGTGGTGTTGTGAGGTTTGCGCAGGGGGTAAAGGTGGTGGATATGGGTAAGGATAGGGAGGGTAAGGGTATTGTGGGGGATAACTAGTTGGTGGGTAGCCTGGGACCTGTGGTTGCATCGGGTTAGTGGGATAGAGTTGTGTTTGTTGTTGCGTGGGGTTAGTGAGAGCACATACTTGTTCAGAAGTGAGTGTGTGTGCAAGTGCAAGTGTGTCTGTTGGCTGTGATGTTACCGTCATTCCCTCCAGAGCTTGTATACTGACAGCCATTAGTTTTTCTCTCTGGCCTTCTCTCTTCTTGGAGATGTTTTTATCATGTTCAATGGCAGCTTCTATGAGGGTATCTATTGTGAGTCCCCACCAGCCAGGCTGTGAGGTCTGAACCCGAGTTTTTAAATTCTCTTTCAGACCCTCCACAAGTAGCATGACTATCATTCCCCTGTGGTGAGTGCTATCTTTAATATCCTCTATCCCAGTGTACTGGGTGATAGCCTGCAGAGCCCGATCGCAGTAATCTTCTGCAGTTTCACTCTCCTTCTGCTTAATGGTGAAAATTTTGTTCCAGTTAACTACTACTGGAAAATATATACCCAATTGAGTTACAATGCGGGAAATGTTACCTTGGGTTACTTGGTCTGTTAAGGGAACGTCACCATCCAATACACAATCCGTGATAAATTTTGTCACGTCGGTATTGTGTGGTAGACAGGCCCTTAACACCACACGCCAATCTTTATTAGTGGGTTCATGTGAACTACCCAAATTTCTCAAAAATCTTTGACATTTGGCTAATTCCTTTTTGGGATCGGGGGAAATCATTTATGATGGAATTTAGTTCTGCTCTTGTCCATGGACAATGCATTACTACTTCCCTCGTGGGCACTATACCGTTTGCATCTGCATTTCCATTTGGAACAGTTATTGTCCGAATGGGATGCAGACCGGTAGCGCTGCCACTTCTGACCTGGTTACCTGGCTGGGGGTTTAATCTGCTGCTGCTACGTATGGTATTAACAACTTCCTCTACGGGTGCAGAGGGCATTAACACTTCCCTTGCTGTTATCGATGGAGATGGCGGCACCGATCGTGATTGTGGTGATGCAGCATCTATCATCTGCACAGCATGGGAAATGGCAGACATTACAATAGGCTCATCATCCACATCTTGAACATTTTCTTTATAGTTGCTTAAGAGAGGGTACAAGTTGCTTGTTACATTTTAATGGGTATTTTTGGTAACTGTACTTGCACCTCCATCCACATAAGGTGGAGGAGGTGAGCGTGAACTGCTGGCAATACTCTCCACGGTGCTACCTTGCCACACGGGCGCGCCATTTAGCGGCTCGCCCGTATTGCAAATTAGCGCCGCGGATGTATTTTCTGGCAATGTGCTCACGACGCTAGTTTGCGTCATTTGCACATTTTTAAGCCACGCATCCCCTTCATGCTGCCACAGTTTTAAACATTCAAAATATTTAACCTTTCTCTCTCTGGAGCGCATCAAACTGATGTGATCCCGGACATTATCTAATACATCCTTATCAAAACTACCAATTCTGGGAAAAGGTCTAACACTCTTCCTCGTCATATTAAACCATAAATCACAATACCTTATTGCAGAAGTACCGTACTTAGTATGCATGATACGACGGACCAAACCGATCGGCGCCTCCATTAGCAGCACATCATTGTCTAACATCTCTACTGTTTGCGCGGCTCCCATTCTGAGACAACTCCTACGCTTTTCAATAAAGATTTAAACTTGTGAAAGACAACCAAGATACTTTCACTTACCTGTGGACGATTTAAGTCGGCGGCGCCCACACACCTGGATAAGATTTGAAAAAGGCAACTTCCACACCCGGATAAGATTTAGTAAGGCAACTTCCACACCTATGGAAGTTTATATGTTGGCTACTCTCACGCACCTCTCTACAACAAAGACAACATGTACACCTGCTACTGTGTATAGAACGGTAAAGCTACTTACCGAGTGGCTAGACTAACCCTTGCAACTAGCCCTTAAGGATCATACGATACCCTTAACTTTGTCCAACAAATATTCACTGTTACACACTTTTTTCCTGCGCAGAAAAATAAACGTTAACCCAGATATTGGTAACAATTGAAAAAGGTAAACCTCAACGGCTTTGTTAAAACACGTGGCAGCAGAACCGGAAGTGCACATACGCTATTGTGTGCCCAGCCGCATACACAATAATGCGACTACCACACAACCGTATAATGACTTTTTAGCTGCGTACACAAAAGTGCATCTTTGCTATGCACAAACCTGCGACTTAGCCGCGTACTCAGTACTGCGGTGCCCCTTTAAACGTAAGGTTCTATCAACAGAGGAAAACAAACTTTTTCCTCTCTTGTCCCTGGATTCTAGTCAGCTTCCTTGATTCACACGGAGACGGATAGCGATCTTTCAGCACAAAGTGGTTGCAGGCAAACCCTGCATGTGGCCACTCCTCCCTTTGCTGAAATATCGATAGCCGTATGTACCGTGTGAGCAGGTAAGTGACTTCACTACGAGCCCCCAACTAACGATATTAAAGTGAACCTCTATATACCCCTGCCTGTACCATCTAAAATCCTTCCTATAAACCTCTAAGGATGACGCTAATTTGTGAGTATTCGGGGTTTGATATAAAGACGTATTAATGTGTGTAGGAGGAAGGGTGCACTTAACTCTCACTAAGTGAACATCTTAGCAGTGTGACATGCTGAGCCAGATAGTTCCACATGCCCACTCTGTCATCAGTCCCCCCCACCTGTCCCAGGCTTCAAAAGAAAAACTCTTTATTCTCCCAGTCTCTTGTGTGAAATGCAAATAGCCCAGCTACAAGAGACAGACCTAAGATGACACTCTAGTCTTTGAAGTCATGTCATTGCAGGAAGCTTGCTAATGTAAGGTGTGTATTCGAGCCAGACCACCTGTAGTGAGGGCAGACACTGTCCAAGAAGCTTATCTACACAAGCTAGTTTTCACGTAGCCATTTGCTCTATTCATCTAATGCAATCCAATTTTTTTTACATACTGTAAAACCATTTCTGAAATATATCCTTTATAATACGTAAAGTAATGAAATAGTCTTCTGGTGATTCGCCATAACTTATGGCAATGACCACAGATGCATTCGCATGATGCTAATAGTATTATCGCCACATGTACTAAAGTGTGAGTTTATCTAAAATGGCGCTTAGGCGGCCATTTCGCAAAATGGCATCGCAAGATGGTGTCATCGCGATTAAATCTTAAACTGAACTTGTCACAGCCAATTATTCAGCTTCGACATAACCAGAAGGAGATATCCTCTGGTGGCAATGATTAATTTGTAACCAAAACAGTAAGTTTTACTTTATCCTGACGAGTAATTAAACTTACATCATAATTCTTATAAGGATTTCTATTTCTATATGGCTGCCATACCTCCCAAAAAGCTTGTAAACCCTGGCACGATAAAAAACTCAGATCATAATCAGGGGATCTTACAGGGTGGATACAAGCATATAGATCACTAGCAGCAAAACCCATACCAAAAATCATTTTCAAAAATCCCTCAGTATTTGGGCCCTCTCCTTCCCCCACCCACTTAAACTGGATGAGATGCCGTCTTTTTCCCACATTCACAACTTGCTGTACATTAGTATTGTGCCTAGACACCATGTTTGCATATGATATCCCACTTGACACTTCCTTGTTTCCCATATCACCACCACCAGCCGATCTCAAAGTCCTAGATACAAAGTCCTTTGTGATTATTTCAGCTGCCTTCTTTGCCCTTATTGGAACGGACATCTGGTCACCATATATAGTCTCTATCACCGTTTTCTCCACGCTAGAAATCTTATCCATATCCAACACCGGCATACCTTGCGCCCTCTCTACCGTACTTAGCGCCCTCCGACCTATAACGTTAGCGCCCTGCACTTCGCAGGGACCGACCCCAGGTGTCTCCTCAGCTGCCTGCAAATTACAAACAATGGCCGACTCGTCTTTGGGGCCCCCCTCCATGCTACTCTCAGCTAGTACCACCACTTGTACAAGCTCTATATCAGTGGCTTCCTCACGCCCTTTGGAACTGGCACCCACCTGTTCCCCCTGATTGTGGGACTGATTCACATGAGGCCTCTAGGACAATAGATGAATCACCTATACCCTCCACCATCCGAGCACCCCATGCATCGTCACTCAACAAACAGCAGGCATCACGATCGCCATTTTTATTTTGCCCTGCTTCCTGTACCACCGTCTGGGACTTCCAACACCACCGACACTTACCGCATCTGTAGGCAGTGCTGCGCATGCGCTGGTTTTACAGCTGTAACAGCGCATGCGCAGCACTGTTTCCAGACGCGATAAGGTAGTGTAGAGAGGGGAAAGTAACTATTCCCGGAAAGCTGTCATCGCAAAAATGACAGGTACCGGAATAGATACTTATGGAGAGGAGGAATGATGAATTCCACCTATAATTAGCTAGAACTCCATGAGAGTTCTAAAGCTAATTATCTCCAGAGAATTTTTACGTTTAATGAATAGGCCCCACTGCATTTAAATTCTTCTCCATAATCTTTTCACCAAATGGGAGCAAGTTTTTCAACTTAGCTCCTTTTTTAATTTCTATCAGATGAAATAATTTCCTCCTAGCAATTTCCAATGTTTTCTCTAGAGCATCGATTTCCTCTGTCAACACCTCTCGCTCCCATTTAAAGCCAGAATTCCTTTTCTTACTTCTCTTATTGTTGATTTTTGCACTTATCCTCCTTGTTTCCTTCTGCATATCTTCAATGCTAAACGATGCATAGATATCACTTTCATCACCTTCAGAAGACTGCTCCCCACTCTCCTCCGTCACCAATAACAGGCTTCCCTCTGCTACACTACTGGTGGGGTCTAGCATCTCCTCCTGAGTTACACCACTCAGGGAATCTCCCTCCAGTAGTTTAGAGGGAGCTGACATGTCTGAGGTTCCTGGGCCACAGGCAACAAATGCTGTGCCTGCTGATATATCCATCCCCTGATCCACCGGGTCCCCAGCTGCTGTTAGCGAAGCCACCGACCCAGCACCTGCCAGGACCCCCATAGCTAAGGACAGACAAGCCTGGTCAGGAGACGCAGCGACCGGAGTCCCTCTGTGCCAGCATCCACCGGAACATGCTGCGAACATAATGAAGTCAGCTGGACCTCTATAACTATGACACTCACCGCCGGGAACAGGGACGCTGGTGCAGGAGCCTCATGACCGGCACCTTCCAAACTACGTGCCACCGAGACCTCTGCTACCGGGTCACACACAGCCAGAGACACTTCCGCCGGATCCCGCGCCATCTGTACCGCGAGATCCTCCGCCAGCAGTTGTTGTTTTGTTTCAGCTGCAACTGAACCTCCGGCCTCCTCCATATCTCTGGGCTGTCCTGCAGCCACATGAACCCGAGTTTTTACCTTCTGAGGTGCTTTTGGCATTTTCCTTATGCCTCCTCAGCCAAGTATAGACACAGGGGAAAGAAATCCCCACTTTCTCCAGAAGTAAACGGCAGTAATATGCTATGTAGGCCGCACCAGAGTCACAGCCACACTTTCCTAAACACTTCCTCTGCCTCTGCCTGGGGAAGCCTGCAGGGGAACCTCCCTCTCACACAGCCACGTAAGTAGAGCAGGAGCAGCAGCACACACACCCTCTCCTGATGGATGCACGCAGGCTATAGATATATGATATATACACGCAGGCTATAGATATATGATGTATACACGCAGGCTATAGATATATGATGTATGCATGCAGGCTATAGATATATGATGTATGCACGCAGGCTATAGATATGACTTATGCACGCAGGCTATAGATATGATGTATGCACGCAGGCTATAGATATGATGTATACACGCAGGCTATAGATATATGATGTATGCACGCAGGCTATAGATATATGATGTATGCACGCAGGCTATAGATATGATGTATACACGCAGGCTATAGATATATGATGTATGCACGCAGGCTATAGATATATGATGTATGCACGCAGGCTATAGATATATGATGTATGCACGCAGGCTATAGATATGACTTATGCATGCAGGCTATAGATATGATGTATGCACGCAGGCTATAAATATGATGTATACACGCAGGCTATAGATATATGATGTATGCACGCAGGCTATAGATATATGATGTATGCACGCAGGCTATAGATATATGATGTATGCATGCAGGCTATAGATATATGATGTATGCACGCAGGCTATAGATATATGATGTATACACGCAGGCTATAGATATATGATGTATACACGCAGGCTATAGATATATGATGTATGCACGCAGGCTATAGATATATGATGTATGCATGCAGGCTATAGATATATGATGTATGCACGCAGGCTATAGATATATGATGTATGCACGCAGGCTATAGATATATGATGTATGCATGCAGGCTATAGATATATGATGTATACACGCAGGCTATAGATATATGATGTATACACGCAGGCTATAGATATATGATGTATGCATGCAGGCATCACTAGTGATGTAAGTGGGAGCGATTTTGGCTCTGATAGAGCCAAAATCACTCCAGGGCTTGTGGCAGGGAGACCCTACCGCAGGGTCTCCGTCGCAAGTCCGATGGTTTTGGACATCTTTTTGGACGCTCGTATATGCTGTGGGTGGTGACCCACAGCTATACGAGCGTCCAGGAGGACGCTCCATTTTCATGGAGGAGAGCCCTGATTCAGAGCGAGCGCTCTGGTCAGAGCGTTCGGCTCTGAATCAGGCCCTGAGTCCCGACCCGCTCTTCTCCTGCATGGGAGAGGCGTCATGTAGTCTCTCCCATCACATGCTGCTGGGGGAGCTGACACACACAGCTCATTAGTGACCTTCAGCCGGCTCCCTCTGCAGATGACGCAGCAGCAAATGAGAGTCTGTCTGACTCTCATTGGCTGGCTGGCTGGCGGCTGTGTGTTTGTAAACTGTGTAGGGCTGACCGCTCTCACTGCGGTCTGCCCTACACTTGTGGGGCTGGGGGACTAGTCCACCCCTTGGCTGCTGGTGGCACTGCCGGACGGCGCCCCCCCTTTGGTGGGCACCCCTGGCAAGTGCCATTCTGGCCAATGGGTAGATATGCCCCTGTCTGCCGGCTAAGTGACCCACGGGGTCACGCGAGCCAGCTGCTGCAGATGAGAGAAAGAGACTAGGAAATCTTCATCAGCCGACACTTGTGGCCTGCTGTTCCACTGCGTGCGAACACGCAGGACTCATACAGCAAATGCTCAGTATGGATCAGGCATCTGGACAGATTCCCAACCATCGGGAATCTGAGTTCAGCAGTGCACTGGCGTGCACTGCTGCACTGTACGGATCGAGGCTGTGATTATGCACGCCATCTCACTGCGATGATATGCTAATCCACTGCGATCGCAATGCCGTTACTAGCACAACATACCTTACGCACATTCATAATACTTAGCAAGACTGCGAAACCATTGGTAACATGGAGTAACATCGCAGCCTCACGCACACTTGGTCTGACCTTACTCAGGAATTGCTAACCTCATCGCACGCAGTGACCGCCCAAGCTGCGTATGGCATCGCAGCGCCTAATTTATGCACGCCCCTACAGCGTTGTTCAAACGCACTGACACACCTGCGTTTCGCCATCCACCCTCCCCCGTTGCGTCCCCCAAATGGTCCCTTCCTGTCAATCACTCTTCTATGGGTCTGCGTAGTTACTGCGATTACAGCTGCCGGCTCGTGCACTGCGATGCATACGCTTGCGCAGAACGCAACAATCGCCCAATTGTGTGCGTAATCGCAGTTGAGAATGGTAGTGAATCAGTCCCTTAGTCTGATAACTAAATAAAATCTCCGCAGACACCTGTAGATGGCGCCCCTGTCCCACTCACCCTACGGTGCTGTCTGGTAGAACGGAGTGAGTATAGGTGACAGAACTGCTGATGAGAATGAGCCCCACGTCCTCCCTCTGTTGTGTCCATCTACAAATCTTTTATTTCTGGCTGAAACCTGAAAAAGGGCCGATAACATCCAAAGTTGAGAAATAAGTTACCCTCAATGTCACCCTGCCCAGGCCCTGCCCGTTCCTGTGCTCCTTTTCCTGTCACTTATTGGGGTAGGATGTGTTAGACGATACGTAGTAACACGCGTCATGTGATTAGGCGATTAATGAACCATAACGGCCCCAAGCTGTCTAATTCCAGAATGGCTACTGGGGTGGTTATAGATTCTGGGCCCCATTTACTAAACGATATATAACCCCTTTAGCGCTCGCTATAGGGGTTATGCCACCTTTCTGTAATTAGTAAACAGCGATAATCTTAGATTACCGCTGTTTGTACAGCATCGCTCTCGCCAACATAGGCTGACATACACACAGACTCACATATACACAGGCTGACATACACACAGACTCACATATACACAGGCTGACATACACACAGACTCACATATACACAGGCTGACATACAAACAGACTCACATATACACAGGCTGACATACACACAGACTCACATATACACAGGCTGACATGCACACAGACTCACATATACACAGGCTGACATGCACACAGACTCACATATACACAGGCTGACATACACACAGACTCACATATACACAGGCTGACATACACACAGACTCACATATACACAGGCTGACATACACACAGACTCACATATACACAGGCTGACATACACACAGACTCACATATACATAGGCTGACATGCACACAGATTCACATATACACAGACTGACATGCACACAGACTCACATATACATAGGCTGACATGCACACAGACTCACATATACATAGGCTGACATGCACACAGACTCACATATACACAGGCTGACATGCACAGACTCACATATACATAGGCTGACATACACACAGACTCACATATACACAGGGACATACACACAGACTCACATATACATAGGCTGACATACACACAGACTCACATATACACAGGCTGACATACACACAGACTCACATATACACAGGCTGACATACACACAGACTCACATATACACAAGCTGACATGCACACAGACTCACATATACACAGGCTGACATACACACAGACTCACATATACACAGGCTGACATGCACACAGACTCACATATACACAGGCTGACATACACACAGACTCACATATACACAGGCTGACATACACACAGACTCACATATACATAGGCTGACATACACACAGACTCACATATACACAGGCTGACATGCACACAGACTCACATATACACAGGCTGACATGCACACAGACTCACATATACACAGGCTGACATGCACACAGACTCACATATACACAGGCTGACATGCACAGACTCACATATACATAGGCTGACATACACACAGACTCACATATACACAGGCTGACATACACACAAACTCACATATACATAGGCTGACATACACACAGACTCACATATACACAGGCTGAAATACACACACACTCACATATACATAGGCTGACATACACACAGACTCACATATACACAGGCTGACATGCACAGACTCACATATACATAGGCTGACATACACACAGACTCACATATACACAGGCTGACATGCACAGACTCACATATACATAGGCTGACATACACACAGACTCACATATACACAGGCTGACATACACAGAGACTCACATATACATAGGCTGACATACACACAGACTCACATACACATAGGCTGACATACACACAGACTCACATATACACAGGCTGACATGCACATACTCACATATACATAGGCTGACATACACACAGACTCACATATACACAGGCTGACATACACACAGACTCACATATACATAGGCTGATATACACACAGACTCAAAATATACACAGGCTGACATGCACACAGACTCACATATACACAGGCTGACATGCACACAGACTCACATATACACAGGCTGACATTCACACAGATTCACATATACACAGGCTGACATGCACACAGACTCACATATACACAGGCTGACATGCACACAGACTCACATATACACAGGCTGACATACACACAGACTCACATTAACATAGGCTGACATACACACAGACTCACATATACACAGGCTGACATGCACACAGACTCAAATATACATAGGCTGACATGCACAGACTCACATATACACAGGCTGACATGCACACAGACTCAAATATACATAGGCTGACATGCACAGACTCACATATACAAAGGCTGACATGCACACAGACTCACATATACATAGGCTGACATGCACAGACTCACATATACACAGGCTGACATGCACACAGTCTCACATATACACAGGCTGACATGCACACAGACTCAAATATACATAGGCTGACATGCACACAGACTCACATATACACAGGCTGACATGCACAGACTCACATATAGAGTACACAGGCTGAAATGCACACAGACTCACATATACATAGGCTGACATACACACAGACTCACATATACATAGGCTGACATACACACAGACTCACATACACATAGGCTGACATACACACAGACTCACATATACACAGGCTGACATGCACATACTCACATATACATAGGCTGACATACACACAGACTCACATATACACAGGCTGACATACACACAGACTCACATATACATAGGCTGATATACACACAGACTCAAAATATACACAGGCTGACATGCACACAGACTCACATATACACAGGCTGACATGCACACAGACTCACATATACACAGGCTGACATACACACAGACTCACATATACACAGGCTGACATGCACACAGACTCACATATACACAGGCTGACATGCACACAGACTCACATATACACAGACTGACATACACACAGACTCACATTAACATAGGCTGACATACACACAGACTCACATATACACAGGCTGACATGCACACAGACTCAAATATACATAGGCTGACATGCACACAGACTCACATATACACAGGCTGACATGCACACAGACTCAAATATACATAGGCTGACATGCACAGACTCACATATACAAAGGCTGACATGCACACAGACTCACATATACATAGGCTGACATGCACAGACTCACATATACACAGGCTGACATGCACACAGTCTCACATATACACAGGCTGACATGCACACAGACTCACATATACACAGGCTGACATGCACAGACTCACATATCGTGTACACAGGCTGAAATGCACATAGACTCACATATACATAGGCTGACATACACACAGACTCACATATACACAGGCTGACATACACACAGACTCACATATACATAGGCTGATATACACACAGACTCAAAATATACACAGGCTGACATGCACAGACTCACATATACATAGGCTGACATGCACACAGACTCACATATACACAGGCTGACATGCACAGACTCACATATAGTGTACACAGGCTGAAATGCACACAGACTCACATATACATAGGCTGACATGCACAGACTCACATATACATAGGCTGACATGCACAGACTCACATATACACAGTCTGACATACACACAGACTCACATATACATAGGCTGACATACACACAGACTCACATATACATAGGCTGACATACACACAGACTCACATATACACAGGCTGACATGCACAGACTCACATATACATAGGCTGACATACACACAGACTCACATATACACAGGCTGACATACACACAAACTCACATATACATAGGCTGACATACACACAGACTCACATATACACAGGCTGAAATACACACAGACTCACATATACATAGGCTGACATACACACAGACTCACATATACACAGGCTGACATACACACAGACTCACATATACATAGGCTGATATACACACAGACTCAAAATATACACAGGCTGACATGCACAGACTCACATATACATAGGCTGACATGCACACAGACTCACCTATACACAGGCTGACATGCACAGACTCACATATAGTGTACACAGGCTGAAATGCACACAGACTCACATATACATAGGCTGACATGCACAGACTCACATATACATAGGCTGACATGCACAGACTCACATATACACAGTCTGACATACACACAGACTCACATATACATAGGCTGACATACACACAGACTCACATATACATAGGCTGACATACACACAGACTCACATATACACAGGCTGACATGCACAGACTCACATATACATAGGCTGACATACACACAGACTCACATATACACAGGCTGACATACACACAAACTCACATATACATAGGCTGACATACACACAGACTCACATATACACAGGCTGAAATACACACAGACTCACATATACATAGGCTGACATACACACAGACTCACATATACACAGGCTGACATGCACAGACTCACATATACATAGGCTGACATACACACAGACTCACATATACACAGGCTGACATGCACAGACTCACATATACATAGGCTGACATACACACAGACTCACATATACACAGACTGACATACACACAGACTCACATATACATAGGCTGACATACACACAGACTCACATACACATAGGCTGACATACACACAGACTCACATATACACAGGCTGACATGCTCATACTCACATATACATAGGTTGACATACACACAGACTCACATATACACAGGCTGACATACACACAGACTCACATATACATAGGCTGATATACACACAGACTCAAAATATACACAGGCTGACATGCACACAGACTCACATATACACAGGCTGACATGCACACAGACTCACATATACACAGGCTGACATACACACAGACTCACATATACACAGGCTGACATGCACACAGACTCACATATACACAGGCTGACATGCACACAGACTCACATATACACATGCTGACATACACACAGACTCACATTAACATAGGCTGACATACACACAGACTCACATATACACAGGCTGACATGCACACAGACTCAAATATACATAGGCTGACATGCACAGACTCACATATACACAGGCTGACATGCACACAGACTCAAATATACATAGGCTGACATACACACAGACTCACATATACACAGGCTGACATCCACACAGACTCACATATACATAGGCTGACATACACACAGACTCACATATACACAGGCTGACATGCACAGACTCACATATATATAGGCTGACATACACACAGACTCACATATACACAGGCTGACATGCACAGACTCACATATACATAGGCTGACATACACAAAGACTCACATATACACAGGCTGACATACACAGAGACTCACATATACACAGGCTGACATACACACAGACTCAACTATACATAGGCTGACATACACACAGACTCACATACACATAGGCTGACATACACACAGACTCACATATACACAGGCTGACAGACACACAGACTCACATATACATAGGCTGACATACACACAGACTCACATATACACAGGCTGACATACACACAGACTCACATATACACACAGACTCACATATACACAGGCTGACATACACACAGACTCACATATACATAGGCTGACATACACACAGACTCACATATACACAGGCTGACATACACACAGACTCACATATACATAGGCTGACATACACACAGACTCACATACACATAGGCTGACATACACAAAGACTCACATATACACAGGCTGACATGCACATACTCACATATACATAGGCTGACATACACACAGACTCACATATACACAGGCTGACATACACACAGACTCACATATACATAGGCTGACATACACACAGACTCAAAATATACACAGGCTGACATGCACACAGACTCACATATACACAGGCTGACATGCACACAGACTCACATATACACAGGCTGACATACACACAGACTCACATTAACATAGGCTGACATACACACAGACTCACATATACACAGGCTGACATGCACACAGACTCAAATATACATAGGCTGACATGCACAGACTCACATATACACAGGCTGACAAGCACACAGACTCAAATATACATAGGCTGACATGCACAGACTCACATATACAAAGGCTGACATGCACACAGACTCACATATACATAGGCTGACATGCACAGACTCACATATACACAGGCTGACATGCACACAGTCTCACATATACACAGGCTGACATGCACACAGACTCAAATATACATAGGCTGACATGCAGACAGACTCACATATACACAGGCTGACATGCACAGACTCACAAATAGTGTACACAGGCTGAAATGCACACAGACTCACATATACATAGGCTGACATGCACAGACTCACATATACATAGGCTGACATGCACAGACTCACATATACACAGGCTGACATACACACAGACTCACATTAACATAGGCTGACAAACACACAGACTCACATATACACAGGCTGACATGCACACAGACTCAAATATACATAGGCTGACATGCACAGACTCACATATACACAGGCTGACATGCACACAGACTCAAATATACATAGGCTGACATGCACAGACTCACATATACAAAGGCTGACATGCACACAGACTCACATATACATAGGATGACATGCACAGACTCACATATACACAGGCTGACATGCACACAGTCTCACATATACACAGGCTGACATGCACACAGACTCAAATATACATAGGCTGACATGCACACAGACTCACATATACACAGGCTGACATGCACAGACTCACATATAGTGTACACAGGCTGAAATGCACACAGACTCACATATACATAGGCTGACATGCACAGACTCACATATACATAGGCTGACATGCACAGACTCACATATACACAGGCTGACATACACACAGACTCACATATACATAGGCTGACATACACACAGACTCACATATACACAGGCTGACATACACACAGACTCACATATACACAGGCTGACATACACACAGACTCACATATACACAGGCTGACATACACACAGACTCACATATACACAGGCTGACATACACACAGACTCACATATACACAGGCTGACATGCACAGACTCACATATACATAGGCTGTCATACACACAGACTCACATATACACAGGCTGACGTGCACAGACTCACATATACATAGGCTGACATACACACAGACTCACATATACACTGGCTGACATACACAGAGACTCACATATACACAGGCTGACATACACACAGACTCACATATACATAGGGTGACATACACACAGACACACATACACATAGGCTGACATACACACAGACTCACATATACACAGGCTGACATGCACAGACTCACATATACACAGGCTGACATACACAGAGACTCACATATACACAGGCTGACATACACACAGACTCACATATACATAGGCTGACATACACACAGACTCACATACACATAGGCTGACATACACACAGACTCACATACACACAGACTCACATACACATAGGCTGACATACACACAGACTCACATATACACAGGCTGGCATACACACAGACTAACATATACATAGGCTGACATACACACAGACTCACATATACACAGGCTGACATACACACAGACTCACATATACACAGGCTGACATACACACAGACTCACATATACACAGGCTGACATACACACAGACTCACATATACATAGGCTGACATACACACAGACTCACATATACACAGGCTGACATACACACAGACTCACTTATACACAGGCTGACATACACACAGACTCACATACACATAGGCTGAAATACACACAGACTCACATATACACAGGCTGACATGCACATACTCACATATACATAGGCTGACATGCACACAGACTCACATATACACAGGCTGACATACACACAGACTCACATATACATAGGCTGACATACACACAGACTCAAAATATACACAGGCTGACATGCACACAGACTCACATATACACAGGCTGACATGCACACAGACTCACATATTCACAGGCTGACATACACACAGACTCACATATACACAGGCTGACATGCACACAGACTCACATATACACAGGCTGACATGCACACAGACTCACATATACACAGGCTGACATACCCACAGACTCACATTAACATAGGCTGACATACACACAGTCTCACATATACACAGGCTGACATGCACACAGACTCAAATATACATAGGCTGACATGCACAGACTCACATATACACAGGCTGACATGCACACAGACTCACATATACATAGGCTGACATGCACAGACTCACATATACAAAGGCTGACATGCACACAGACTCACATATACATAGGCTGACATGCACAGACTCACATATACACAGGCTGACATGCACACAGTCTCACATATACATAGGCTGACATGCACACAGACTCAAAAAAACATAGGCTGACATGCACACAGACTCACATATACACAGGCTGACATGCACAGACTCACATATCGTGTACACAGGCTGAAATGCACACAGACTCACATATACATAGGCTGACATGCACAGACTCACATATACACAGGCTGACATACACACAGACTCACATATACATAGGCTGACATACACACAGACTCACATATACACAGGCTGACATACACACAGACTCACATATACACAGGCTGACATACACACAGACTCACATATACACAGGCTGACATACACACAGACTCACATATACACAGGCTGACATACACACAGACTCACATATACACAGGCTGACATGCACAGACTCACATATACATAGGCTGTCATACACACAGACTCACATATACACAGGCTGACGTGCACAGACTCACATATACATAGGCTGACATACACACAGACTCACATATACACAGGCTGACATACACAGAGACTCACATATACACAGGCTGACATACACACAGACTCACATATACATAGGGTGACATACACACAGACACACATACACATAGGCTGACATACACACAGACTCACATATACACAGGCTGACATGCACAGACTCACATATACACAGGCTGACATACACAGAGACTCACATATACACAGGCTGACATACACTCAGACTCACATATACATAGGCTGACATACACACAGACTCACATACACATAGGCTGACATACACACAGACTCACATACACACAGACTCACATACACATAGGCTGACATACACACAGACTCACATATACACAGGCTGACATACACACAGACTAACATATACATAGGCTGACATACACACAGACTCACATATACACAGGCTGACATACACACAGACTCACATATACACAGGCTGACATACACACAGACTCACATATACACAGGCTGACATACACACAGTCTCACATATACATAGGCTGACATACACACAGACTCACATATACACAGGCTGACATACACACAGACTCACTTATACATAGGCTGACATACACACAGACTCACATACACATAGGCTGAAATACACAGACTCACATATACACAGGCTGACATGCACATACTCACATATACATAGGCTGACATGCACACAGACTCACATGTACACAGGCTGACATACACACAGACTCACATATACATAGGCTGACATACACACAGACTCAAAATATACACAGGCTGACATGCACACAAACTCACATATACACAGGCTGACATGCACACAGACTCACATATACACAGGCTGACATACACACAGACTCACATATACACAGGCTGACATGCACACAGACTCACATATACACAGGCTGACATGCACACAGACTCACATATACACAGGCTGACATACACACAGACTCACATTAACATAGGCTGACATACACACAGACTCACATATACACAGGCTGACATGCACACAGACTCAAATATACATAGGCTGACATGCACAGACTCACATATACACAGGCTGACATGCACACAGACTCACATATACATAGGCTGACATGCACAGACTCACATATACAAAGGCTGACATGCACACAGACTCACATATACATAGGCTGACATGCACAGACTCACATATACACAGGCTGACATGCACACAGTCTCACATATACATAGGCTGACATGCACACAGACTCAAAAAAACATAGGCTGACATGCACACAGACTCACATATACACAGGCTGACATGCACAGACTCACATATCGTGTACACAGGCTGAAATGCACATAGACTCACATATACATAGGCTGACATGCACAGACTCACATATACACAGGCTGACATACACACAGACTCACATATACATAGGCTGACATACACACAGACTCACATATACACAGGCTGACATACACACAGACTCACATATACACAGGCTGACATACACACAGACTCACATATACACAGGCTGACATACACACAGACTCACATATACACAGGCTGACATACACACAGACTCACATATACACAGGCTGACATGCACAGACTCACATATACATAGGCTGTCATACACACAGACTCACATATACACAGGCTGACGTGCACCGACTCACATATACATAGGCTGACATACACACAGACTCACATATACACAGGCTGACATACACAGAGACTCACATATACACAGGCTGACATACACACAGACTCACATATACATAGGGTGACATACACACAGACACACATACACATAGGCTGACATACACACAGACTCACATATACACAGGCTGACATGCACAGACTCACATATACACAGGCTGACATACACAGAGACTCACATATACACAGGCTGACATACACACAGACTCACATATACATAGGCTGACATACACACAGACTCACATACACATAGGCTGACATACACACAGACTCACATACACACAGACTCACATACACACAGACTCACATACACATAGGCTGACATACACACAGACTCACATATACACAGGCTGACATACACACAGACTAACATATACATAGGCTGACATACACACAGACTCACATATACACAGGCTGACATACACACAGACTCACATATACATAGGCTGACATACACACAGACTTAAAATATACACAGGCTGACATGCACACAGACTCACATATACACAGGCTGACATGCACACAGACTCACATATACACAGGCTGACATACACACAGACTCACATATACACAGGCTGACATGCACACAGACTCACATATACACAGGCTGACATGCACACAGACTCACATATACACAGGCTGACATACACACAGACTCACATTAACATAGGCTGACATACACACAGACTCACATATACACAGGCTGACATGCACACAGACTCAAATATACATAGGCTGACATGCACAGACTCACATATACACAGGCTGACATGCACACAGACTCACATATACATAGGCTGACATGCACAGACTCACATATACAAAGGCTGACATGCACACAGACTCACATATACATAGGCTGACATGCACAGACTCACATATACACAGGCTGACATGCACACAGTCTCACATATACATAGGCTGACATGCACACAGACTCAAAAAAACATAGGCTGACATGCACACAGGCTCACATATACACAGGCTGACATGCACAGACTCACATATTGTGTACACAGGCTGAAATGCACACAGACTCACATATACATAGGCTGACATGCACAGACTCACATATACACAGGCTGACATACACACAGACTCACATATACATAGGCTGACATACACACAGACTCACATATACACAGGCTGACATACACACAGACTCACATATACACAGGCTGACATACACACAGACTCACATATACACAGGCTGACATACACACAGACTCACATATACATAGGCTGACATACACACAGACTCACATATACACAGGCTGACATGCACAGACTCACATATACATAGGCTGACATACACACAGACTCACATATACACAGGCTGACATGCACAGACTCACATATACATAGGCTGACATACACACAGACTCACATACACATAGGTTGACATACACACAGACTCACATATACACAGGCTGACATGCACAGACTCACATATACACAGGCTGACATACACACAGACTCACATATACACAGGCTGACATACACACAGACTCACATATACACAGGCTGACATGCACAGACTCACATATACACAGGCTGACATACACACAGACTCACATATACACAGACTGACATGCACACAGACTCACATATACACAGGCTGACATGCACACAGACTCACATACACAGGCTGACATGCACACAGACTCACATATACACAGGCTGACATGCACACAGACTCACATATACACAGGCTGACATGCACACAGACTCACATATACACAGGCTGACATACACACAGACTCACATTAACATAGGCTGACATACACACAGACTCACATATACACAGGCTGACATGCACACAGACTCAAATATACATAGGCTGACATGCACAGACTCACATATACACAGGCTGACATGCACACAGACTCAAATATACATAGGCTGACATGCACAGACTCACTTATACAAAGGATGACATGCACACAGACTCACATATACATAGGCTGACATGCACAGACTCACATATACACAGGCTGACATGCACACAGTCTCACATATACACAGGCTGACATGCACACAGACTCAAGTATACATAGGCTGACATGCACACAGACTCACATATACACAGGCTCACATGCACAGACTCACATATAGTGTACACAGGCTGAAATGCACACAGACTCACATATACATAGGATGACATGCACAGACTCACATCTACATAGGCTGACAAGCACAGACTCACATATACACAGGCTGACATGCACACAGACTCAAATATAAATAGGCTGATATGCACCGACTCACATATACACAGGCTGACATGCACACAAACTCACATATAGATAGGCTGACATGCACAGACTCACATATACATAGGCTGACATACACACAGACTCACATATACATAGGCTGGCATACACACAGACTCACATATACATAGACTGACATGCACAGACTCACATATACATAGGCTGTCATGCACAGACTCACATATACATAGGCTGACATGCACACAGTCTCACATATACATAGGCTGGCATACACACAGACTCACATATACATAGACTGACATGCACAGACTCACATATACACAGGCTGACATGCACAGACTCACATATAGTGTACACAGGCTGAAATGCACACAGACTCACATATACATAGGCTGACATGCACAGACTCACATATACATAGGCTGACATGCACAGACTCACATATACACAGGCTGACATACACACAGACTCACATTAACATAGGCTGACAAACACACAGACTCACATATACACAGGCTGACATGCACACAGACTCACATATACACAGGCTGACGTGCACAGACTCACATATACATATGCTGACATACACACAGACTCACATATACACAGGCTGACATACACAGAGACTCACATATACACAGGCTGACATACACACAGACTCACATATACATAGGGTGACATACACACAGACACACATACACATAGGCTGACATACACACAGACTCACATATACACAGGCTGACATGCACAGACTCACATATACACAGGCTGACATACACAGAGACTCACATATACACAGGCTGACATACACACAGACTCACATATACATAGGCTGACATACACACAGACTCACATACACATAGGCTGACATACACACAGACTCACATACACACAGACTCACATACACACAGGCTGACATACACACAGACTCACATATACACAGGCTGACATACACACAGACTAACATATACATAGGCTGACATACACACAGACTCACATATACACAGGCTGATATACACACAGACTCACATATACACAGGCTGACATACACACAGACTCACATATACACAGGCTGACATACACACAGACTCACATATACATAGGCTGACATACACACAGACTCACATATACACAGGCTGACATACACACAGACTCACTTATACATAGGCTGACATACACACAGACTCACATACACATAGGCTGAAATACACACAGACTCACATATACACAGGCTGACATGCACATACTCACATATACATAGGCTGACATGCACACAGACTCACATATACACAGGCTGACATACACACAGACTCACATATACATAGGCTGACATACACACAGACTCAAAATATACACAGGCTGACATGCACACAGACTCACATATACACAGGCTGACATGCACACAGACTCACATATACACAGGCTGACATACACACAGACTCACATATACACAGGCTGACATGCACACAGACTCACATATACACAGGCTGACATGCACACAGACTCACATATACATAGGCTGACATGCACAGACTCACATATACACAGGCTGACATGCACACAGTCTCACATATACACAGGCTGACATGCACACAGACTCAAGTATACATAGGCTGACATGCACACAGACTCACATATACACAGGCTCACATGCACAGACTCACATATAGTGTACACAGACTGAAATGCACACAGACTCACATATACATAGGCTGACATGCACAGACTCACATCTACACAGGCTGACATGCACAGACTCACATATACATAGGCTGACATACACACAGACTCACATACACATAGGCTGACATACACACAGACTCACATATACACAGGCTGACATGCACAGACTCACATATACACAGGCTGACATACACACAGACTCACATATACACAGGCTGACATACACACAGACTCACATATACATAGGCTGACATACACACAGACTCAAAATATACACAGGCTGACATGCACACAGACTCACATATACACAGGCTGACATGCACACAGACTCACATACACAGGCTGACATGCACACAGACTCACATATACACAGGCTGACATGCACACAGACTCACATATACACAGGCTGACATGCACACAGACTCACATATACACAGGCTGACATACACACAGACTCACATTAACATAGGCTGACATAAACACAGACTCACATATACACAGGCTGACATGCACACAGACTCAAATATACATAGGCTGACATGCACAGACTCACATATACACAGGCTGACATGCACACAGACTCAAATATACATAGGCTGACATGCACAGACTCACTTATACAAAGGCTGACATGCACACAGTCTCACATATACACAGGCTGACATGCACACAGACTCAAGTATACATAGGCTGACATGCACACAGACTCACATATACACAGGCTCACATGCACAGACTCACATATAGTGTACACAGGCTGAAATGCACACAGACTCACATATACATAGGCTGACATGCACAGACTCACATCTACATAGGCTGACAAGCACAGACTCACATATACACAGGCTGACATGCACACAGACTCAAATATAAATAGGCTGATATGCACCGACTCACATATACACAGGCTGACATGCACACAAACTCACATATAGATAGGCTGACATGCACAGACTCACATATACATAGGCTGACATACACACAGACTCACATATACATAGGCTGGCATACACACAGACTCACATATACATAGACTGACATGCACAGACTCACATATACATAGGCTGTCATGCACAGACTCACATATACATAGGCTGACATGCACACAGTCTCACATATACATAGGCTGGCATACACACAGACTCACATATACATAGACTGACATGCACAGACTCACATATACACAGGCTGACATGCACAGACTCACATATAGTGTCCACAGGCTGAAATGCACACAGACTCACATATACATAGGCTGACATGCACAGACTCACATATACATAGGCTGACATACACACAGACTCACATTAACATAGGCTGACAAACACACAGACTCACATATACACAGGCTGACATGCACACAGACTCAAATATACATAGGCTGACATGCACAGACTCACATATACACAGGCTGACATGCACACAGACTCAAATATACATAGGCTGACATGCACAGACTCACATATACAAAGGCTGACATGCACACAGACTCACATTAACATAGGATGACATGCACAGACTCACATATACACAGGCTGACATGCACACAGTCTCACATATACACAGGCTGACATGCACACAGACTCAAATATACATAGGCTGACATGCACACAGACTCACATATACATAGGCTGACATGCACAGACTCACATATAGTGTACACAGGCTGAAATGCACACAGACTCACATATACATAGGCTGACATGCACAGACTCACATATACACAGGCTGACATGCACAGACTCACATATACACAGGCTGACATACACACAGACTCACATATACATAGGCTGACATACACACAGACTCACATATACACAGGCTGACATACACACAGACTCACATATACACAGGCTGACATACACACAGACTCACATATACACAGGCTGACATACACACAGACTCACATATACACAGGCTGACATACACACAGACTCACATATACACAGGCTGACATGCACAGACTCACATATACATAGGCTGTCATACACACAGACTCACATATACACAGGCTGACGTGCACAGACTCACATATACATAGGCTGACATACACACAGACTCACATATACACTGGCTGACATACACAGAGACTCACATATACACAGGCTGACATACACACAGACTCACATATACATAGGGTGACATACACACAGACACACATACACATAGGCTGACATACACACAGACTCACATATACACAGGCTGACATGCACAGACTCACATATACACAGGCTGACATACACAGAGACTCACATATACACAGGCTGACATACACACAGACTCACATATACATAGGCTGACATACACACAGACTCACATACACATAGGCTGACATACACACAGACTCACATACACACAGACTCACATACACATAGGCTGACATACACACAGACTCACATATACACAGGCTGGCATACACACAGACTAACATATACATAGGCTGACATACACACAGACTCACATATACACAGGCTGACATACACACAGACTCACATATACACAGGCTGACATACACACAGACTCACATATACACAGGCTGACATACACACAGACTCACATATACATAGGCTGACATACACACAGACTCACATATACACAGGCTGACATACACACAGACTCACTTATACACAGGCTGACATACACACAGACTCACATACACATAGGCTGAAATACACACAGACTCACATATACACAGGCTGACATGCACATACTCACATATACATAGGCTGACATGCACACAGACTCACATATACACAGGCTGACATACACACAGACTCACATATACATAGGCTGACATACACACAGACTCAAAATATACACAGGCTGACATGCACACAGACTCACATATACACAGGCTGACATGCACACAGACTCACATATTCACAGGCTGACATACACACAGACTCACATATACACAGGCTGACATGCACACAGACTCACATATACACAGGCTGACATGCACACAGACTCACATATACACAGGCTGACATACCCACAGACTCACATTAACATAGGCTGACATACACACAGACTCACATATACACAGGCTGACATGCACACAGACTCAAATATACATAGGCTGACATGCACAGACTCACATATACACAGGCTGACATGCACACAGACTCACATATACATAGGCTGACATGCACAGACTCACATATACAAAGGCTGACATGCACACAGACTCACATATACATAGGCTGACATGCACAGACTCACATATACACAGGCTGACATGCACACAGTCTCACATATACATAGGCTGACATGCACACAGACTCAAAAAAACATAGGCTGACATGCACACAGACTCACATATACACAGGCTGACATGCACAGACTCACATATCGTGTACACAGGCTGAAATGCACACAGACTCACATATACATAGGCTGACATGCACAGACTCACATATACACAGGCTGACATACACACAGACTCACATATACATAGGCTGACATACACACAGACTCACATATACACAGGCTGACATACACACAGACTCACATATACACAGGCTGACATACACACAGACTCACATATACACAGGCTGACATACACACAGACTCACATATACACAGGCTGACATACACACAGACTCACATATACACAGGCTGACATGCACAGACTCACATATACATAGGCTGTCATACACACAGACTCACATATACACAGGCTGACGTGCACAGACTCACATATACATAGGCTGACATACACACAGACTCACATATACACAGGCTGACATACACAGAGACTCACATATACACAGGCTGACATACACACAGACTCACATATACATAGGGTGACATACACACAGACACACATACACATAGGCTGACATACACACAGACTCACATATACACAGGCTGACATGCACAGACTCACATATACACAGGCTGACATACACAGAGACTCACATATACACAGGCTGACATACACTCAGACTCACATATACATAGGCTGACATACACACAGACTCACATACACATAGGCTGACATACACACAGACTCACATACACACAGACTCACATACACATAGGCTGACATACACACAGACTCACATATACACAGGCTGACATACACACAGACTAACATATACATAGGCTGACATACACACAGACTCACATATACACAGGCTGACATACACACAGACTCACATATACACAGGCTGACATACACACAGACTCACATATACACAGGCTGACATACACACAGTCTCACATATACATAGGCTGACATACACACAGACTCACATATACACAGGCTGACATACACACAGACTCACTTATACATAGGCTGACATACACACAGACTCACATACACATAGGCTGAAATACACAGACTCACATATACACAGGCTGACATGCACATACTCACATATACATAGGCTGACATGCACACAGACTCACATATACACAGGCTGACATACACACAGACTCACATATACATAGGCTGACATACACACAGACTCAAAATATACACAGGCTGACATGCACACAAACTCACATATACACAGGCTGACATGCACACAGACTCACATATACACAGGCTGACATACACACAGACTCACATATACACAGGCTGACATGCACACAGACTCACATATACACAGGCTGACATGCACACAGACTCACATATACACAGGCTGACATACACACAGACTCACATTAACATAGGCTGACATACACACAGACTCACATATACACAGGCTGACATGCACACAGACTCAAATATACATAGGCTGACATGCACAGACTCACATATACACAGGCTGACATGCACACAGACTCACATATACATAGGCTGACATGCACAGACTCACATATACAAAGGCTGACATGCACACAGACTCACATATACATAGGCTGACATGCACAGACTCACATATACACAGGCTGACATGCACACAGTCTCACATATACATAGGCTGACATGCACACAGACTCAAAAAAACATAGGCTGACATGCACACAGACTCACATATACACAGGCTGACATGCACAGACTCACATATCGTGTACACAGGCTGAAATGCACATAGACTCACATATACATAGGCTGACATGCACAGACTCACATATACACAGGCTGACATACACACAGACTCACATATACATAGGCTGACATACACACAGACTCAAATATACACAGGCTGACATACACACAGACTCACATATACACAGGCTGACATACACACAGACTCACATATACACAGGCTGACATACACACAGACTAACATATACACAGGCTGACATACACACAGACTCACATATACACAGGCTGACATGCACAGACTCACATATACATAGGCTGTCATACACACAGACTCACATATACACAGGCTGACGTGCACCGACTCACATATACATAGGCTGACATACACACAGACTCACATATACACAGGCTGACATACACAGAGACTCACATATACACAGGCTGACATACACACAGACTCACATATACATAGGGTGACATACACACAGACACACATACACATAGGCTGACATACACACAGACTCACATATACACAGGCTGACATGCACAGACTCACATATACACAGGCTGACATACACAGAGACTCACATATACACAGGCTGACATACACACAGACTCACATATACATAGGCTGACATACACACAGACTCACATACACATAGGCTGACATACACACAGACTCACATACACACAGACTCACATACACACAGACTCACATACACATAGGCTGACATACACACAGACTCACATATACACAGGCTGACATACACACAGACTAACATATACATAGGCTGACATACACACAGACTCACATATACACAGGCTGACATACACACAGACTCACATATACATAGGCTGACATACACACAGACTTAAAATATACACAGGCTGACATGCACACAGACTCACATATACACAGGCTGACATGCACACAGACTCACATATACACAGGCTGACATACACACAGACTCACATATATACACAGGCTGACATGCACACAGACTCACATATACACAGGCTGACATGCACACAGACTCACATATACACAGGCTGACATACACACAGACTCACATTAACATAGGCTGACATACACACAGACTCACATATACACAGGCTGACATGCACACAGACTCAAATATACATAGGCTGACATGCACAGACTCACATATACACAGGCTGACATGCACACAGACTCACATATACATAGGCTGACATGCACAGACTCACATATACAAAGGCTGACATGCACACAGACTCACATATACATAGGCTGACATGCACAGACTCACATATACACAGGCTGACATGCACACAGTCTCACATATACATAGGCTGACATGCACACAGACTCAAAAAAACATAGGCTGACATGCACACAGACTCACATATACACAGGCTGACATGCACAGACTCACATATTGTGTACACAGGCTGAAATGCACACAGACTCACATATACATAGGCTGACATGCACAGACTCACATATACACAGGCTGACATACACACAGACTCACATATACATAGGCTGACATACACACAGACTCACATATACACAGGCTGACATACACACAGACTCACATATACACAGGCTGACATACACACAGACTCACATATACACAGGCTGACATACACACAGACTCACATATACATAGGCTGACATACACACAGACTCACATATACACAGGCTGACATGCACAGACTCACATATACATAGGCTGACATACACACAGACTCACATATACACAGGCTGACATGCACAGACTCACATATACATAGGCTGACATACACACAGACTCACATACACATAGGTTGACATACACACAGACTCACATATACACAGGCTGACATGCACAGACTCACATATACACAGGCTGACATACACACAGACTCACATATACACAGGCTGACATACACACAGACTCACATATACACAGGCTGACATGCACAGACTCACATATACACAGGCTGACATACACACAGACTCACATATACACAGACTGACATGCACACAGACTCACATATACACAGGCTGACATGCACACAGACTCACATACACAGGCTGACATGCACACAGACTCACATATACACAGGCTGACATGCACACAGACTCACATATACACAGGCTGACATGCACACAGACTCACATATACACAGGCTGACATACACACAGACTCACATTAACATAGGCTGACATACACACAGACTCACATATACACAGGCTGACATGCACACAGACTCAAATATACATAGGCTGACATGCACAGACTCACATATACACAGGCTGACATGCACACAGACTCAAATATACATAGGCTGACATGCACAGACTCACTTATACAAAGGATGACATGCACACAGACTCACATATACATAGGCTGACATGCACAGACTCACATATACACAGGCTGACATGCACACAGTCTCACATATACACAGGCTGACATGCACACAGACTCAAGTATACATAGGCTGACATGCACACAGACTCACATATACACAGGCTCACATGCACAGACTCACATATAGTGTACACAGGCTGAAATGCACACAGACTCACATATACATAGGATGACATGCACAGACTCACATCTACATAGGCTGACAAGCACAGACTCACATATACACAGGCTGACATGCACACAGACTCAAATATAAATAGGCTGATATGCACCGACTCACATATACACAGGCTGACATGCACACAAACTCACATATAGATAGGCTGACATGCACAGACTCACATATACATAGGCTGACATACACACAGACTCACATATACATAGGCTGGCATACACACAGACTCACATATACATAGACTGACATGCACAGACTCACATATACATAGGCTGTCATGCACAGACTCACATATACATAGGCTGACATGCACACAGTCTCACATATACATAGGCTGGCATACACACAGACTCACATATACATAGACTGACATGCACAGACTCACATATACACAGGCTGACATGCACAGACTCACATATAGTGTACACAGGCTGAAATGCACACAGACTCACATATACATAGGCTGACATGCACAGACTCACATATACATAGGCTGACATGCACAGACTCACATATACACAGGCTGACATACACACAGACTCACATTAACATAGGCTGACAAACACACAGACTCACATATACACAGGCTGACATGCACACAGACTCACATATACACAGGCTGACGTGCACAGACTCACATATACATAGGCTGACATACACACAGACTCACATATACACAGGCTGACATACACAGAGACTCACATATACACAGGCTGACATACACACAGACTCACATATACATAGGGTGACATACACACAGACACACATACACATAGGCTGACATACACACAGACTCACATATACACAGGCTGACATGCACAGACTCACATATACACAGGCTGACATACACAGAGACTCACATATACACAGGCTGACATACACACAGACTCACATATACATAGGCTGACATACACACAGACTCACATACACATAGGCTGACATACACACAGACTCACATACACACAGACTCACATACACACAGGCTGACATACACACAGACTCACATATACACAGGCTGACATACACACAGACTAACATATACATAGGCTGACATACACACAGACTCACATATACACAGGCTGATATACACACAGACTCACATATACACAGGCTGACATACACACAGACTCACATATACACAGGCTGACATACACACAGACTCACATATACATAGGCTGACATACACACAGACTCACATATACACAGGCTGACATACACACAGACTCACTTATACATAGGCTGACATACACACAGACTCACATACACATAGGCTGAAATACACACAGACTCACATATACACAGGCTGACATGCACATACTCACATATACATAGGCTGACATGCACACAGACTCACATATACACAGGCTGACATACACACAGACTCACATATACATAGGCTGACATACACACAGACTCAAAATATACACAGGCTGACATGCACACAGACTCACATATACACAGGCTGACATGCACACAGACTCACATATACACAGGCTGACATACACACAGACTAACATATACACAGGCTGACATGCACACAGACTCACATATACACAGGCTGACATGCACACAGACTCACATATACATAGGCTGACATGCACAGACTCACATATACACAGGCTGACATGCACACAGTCTCACATATACACAGGCTGACATGCACACAGACTCAAGTATACATAGGCTGACATGCACACAGACTCACATATACACAGGCTCACATGCACAGACTCACATATAGTGTACACAGACTGAAATGCACACAGACTCACATATACATAGGCTGACATGCACAGACTCACATCTACACAGGCTGACATGCACAGACTCACATATACATAGGCTGACATACACACAGACTCACATACACATAGGCTGACATACACACAGACTCACATATATACAGGCTGACATGCACAGACTCACATATACACAGGCTGACATACACACAGACTCACATATACACAGGCTGACATACACACAGACTCACATATACATAGGCTGACATACACACAGACTCAAAATATACACAGGCTGACATGCACACAGACTCACATATACACAGGCTGACATGCACACAGACTCACATACACAGGCTGACATGCACACAGACTCACATATACACAGGCTGACATGCACACAGACTCACATATACACAGGCTGACATGCACACAGACTCACATATACACAGGCTGACATACACACAGACTCACATTAACATAGGCTGACATAAACACAGACTCACATATACACAGGCTGACATGCACACAGACTCAAATATACATAGGCTGACATGCACAGACTCACATATACACAGGCTGACATGCACACAGACTCAAATATACATAGGCTGACATGCACAGACTCACTTATACAAAGGCTGACATGCACACAGTCTCACATATACACAGGCTGACATGCACACAGACTCAAGTATACATAGGCTGACATGCACACAGACTCACATATACACAGGCTCACATGCACAGACTCACATATAGTGTACACAGGCTGAAATGCACACAGACTCACATATACATAGGCTGACATGCACAGACTCACATCTACATAGGCTGACAAGCACAGACTCACATATACACAGGCTGACATGCACACAGACTCAAATATAAATAGGCTGATATGCACCGACTCACATATACACAGGCTGACATGCACACAAACTCACATATAGATAGGCTGACATGCACAGACTCACATATACATAGGCTGACATACACACAGACTCACATATACATAGGCTGGCATACACACAGACTCACATATACATAGACTGACATGCACAGACTCACATATACATAGGCTGTCATGCACAGACTCACATATACATAGGCTGACATGCACACAGTCTCACATATACATAGGCTGGCATACACACAGACTCACATATACATAGACTGACATGCACAGACTCACATATACACAGGCTGACATGCACAGACTCACATATAGTGTCCACAGGCTGAAATGCACACAGACTCACATATACATAGGCTGACATGCACAGACTCACATATACATAGGCTGACATACACACAGACTCACATTAACATAGGCTGACAAACACACAGACTCACATATACACAGGCTGACATGCACACAGACTCAAATATACATAGGCTGACATGCACAGACTCACATATACACAGGCTGACATGCACACAGACTCAAATATACATAGGCTGACATGCACAGACTCACATATACAAAGGCTGACATGCACACAGACTCACATTAACATAGGATGACATGCACAGACTCACATATACACAGGCTGACATGCACACAGTCTCACATATACACAGGCTGACATGCACACAGACTCAAATATACATAGGCTGACATGCACACAGACTCACATATACATAGGCTGACATGCACAGACTCACATATAGTGTACACAGGCTGAAATGCACACAGACTCACATATACATAGGCTGACATGCACAGACTCACATATACACAGGCTGACATGCACAGACTCACATATACACAGGCTGACATACACACAGACTCACATATACATAGGCTGACATACACACAGACTCACATATACACAGGCTGACATACACACAGACTCACATATACACAGGCTGACATACACACAGACTCACATATACACAGGCTGACATACACACAGACTCACATATACACAGGCTGACATACACACAGACTCACATATACACAGGCTGACATGCACAGACTCACATATACATAGGCTGTCATACACACAGACTCACATATACACAGGCTGACGTGCACAGACTCACATATACATAGGCTGACATACACACAGACTCACATATACACAGGCTGATATACACAGAGACTCACATATACACAGGCTGACATACACACAGACTCACATATACATAGGGTGACATACACACAGACACACATACACATAGGCTGACATACACACAGACTCACATATACACAGGCTGACATGCACAGACTCACATATACACAGGCTGACATACACAGAGACTCACATATACACAGGCTGACATACACACAGACTCACATATACATAGGCTGACATACACACAGACTCACATACACATAGGCTGGCATACACACAGACTCACATACACACAGACTCACATACACATAGGCTGACATACACACAGACTCACATATACACAGGCTGACATACACACAGACTAACATATACATAGGCTGACATACACACAGACTCACATATACACAGGCTGACATACACACAGACTCAAATATACACAGGCTGACATACACACAGACTCACATATACACAGGCTGACATACACACAGACTCACATATACACAGGCTGACATACACACAGACTCACATATACACAGGCTGACATACACACAGACTCACTTATACATAGGCTGACATACACACAGACTCACATACACATAGGCTGAAATACACACAGACTCACATTTACACAGGCTGACATGCACATACTCACATATACATAGGCTGACATGCACACAGACTCACATATACACAGGCTGACATACACACAGACTCACATATACATAGGCTGACATACACACAGACTCAAAATATACACAGGCTGACATGCACACAGACTCACATATACACAGGCTGACATGCACACAGACTCACATATACACAGGCTGACATACACACAGACTCACATATACACAGGCTGACATGCACACAGACTCACATATACACAGGCTGACATGCACACAGACTCACATATACACAGGCTGACATACACACAGACTCACATTAACATAGGCTGACATACACACAGACTCACATATACACAGGCTGACATGCACACAGACTCAAATATACACAGGCTGACATGCACAGACTCACATATACACAGGCTGACATGCACACAGACTCACATATACATAGGCTGACATGCACAGACTCACATATACAAAGGCTGACATGCACACAGACTCACATATACATAGGCTGACATGCACAGACTCACATATACACAGGCTGACATGCACACAGTCTCACATATACATAGGCTGACATGCACACAGACTCAAAAAAACATAGGCTGACATGCACACAGACTCACATATACACAGGCTGACATGCACAGACTCACATATCGTGTACACAGGCTGAAATGCACACAGACTCACATATACATAGGCTGACATGCACAGACTCACATATACACAGGCTGACATACACACAGACTCACATATACATAGGCTGACATACACACAGACTCACATATACACAGGCTGACATACACACAGACTCACATATACACAGGCTGACATACACACAGACTCACATATACACAGGCTGACATACACACAGACTCACATATACATAGGCTGACATACACAGAGACTCACATATACACAGGCTGACATGCACAGACTCACATATACATAGGCTGACATACACACAGACTCACATATACACAGGCTGACATGCACAGACTCACATATACATAGGCTGACATACACACAGACTCACATACACATAGGCTGACATACACACAGACTCACATATACACAGGCTGACATGCACAGACTCACATATACACAGGCTGACATACACACAGACTCACATATACACAGGCTGACATACACACAGACTCACATATACATAGGCTGACATACACACAGACTCAAAATATACACAGGCTGACATGCACACAGACTCACATATACACAGGCTGACATGCACACAGACTCACATACACAGGCTGACATGCACACAGACTCACATATACACAGGCTGACATGCACAGACTCACATATACACAGGCTGACATGCACACAGACTCACATATACATAGGCTGACATGCACAGACTCACATATACAAAGGCTGACATGCACACAGACTCACATATACATAGGCTGACATGCACAGACTCACATATACACAGGCTGACATGCACACAGTCTCACATATACATAGGCTGACATGCACACAGACTCAAAAAAACATAGGCTGACATGCACACAGACTCACATATACACAGGCTGACATGCACAGACTCACATATCGTGTACACAGGCTGAAATGCACACAGACTCACATATACATAGGCTGACATGCACAGACTCACATATACACAGGCTGACATACACACAGACTCACATATACATAGGCTGACATACACACAGACTCACATATACACAGGCTGACATACACACAGACTCACATATACACAGGCTGACATACACACAGACTCACATATACACAGGCTGACATACACACAGACTCACATATACACAGGCTGACATACACACAGACTCACATATACACAGGCTGACATGCACAGACTCACATATACATAGGCTGTCATACACACAGACTCACATATACACAGGCTGACGTGCACCGACTCACATATACATAGGCTGACATACACACAGACTCACATATACACAGGCTGACATACACAGAGACTCACATATACACAGGCTGACATACACACAGACTCACATATACATAGGGTGACATACACACAGACACACATACACATAGGCTGACATACACACAGACTCACATATACACAGGCTGACATGCACAGACTCACATATACACAGGCTGACATACACAGAGACTCACATATACACAGGCTGACATACACACAGACTCACATATACATAGGCTGACATACACACAGACTCACATACACATAGGCTGACATACACACAGACTCACATACACACAGACTCACATACACACAGACTCACATACACATAGGCTGACATACACACAGACTCACATATACACAGGCTGACATACACACAGACTAACATATACATAGGCTGACATACACACAGACTCACATATACACAGGCTGACATACACACAGACTCACATATACACAGGCTGACATACACACAGACTCACATATACACAGGCTGACATACACACAGACTCACATATACATAGGCTGACATACACACAGACTCACATATACACAGGCTGACATACACACAGACTCACTTATACATAGGCTGACATACACACAGACTCACATACACATAGGCTGAAATACACACAGACTCACATATACACAGGCTGACATGCACATACTCACATATACATAGGCTGACATGCACACAGACTCACATATACACAGGCTGATATACACACAGACTCACATATACATAGGCTGACATACACACAGACTTAAAATATACACAGGCTGACATGCACACAGACTCACATATACACAGGCTGACATGCACACAGACTCACATATACACAGGCTGACATACACACAGACTCACATATACACAGGCTGACATGCACACAGACTCACATATACACAGGCTGACATGCACACAGACTCACATATACACAGGCTGACATACACACAGACTCACATTAACATAGGCTGACATACACACAGACTCACATATACACAGGCTGACATGCACACAGACTCAAATATACATAGGCTGACATACACACAGACTCACATATACACAGGCTGACATGCACACAGACTCACATATACATAGGCTGACATGCACAGACTCACATATACAAAGGCTGACATGCACACAGACTCACATATACATAGGCTGACATGCACAGACTCACATATACACAGGCTGACATGCACACAGTCTCACATATACATAGGCTGACATGCACACAGACTCAAAAAAACATAGGCTGACATGCACACAGACTCACATATACACAGGCTGACATGCACACAGACTCACATTTACACAGGCTGACATGCACACAGACTCACATATATATAGGCTGACATGCACAGACTCACATATACACAGGCTGACATGCACACAGACTCACATATACATAGGCTGACATACACACAGACTCACATATACACAGGCTGACATACACACAGACTCACATAAACACAGGCTGACATGCACACAGACTCACATATACATAGGCTGACATGCACACAGACTCACATATACATAGGCTGACATGCACAGACTCACATATACACAGGCTGACATGCACACAGCAGGGCCGCAACTAGGGGGGGGCTGAGTGGTCATGTGCACCGGGCGCCATCCTGCAGCGGCACCGGCCACACACTTTTCTGTGCCAGAGGTCTGCAGAGAGAGACCTCCGGCTGGTGCGCGCTGGACAGTGAAAAATCCCCGGAAGATCCGCCCGCCCTCCTACTGCCGGAAGGTAAGGTTAGCGCTCGGGGGGGGGCGGAGAGGGAGTGAGTGGGGCGGCAGTGCTGCACTGGGCGCACTGCCGTCTAGCTACGGGGCTGCACACAGCCTTACATATACATAGGCTGACATGCACACAGACTTACATATACATAGGCTGACATGCACAGACTCACATATACATAGGCTGACATGCACAGACTTACATATACATAGGCTGACATGCACACAGACTCACATATACATTGGCTGACATGCACAGACTCACATATACACAGCATACTTGCAGACTTTACAAAACTCCTCCTCCTCCCTGGGAGCAGCCTGGAGAGGAGATTCTGCAGACATCTTCAGGGGGTTCTGCCCCACCCCCGGAAAAGACAATGATTTTGGGGTCTGCACATAGGGGGCTTAGCTAAATTATGCATCATTTATGCCCCACCCCCTACTCATAGACCCGAAAATTCCCCGTAAAATCTCCCCATCCTGTACATTTCACTAGGAAGTGGGTGGGATGCGGGAAATCTGCCTAATCTTCCGGGGGTGCGAGCTTCCCATCACTTTTGGGAGAGTAGGCATGTATGGCTTATTTGCAGCAATAAGAAATGAAGGTGCCCATTTATCAAAGAGCTTTCTCATATGGAATGAGCCAATCAGCTCCCAACTGTCATCTGTTTGAAAACTAGGAGCTGATTGGCTGGAGACCATTTAGCCAGTTTTAAAACTCGTTGCATACGATAAAACTTGTGGATAAATGGGCCCCTATGTACCATCCGGATGTATAATTCATCACATGCTGGGCCAGGGGCTCGATAGGGGTCCGCCCCTGCAATGTGTAAGTGATCGCATTACGGATCACTTTACCTTTAGTTTCCGGGGGCCGCTGTGTTTATGTGGTTTGCTGTGAGTGGTGCGTTCTGGAGAGGGATCCCACAGATCGCTCCCCTCCCGGTACTTTGTGCAGAGTGTAACGTATAGGCTACAATGTCTTATGATGCCGTTAGCTGCAGGTGCCGGGGCTAAGCTTGGTAAGTTCAGGAGGAAAGTATCCCCCATAGGTTTGTATGGGGGCTGCTTTTGCGGTCGAAAATGGGGAACACAGCAGTTATCTCTGATACCTGCTGCAGCCCCCCATAGATACATTCAAAGGATACTTAATATTTGCTGGTAACCCCGGAAAATGGCCCCAAATGTTTACATACCTTATTCTTTTTTTTATTATAAACTGTTTTTATTGGAAAATACTGACAAAGGTGCATTTACTGTACATACCTCATGTGTAGGAAAGATGAGATTCAGCATAAGGGCTGGTGGGGGGGGAGGGTCTGTTTTGGGCTAAACAATAAAAGTAACAAGTGACAGCAGTGTATACACATAGACAATTAGTCTGTGTGATCCTTATAAACCCTCTCCCCTATCACAGGCACACGTACCCCCCCTCCTGTAACCTGTTTACACAGCAAGCAAAGATATACAATGTCACAGCTAAAGCAGGACTGAGCAGGACCCGGGGTCTGTCCCCTCGAGGGGCAAAGACAAGACAAGGTGAAGAAGGATTCCGGCAGTGCCCTGAGTTCCTGGAGCTCCTAGTTCTAGGTATTAGATTTATACACAGTAAATGGGACTAGTGAGGGATGAATACAGTGTAGATGGATATATATATATTTGCACTATAAGAAACCCAGCAAACCTTGATGATGATCAGCACTGAGAGATGTTCACGTTGTGTTATCATTGTCAGTTGCGTTTAGTTCACCCTGTCTGGCCAAAAGACTGCGCTCGCCCAATTCCCGTCCCTTCCCCGGAAACTCTCCCTGTAACAGCGAGCGCAGATACATTTGTTGGAAAATGCAAATGATATAAACTTTATGGTCTTTATTTATCAATCATCTTTTAACCAAAATGGGTGTTTACTGTTTTCCCAACATTTTCCCATTAGTGTCACCTAAATGTAAGAAAGGACAATTGGAGTCATTTTTCGTAAATAACAACTCCAAGCCCTTAAATTCGTGAGGTCCTCGGTGTTCCAGTCATCTGATCACTGTGACCCGGTCATCTGATCTGTGCTGCATCCTCACTTTACTGCCGCAGATGACCAGGTCACAGCGATCCGATGGGCGGAACACCGAGGACCTTACCGGGTCACCGACCATACGAAGGTGGATTACGCTCCCCGTGAGGTGTATACGCATCCACCTGATGTTGAAGATAGAGCTATGTCAGCGGGAGCAACACATCATCCGGTGTTTAGGGAGGGAGACACAGATGGAGTAACGTAATAGATCCAAATTGCTTGTATCCATGGGGTCCCGATTGTTCTCATATAAATCACCAGAATCTGTGGCAGTAGTGGGCAAGCCTGCGGATAAGAGAGGAGGGAGCCCGTGGGCATTCCTCTCTCCCTGGTGTCCGCCAACGAACTGACGGCAGCAGTAGACTTCGGGCGCTAGAATCCGGGCACTAGTCATTGCCTCTGAGGAAGCTGTCATAGACAGGGAAACGCGTCAGCCAGAGAACCCTACACTCCTGCTACACGAATTGTTGTTATTATTACCAGAGAGCGATTGAGACTGGAAAACATTGGAAATTGGAATACCTAAACTGTTGGACTGACACCGCACTTCCCCTGAGTGGGATCAAGAAAATCTCACCTCTTGCTGCACTCCTCCGTGCTGCCAGATTTTTATAGGATTGTGGCGATTGACTGTGACCAGGAACTGCCGGTGAATCGGAACACGTACACCGCCAGGCAGCACCTTTCCCCCAAACGGGTCTGATGTCAATGCACTTCCGATGACGCCTTCCATGCTGCCACATTGATGTCAGTTTGTGGGCGAGTTGGAACACACACACCACCCGAGTGCACGCTCTCCGGAGTGGGACGCTACACTGTTTCACTGGTAATATTAACATCAGCGCTGGGAGAGACACCACTCAGCCACACTGCGTTGCTGAGTGTGATCAAATTTAATTTTATACCGCCAACTACATCCTACGACATTGATTAATTTTATCTCAATGCAGAGTTTTATACTATTACAGAGTTTTATACTATCACGGAGTTTTATACTATCACAGAGTTTTATACTATCACAGAGTTTTATACTATCACGGAGTTGTATACTATCACAGAGTTTTATACTATCACAGAGTTTTATACTATCACAGAGAGTTTTATACTATCACGGAGTTTTATACTATCACAGAGTTTTATACTATCACAGAGAACTTATTCACCTCAATCACCCGGATATATCCATTAGACCTAATGAGGCTAAATTCACAATAAACCTTCTGTGTGACCTATGGTTATCCTATTACCAGCTACAATTGTAGCTAATATCGATTTTATTCAAATAGCAACTTCATTATTTATTTGTGTTAAGATTGTAGCATGTATCTGGAGTTCTAAGATTTGGAACGCCGCTAAGTGTCCAAAAGCAATATTTTGCTACGTAAGCTTTCCTTTTTATATTGTGGTTTATGATATATGCATTTTAAATATTATATGTGAATAATAAATGAGGAAAAATCCTGTTTAATGTCAAACACCTATACGGCTCTTGCTAGTTCTTTATAAGGTATTTGTAAGGTTTGCAATTTTTCAACATTACTGTGTAGACTTATAGCGCCACTTTGTGTGTTTTTATTGCTCTAGTTATCACCCTACAGACTACTATATATGGTTTATTTAGAGGCTGCCCATAAGTACTACTTGATAAATTGGATTTCTGTTGTTAACATTATAACCATCACATCTAAAATGCCCATATCAGCGCCCCCTATACCAAATATATTTTCTCAGACATTTTAGGAACCCTTTTAGAAGTCCAGTCTGTATCCTTTACTCTCTTGGCAATATACGAGCCTGATACACTTCTTCGATTTTGGATTCTGCTTGTGACGTTTCTCATTGGGAATATGTACATATGCAATGCACCCAAAGACTATGAACTGAATGATGGCTAGTGCTCCCAGTAGTAGTGCCCCCTGAATAATGCCCCCAGTAGTAATGCCCCCTGTAGTAGTGCCCCCTGAGTAATGCCCCCAGTAGTAGTGCCCCCTGAGTAATGTCCCCAGAAGTAATGCCCCCTGTAGTAATGCCACCAATAGTGAAGCCGTTTGCACCAAAAAAAAACCTTAAGCCCTGCTCCTGTGTCTGCTGCCTCTGGTCTGCCTGGCTGCTCCTCTGATCTATGGGAGTCAGAAGCCGGAGCCCAAGAGTGAGCTCCGACCTCCGGCTGCTGCTGGTGCTGCAGGGAGGGAGCCGGGCGCCCGCTGGTAACAAAATCTCAGTGGGCGCCCAGCAAAGTTGAGTTGGAGGAGGCGGAACTGGTTCCATCTCCAAATAAAAGTGACAGAACGCAGTTCCGCCTCGTTCCGGCTAACTGTAAACCCTGGTTGGGTTTCATCAACACCAGGGGTGGCTAAATTCGGTACTCAGAAAGCCTAACAGTGCATGTTTTACAGATATCCAAGCTTGAACAAAGGTGTAGTCATTACTGACACATTTTCAAAGATCCACAGGCGGCCTGGAAAACATGAGCTGTTAGGGTACCTTGAGGACCAACAATGGCCAGCCCTGATCCATGTGACTGGGTCATTAATGACCACCTGTTCTCAGAGGGGAACCCACAAATCCGGGCCCAGGAACAGAACGGGGGATCCCTAATGTGAAAAGCTGATTGTTAGGGTTTATCGTGCAGTTGTGCTGCTTTATCTGCATATGAATAAATACCTGTGTTAGTTTCTGTCCCTCCCGCCATGTGCTCAGTCACCTTTATACTATTTACTGTAAGCAAGAAACAGTTACTCTCAGCCTCTGGCTCCCGCTGCTGGGAAGGTGAAGGTTACACCAGCATCACTATAAAGTTCTTATCTAGAGTAATAACTGCAGCCCTGAGGATAGATAACAACAGACAGGGTCCCCTGACAGCAGCGCCAATATAAAGCTACATAGCTATGTGGTCATATATATATATATATATTATATTTATATATATATATATATATATATATATACAGTATATGTGTGTATCGCTATGGTATGGTAAGCACTGTGCGCATTTATATCAACAGCATTTCGCCCAATGACCCTGACTCCTATAATTTGACCTTTATTGATGCTATAAAAATCTTTTACTGCCCCCAAAAAGTGAATGTTTAACTGGGATACATTCAGCTGGGCTGATACAGGTAAGAGAAGCCTCGTCTGTCCCCGGTTATCACACCTGAGGCCTTTTGCTTCCTGTCCTACAGGTCTGATGGGTCTGTGAGAGGACGGGGGCTGCTGGGGAGGGCAGAGTGTTTGCCTGTGTGCCAAGGGCACTGAAGGGCATTTCACCTGCTGCTGACAATGTGGCCAGATGTTATTTTGTGACCTTACAGTAAGTGCCCATTTTTGTGCAAATGGGCTCAGGGCTGGCACTTTCAATAGCGCCCATTGGTGTTTGCCTCGAGTGCCAATGGCTAGGGGGCACCTAATACGCTGAATAAGTGACTTAGGGCCTGATTGTGAATCGCACGCAGAAGCACAGGGAGCAGCGTTTATTGGCGGTCGCCAGTCTGCGATTTTTTGCAAATGCTGCTACAAACTCCCACGTTTAGCACCCGTGCACACTGTAATACTGATCGGTGCGTCCTCGGTCACCAGCCCAATTGTAGCGCCATTTCTCCGTCTGACCGCGGCCTCTGATGCGGTCACTGCACAGGAACACCCAGCACTTTTACACAACATTTAAGAAATATTTGCATATGCGCCATTGTAAAAAATTGCTCAACTACGGGAACATGGGCGTTACATGTGGAATGCCCGCGATCTCAATCAGGACCATAACGTTTTCATGCCCCCACATGGAGCACTGGCTGATGCCATAGTAGATGCAGCCAGCTGCTCCCCAATGCCAGTGACACATTGGTAATGTGGCACTGGGGTATGATGGCACTGCCGGGCTCTGAGAAAGGGGTGGTGCCTTTCCTAAAGAGTGAGGACTCGGTACAGCACAGCAGCACTGGGGGATATGTTGCCAAAATCCCAACAACGGAATCATGAACCACGGACAGAAGATCGGCACCGGAATTCCGACAACCAGCATCCTGATCGTAAGTATAGTGGGCGCAGTTAGCTGTTAGGCACCCTGGGGGGGTTAGGCTGCGAGAGGGCGGAGGATAGGGTTAGACTGCAGACAGGGGGGGTTAGGATTAGGCACCACCAGGGGGGTTTAGGGTTAGGCACTAAGGGGGGAGGATTAGATTTTGGCACTAACCGGGAGGGTTAGGGTTAGGGTGCGGGGCTGGAGGGTTAGGATGCAGAAAAGGAGATTTAGGGTTAGAGAGTTAAGGGGGGAGGGTTAGGTTTAGGCACTAAGGGGGAGGGTTAGGTTTAGGCACTAAGGGGGAGGGTTAGGTTTAGGCACTAAGGGGGAGGGTTAGGTTTAGGCACTAAGGGGGAGGGTTAGGTTTAGGCACTAAGAGGGGAGGGTTAGGTTTAGGCACTAAGGGGGGAGGGTTAGGTTTAGGCACTAAGGGGGGAGGGTTAGATTTATACACTAAGGGGGGACGGTTATATTTAGGCACTAAGGGTGGACAGTTAGGTTTAGGTACTATCTGGGAGGGGGCGAGGGTTAGGGAGCGGGTCAGGAGGATTAGGGTTAGGATGCAGAAAAGGAAGGTTAGGGTTAGAGGGTTAAGGGGGGAGGGTTAGATTTAGGCACTAAGGGGGAGGGTTAGATTTAGGCACTAAGGGGGGAGGGTTAGATTTAGGCACTAAGGGGGGAGGGTTAGATTTAGGCACTAAGGGGAGAGGGTTAGGTTTAGGCACTAACCGGGAGGGCGAGGGTTAGGGAGCGGGGAAGGAGGGTTAGGATGCAGAAAAGGAGGGTTAGGGTAATTACTCTCAGACCTATTGGAGGACATCCCTCTCTTCGGTGAGCGCTCCAACTTCAAAATCAACTTGAGTCAAACAGAAATCTTAGTTTGTTTAATAGCAAACGCAGCGTATTAATCAGCCCCGGAGCCGGGCTTTCTGCTGCGCTGGGGCCCAAACCAGTGACATCATGGCGCCTCACCCAGAGGCTGCCCTGCACCAGGAAACAGCTCTGAGCATACTAAGTAAGGCCGTGGAGAGCAGTGACAGGCTCGGGTACGGGGGGGGTGGACAATGTTTGCATGGAGAGAGAGAAGACTGCAGAAGCCTCCCTGGACCATTTGCAGCCCAACACACAGAAGTGTATGCTGGTCTGGGGAGAGAGGACCTCATTCAGAGTCGGCCGTAAGCGGCCGCTCGGTTGTACGCCTAAAGATCGAGAATCAGAAAAAGAAACAATCGCACGTCCCATCGGGCGCAACCAAAGTAACGTCCATAAGTGAACAATGCATCTCCTCTAGCTAGCGAGCAATAGCAGCTAGCGATCGAGTCAATCGTTGTCAGTCGCTGTCAGTCGCTGTATGTTAATTTTCTTCTGATGGTTGCGGCAAATTACACCAAAAATTTACAAAAAACTGCATAGAATAAGCCGTCCCCATGAAATTTATTTATTCTTATTATTCGCTAATGCAAACGCAACTGAATCAATTACAAGCCAATTAGCTGTGTTATTAGCTTCAACAAACTATTATTAGCTGATTGCATTGTGTGGCACAAAATAGAAACATCAAACATAACATCAGTCACATTCGATAGTATCGATTGTCCTCTGGGGCTTGAGAGAGCACATACCCAACCTCAAGCTGTACGATCAGCCAGGCCTCTAACCTGCTCGCAGAGTGACGTTTTACTACTTCCGGCCTTCTATGTCGGTCGTAGTAGGTAATTTATGTACGCCCCTAAAACTCCCTGAAAACGGTGAGGAACGCCTGCGCTTTCAGACCACCACCCCCGTCAACACCCACAAACGACCTTTCATGTCAATCAACTCTCGGAAGCCACTTCCTGCTCGTAAGCCGTACGATCGACAGCATTTTGGATCGCAAGGTCTCGTACGCACATGCGCACAACTAACCGTACGCATGCGTGGTTTAGAAACATTGGATGCGTATGGGCCCTCCCTGTTCATGTCCCGGCTAAAGCATTGGTGTGGATTACAACTGATTCAGGGGCCTATTCATCAATTCATCATTGCTCCAGTGCGGGGACAGCTGCTTTGAAAAGCAGCTGTCCCCTCGGTTAGTATCGCAGCTACATATGTAGCTGCATTACTTACCTCCTTCCCATCGGCCTGGCTATTTATGCGTGACCCGAGGTCATACATGTGCACAGTCGCCGGGGAGGTAGTGAGGAGACGGAGGAGGGATCCGCTCGGATGCCTCTTTGCATCCCCGGAACTCCTTCCCATAGGAAGGAGCGGAGATCCGAGAAAAAGCATCGCCTGAAGATGGCGCTTACTCTCGCAAGCAAACTCCGAAAACTTTCAATTTTTGGAGTTTGCTGAATTTCAGGGGGTCCTATTGGAACCCTGTTGATGAATTGCCCGGTAACTAATGTTTCCGCATGGTTACCGGGCCATTTACCGATGATGAATAGGCCCCTCAGACTTGGTAGAGATAAAAATATACTAATAGAAATATACTAATCCCTTTCAAATATATGGAGATGTGTTAACGATACTGTCCGGTCTCCATTGATAACAATCGGGTGCTACCAGAGACAGAAAATAACAATTCAAGGAAGAGGAAAGAAGTCTATGACTGGCGCACAGAAGTATCTTATATAGATAAAACTTAGGGGTAGACCTGGACGCTAAGCTGCGCTCTCTCCCTGCCAAAAGGGGCCGGGTATGCAAATTCCACGATCGCACTGTCTGGTGTAAGGACGCCCTCTATGTCCTAGAGAGCGACGGCAGAGCGAGCGCACACTTTTCTCTCTTAGCACAAGTCATCTCCAGGAAGTTATGATTAATCAGAGCCATCGGAGCTGCACGCAGCGCTTGAGGTAGACCCTACCCCACCGCAAGCACTGCGATCACTGCAGGCTGAAATACAACCAAGTGACGTGTACAATGACGCCACCATGCTAATTATGCACACCCATAAGACTCTGTTTTGACGCTCAGACACGCCTGCGCTCCCAGCACCACTCCCCCGTTCACAAGCACCTTCCCCTATTACCACATTAACGGCGCTATATGTCACTCAGCGTCCAGTCTGTGTACTATGAGCACACAATTCCCAGATGCAGTGACTGGTTCACGCATGTGTATTTTGCTGCATGCGCAGACGGGCGACAACCGCCCATAGCGTGCATCCGCGGTTTAGCGTCCAGGTCTGAATCGGGCCCTTAGCTTTTATTATTGCACTAAATAAAATGACTTCATAATATTAATATAAACTTTTCATTCATTTTGTACAATGTATTATGTATGAGAAATCAGGGGAATAAAACTAGAAAATATAATGTGAAAGGAAAAAAAATTGTGTTTAATAACTTGTCTGTGAGTGTGTTTGACTTGTGCTCCGATAACTATATAGTATATATACTGTACTGTATGTTGTACCACATGTGTTCAAATATATAACTAGTATTCTCACAAAATAATTCAGTTAGTTGTTATAACTTCAAATATTGAAATATTGGTTACACAGCTATGCTAATATTGTGCATAAATTATATATATTTTTCCGATCCAGATAGACTCAGTGGCATTACTAACTGGGTGCGGACCGCACCGTGTGTCACCCTCCAAGGGGGTGACACTAAAATGCCGGCTGTTCTCCAGTGACCAGGAGCTGGGTAATGTTAGTGTGCAGTGCCCGGCTCCCGATCACTGAGGAGGAGCTGGCAGTGCCAGGAGAGACTCTGGGGGGCAGCCCAGCATATCCCAGAGTGCTCGGCACGCCCCCAGAGTGATAAAACTGGGGGTGAGATGCAAAGCCACGCCCCTTCCCCGAGAAGACACGCCTCCTATTCAGCCACATGCACCGAAGGGGGTTTACTTGCCACAGTGTAATCTACCCCAGTGACGACACTGGTTAGACTCCAGTGGAGATCCTACACGGGGGTAGTTATAAGGCTAGACAAAGCTGCAGTATTTATATAACCCCCTAAACTTTATGCTGTCATTAGTACATTAATAATAAAACTGCTGGATTGATTCCCAGTCAATGATATGTAATATATATAAATACATTAGCAACCTATAATATGTTGCAAAAAATATCTTCCAATATACTGTATTACAGTAATGTGGCCAATTGAGAGTGAATCCGAATGATACGGTTTGTTCTGTTACCACTGCAAAGATATAATTTTAGCAGCTTAGGACAATATATATACAGGGATATAAGTGTCCCATTTATAAACAACGCGTATTTGCCCACGGATCACACAATCGGACGTATGTTATATTAGTAGAAGTAATTCTGTAATTGGTGCACAGGGAAAACATAAATGCTGGTAATTCTATGCAAGTCTCTAATCTCAGAGCTGTTTATGGAGTTTATCTCTTAGATTGGAAGTACATAGTGTTAATACCCAGCACTTCATGCTTATAAAATAACAATTTTGTTTTATTAACCGATAAACTCTCCGTCATTAATCTGATAAGGGTTGGGTGTGAAATACTGATGGCTTACAAGCCACCGGTTCAAATCCCAATGATCAAAGGGCCTGATTCAGAGCCGCTCGTAAGCGGCCGCTCATTCGTTCCGAGCGATGTTTGCACAACTGCGCATGCGTACGGATCGTAATACGCATGCGCGAACCAGTCAGTGCAGCCGAAAATCGTTTGTTCGCTAAATAGCGAATGCCTGCTATTTTGAGTGACAGGAGGAGGCGTATGTGGGTGGTAACCGGGGAAGGTGCTTGAAAACGGGGAGTGGAGATCCGAACGCAGGCGTGCTTAAAGGTCAAAACGGGCGTTTTATGGGTGTGCATAATTAATACAGCAGCGTCATTGACCACGTCACTGGGTTATTTTATAGTCAGAACTGCTCGCAAGATTGCGGTAGGAAAAACCAACCACAAGAATAGCGATCAGTTCATAAGCTGGTCGATGTACTCGATTAATCTAATAAATAGCGGACATGACGTAGGATGCGAGTGGCCAGGGGGGCGTATTTTTCCGCATGTTTTGTATGCTCGTTCAGACCTAGAGCCGTGAACAGACCGCAAAGAGCGAACGGTTCATTTGAATAGCCACCCCTATTTTCTGAACGAATGAGCGCAAATAGCGTCCGGCTCTGAATCAGGTCCAAAATCCCTACCCCGGCTTGCAGGTATCTTTAACCCTCCCCTCTCCCCCCCCTAACCCTCCCTTCGGGGGTGCGTAACCCTAAGACTCGAGGGGTGGTGCCTTACCCTAAGTATCCCCCGTAGTGCCTAACCTTAGCCCCCCTCCCTGCACCCAAAACCTAACCCTCCCAGGGGGGTGCCTAACCCTACCTCCCCCCTTCCCCTAGCCTAGGGGTGGGGAATCTTTTTTCTGCCAAGGGCCATTTTGATATATATACTGTATATAACATAATTTGTGGGCCCGGTGAAGGCCGCGCCCACTCAGTGTGACATCACCTGGTGCGGGGTCACAATCGCAGGTGATTACAGCAATGCCCATAGCATCCTGACAATGCCTCGGGGAGCTGTAAGGGCAATGGTGTCACCATCTGAAGCTTCCTAAGGACGCTCCAGGTGGCACTGCTGCATAGATTCTGGCTGCTGGGTGCCATTCTAGGCCAGATGAGGTAGCAGAAAAAAGCTCAGAAGGCCAGACCTAATGATTCCGTGGGCCTTATACGGCCCCCGGGCCTGAGGTTCCCCATCCCTGCCATAGCCTAATCCTAACCCTCCCAGGGGGGTAACTACCCCTAAGTCCCCCCGGGAGTGCCTAAACCTAACCCTCCCCCCCGCGGCTAAAATGTTGTGATGCCCGGTTAACCTACGTTCGGAAGGGCTTATGATAACATCTATGTATACGAGGGAGGTTCAATAAGTAACAAGACCTCTCACGTGTGTAATGTTCTCTATTTCATTCTAATTTCGCCACCTCATATCAGTCATACTGTCCCAAACTCAGTTGTGAGATGGCAGAGTCACGCTCCGGACTATTAATACCACTTTCTTACCTCTCCGGTGCCTGTCTATGCTAGAGCTGAGGTCCACTCACACTGCACATGGCTCCCGGCTGGTGCTGACATCTCTCTGTGCTGCTTCTACCCCATTGACTGAGTGTTCTGTTACTGAGCATGGAGATGGCTCCCCACAGCCCCTTGCTCACAGCGTGGCTTTGCAGCATGATGGCACACAGGCTGCACGTCAGAGTTCCCTCCTAAACCACAGTATGTGCACAGCCATGTTGGACTCTGTCACCTGATGCTCTTCCTCCACTCAGAGTGCTGCTCTCAGACCAGCTGATTGCAGCATCCAATCCCTGGGGATCCACCCCTATAAAATGGCCTCTGTTGCAGTACAAAGTCGCTTCTTGCTGAAGTTACAGCTCAGTGCTGAGCTCTCAGGTACTCTGTATCTGAAAGGTCGCAATCCCTAATATCCAGTACCTATATCTGGTAAACAAGTCTCCTATACCATCTTGCACATCAGTTTGGTTTTTATCACTGAGACATGTTCTTACACCTTCATCAGTTCCAGCCGATACCTCCAACCATTGGCCCCATCTGATGCCTCCAACATCGGACTCTTATCAATTAAGTTCTTCAATTCATCAACATCGGTACCAACCAATCAAGTTAATCAATTTATCAACATTTGTCTTAAACCAATCAAGTTCATCAATTCATCAACATCGGATTCAAATCCATCAAGTTCTTCAAATCATCAACATCGGTCTCAAACCGATCCAGTTGTCAATCCAGCATCATCGGTCTCAATCCGATTCTGCTCATTCCTTCATTATTATCATCTCCAGTTCTCATTCCAACCTGCTGTGTAATAAAGATTTCTATTCCTGTTCCCGCCTTTGGGTCCATCATCCTCTGCAGCTCCTCTACCTCCTCACAGCAATACATGAGGAGGTCCTGGCTCAGCCACCCAGGTTTATTCACACCTCCCAAATACTCAACTTCAGCCTTCAGGTGATCAGGTGATCAGGTGACCAAGCCTTCTCGGCGAAACGCGCAGCCCTTTCCAGTGCTCACAGCAGCAGGACCTCATACGTACCTCACTGCAGCCTTACAGAATAGACTTTACCTACAGGTATTTTTCTATCGCTCTATAAGCGCTCTCTCATCTGAGTCCCTAGCGCTTGACTCCCCCTGCAATGCCTAGTGGTATCAGGGGAGAGACGCAGCTATCATCTCAGACAGCAGAAGCGCTGTCTGTTGTTTCATCTGGCATATACGCTGTTGTCACTCTCTCATTCCCTGTTTGATCTAGACAGGGGATAGTAGAAGTGACTCTGTGTCCATCTATTCCAGATCTTACTTTCTTCATTACCATCTCTATTTTAGGTATTTGATATCCTCACATATTAACTTATTATGATTGTGATTTTTTTATGTCACACATGAATGAATGTAAAATTTGGATAAAGTATACCTAAACCAGCAAAGTCATTGCTGGGACTCCATGTGATTTCACTAATCCTATTTTCCATTCAGGTGACAGAGACTCATCATTTGTATGTTGATTTAATATGTCTAATGACACCTCATAAATACTTACCTTTATTGTGCCTATAACTTGTATGTAATTTTTATTACTCTATATTATATCAATGTGATATATGTCACAACACTCACATTTAGAACCCAAGCACTGATTAGAAAGGTGGTTATATGTGTCAGTGGTCTTATATGACGAACAATAACGATTGAATGAACTTTTTCAGCTACATTATCTTACTTGTGTTCTGATCTTGCTAGACAAAGGCCCTCATTCAGACCCACTCGCAAGCGGGCGCACGTACGTTAGGCGTACGTACAAAAATATTTAAATTCAATGGCTCGCTCGTATTTTCGTTCGCATCTAAAATTCCTCCCAAAACTCTGACGACCCCTCCTCTAACTAACGAGCGTACAAAATAGCGAGCGTACATCCCCGAAATGGCTTGAAAGGAACGCACGCACAAGTATAAACAGGAAGTGGCCTTGTCAGATGTCGATTACCTGCTCCTTTATTCTGCCTACCTCCATCAATCGTATCATGCCAATCAATGTATCAATTAGCTTAATTGTTTGTTTTTTTTCAACACAATGCAAGAAACTTTACTCTTGTCCGTGTTTGTGTTTACCCGCAGAATACGTACGGATGAAACATTCGCTTTTATTGTTCAAAAAACATGTGAACCACAATTAAACAATTGTTCTATTGCTGTGGATCCCCGCATATTTTCCGGGGTTCATTTCTTTATTTAAATTTGCTTACGCATGTCACTGCATCAAGCCTATCATAACTCTCCAGAGATTTCTGGCCCTGTCGAACACATGACTCATACACTAACCAATAAAATTGCTCCTGTTAATTTCCAAAATACATTAGCCAATCAGAAAATTTTTACACACTTTATCAAAAATGATTTTTAAGAAAAACACCATTGCCATCATGAGAGCCTCCGCATTCACCAGGCGCGAGCTGCTGGTGCTTACGGAGGTCATGGATCGCCGGATCACCAGCCAGCCTCAACCCATGACCAACCGGCAGAAGCGCTCCGCATATGCGGAGGCACGGTCCCGCCTGCGGTCCTTCGGCTCACGCCGCAACATCGGGCAGCTGGAGCGCAGGTGGTCCGACCTGCAACGGCGAACGCCCCGCTTGCTGGCATGCTTTCGCATGCATATCCTGGCAAGTAAGTGTTATGTATTGTGGTTTTAATGTTTGTGTTTGTGGGGCAAACTGCGTGTGCATGTTTTCCTGTCTGTTCTATTTATTATTTGTACTCATATCTGCGTGTGCATGTTTTCCTGTCTGTTCTATTTATTATTTGTACTCATATCTGCGTGTGCATGTTTTCCTGTCTGTTCTATTTATTATTTGTACTCATATCTGCGTGTGCATGTTTTCCTGTCTGTTCTATTTATTATTTGTACTCATATCTGCGTGTGCATGTTTTCCTGTCTGTTCTATTTATTATTTGTACTCATATCTGCGTGTGCATGTTTTCCTGTCTGTTCTATTTATTATTTGTACTCATATCTGCGTGTGCATGTTTTCCTGTCTGTCCTATTTATTCTTTGTACTCATATCTGCGTGTGCATGTTTTCCTGTCTGTTCTATTTATTATTTGTACTCATATCTGCGTGTGCATGTTTTCCTGTCTGTCCTATTTATTATTTGTACTCATATCTGCGTGTGCATGTTTCCCCTCTATTTCTGATTTATTAATTCTACTGCTATTTTTTTTTTTTTTTTTTTTTTTTTTTTTTTAGTTTTGGTCCCCGGATTTGTCCATAAACTAAACGCAATTTCTTTGACATATTTTAGGGGGACAGCCAAGACTCCGCCGTCACCGTCCGTCCAGACGGCGTTCCCGGCCACTATCCCCAACCCCCAGCCAACACTCCACCCCAAATCTTTCGCCTATTCCCCACTCCTCCCCATCCTTCCCAGACCCTCTCCCGGAAATGTCTGGCCTCCTTCCCCTCCGTCCCACTTCCCCCTCTCCTCCACCCACCCCTCTTCCAATTACCCCCTCCCCGGAGTCCATCATAACTCCGCCCCATTCTTTGGGGAATGACGGATCCTCCGAGGAGGATCATGGAGGCATTTCCGGAGCTCCCGTTTTGGCTCCCGGTATGTTTTTTTTTTTTTTTTAAAGCACAAACTGTTTGTATGTAATCATGTGTCGTGCCTTTCTTCGTGTTTTTGTGGCTTGACTTTTGGTGATTTTGCAGTTTGCCTTTACCTCTTCCTGGTGATTTCAACATACACATATCATACCTGTGGGAATTTGTACCTAGGCCTTGTATTTTTGCCAGCCCCCCCTTTTTTTTTTTGTTTTTGGGTTTAGGAGTGATTTCGTTGTGTTTTTTTTATTTTATGTGGATTCCCTATTGTTGTATTAACCCACACACTTTTCTCACCCACAGAGGAACAGAGGCGTCGGCAAGAGGTGGCGGATGTTGTGGGGCAGATGCGCCAACATGTCATCGGCATTCTGGTGGCCCTCGACCGGCTGTCTGGCCTCCTTCGCCAGTAGTTTTTTTATTTTTGTTCTATTTTCCAATTAAATTTATTAAGACAAATATACGTTGTGGCTCATTTTTAAAAACCAAAACCAAGATAGTTTAGCCTGACATAAGTAGACTGTTCCTGCAAGGATTTCCCTTTTGTAAAAGTTAGATTGTGTTTTGTCTTTGTATGTCAAACAGACACAAGAAACACATAACAGTAACAATGTCATTTCCCTTTTTGGGTGTAGTGTCAAGGTTGGGCCAGGCTTCCTTTTGGTGTGGGTTGGGAAGCTGAAAACATATTTCAGTTTAGCTCAACTGGCGTCAGAACTGGATTACCCCGTAGTCAAATGTAACTTGTGTTAACCTGGTTACACTTGCTGTTAACGTCCCAAAAAAGGAAGACCATTTCACTCTCCAAACATTTATTCACAACATAACAGAGAAAACAAAGTGGTCACTCCCAAAAAAAAAACACAGTGATAAATTCAAATACAACACATACCAAGAAATAATTAAATAAAAACACAAAATCAAGAACTGGTTGACGAAGGACCATGCCAACATGATTCCACAAACATGGCGTTGCGATATGGGTGCCAGAATATATGCCCAAAAGGACCAGATCCAGGTTTGGTAAGGGTAGCAGGAAGTAGTGAGCGTTGGAGTGCCAAAGATTATGTGAACAAACAGAAGATGGTGAGAAAAATAAAAATAAATTAGATGTTCGCAAACAAACACAAACACATTAGGTATAAACACTGGAGTTTTGTTCAAACTTACCTAAAAAATCTGGCCACCACATCATCGCGTATGGCCCCCCCACATACTGACCTTCGACCAACCTCGGGGGGGCCATCCTCAGGTAAGGCATCCTCTGGCTGCATTGGGACACCACTCCTTATGGCAATGTTGTGAAATATCCCACACAGGACCACAATTTTAGACACCATATCCGGCACATACATGAGCTCGCCACCAGAGCGGTGGAGGCATCTGAATCGGCCTTTTAAAAGGCCGATACAGCGCTCCACCACTTGCCTGGTGGCTGTAAGTGCGGAATTATACGCACTTTGTGGCCCTGGTGTGGGAGCCAAATAAGGAGTGAGCAGCCAGGACATGCAAGGGTATCCACTGTCTCCTGTGAACAAAAATAGACCACATCAGGAACACTGTGTATCAAGCTTAACATTGTTATGTACTAAAGGTCTCCACTTACCCAGAAGCCACGCATCACCAGCTTGTAGGTTGGTTAATTTCTGCCATATCCCTGATTGCCGGATGACGAAGGAGTCATGAGCACTTCCGGGTAATTTAGCATTCAGGGACAGGATCTGGAGGGAGGCATCACATACCACCATTACATTCAGGGAGTGATAGTGTTTCCTGTTTCTAAATATTGCCTCCAGCCGTGCTGGAGGCTGAAGTGGTATGTGAGTACCATCCACAACCCCTATGATGTGTGGGAAGCCAGCTATTTGGTAAAAATTGGCCTTGGCCACACTAAGGGCACCCATATCCAAAGGCATTTTAATAAAATGATGGAGGTGCTTGAAAAGTGCCTCCATCACTGCCCTCAGGATCCTGGAAAAGGAGGATTGGGAGATGCCCGCCACTATTCCCACCGTTGTTTGAAACGATCCTGAGGCACAGAAATGTAACACCACCATAAATTGCGTCAGTGGTGGTATTGCTGTTGGACTGTCAATTTGCCGCTCAAGATCACTTTCTATTAATGAGAGAGTGTCTATGATGATTTTGGGAGGTAGACGGTAGCGTCTTAAAACCTCATCATCGGGCATTCCAAAAAGGGTGACACGTGTTCGAAATATCTGGGGCCTTGCATGCCTACGATGCCTACGCCTGGGACGAGTTTGAGGTTGGTCGTCTTCCGGGAGCAGGGCCAGAACAATTCGCCCCAGATCTACCTGAAATTCAAAGTTTACAATGTAAGGCTTTTGAGCCACCCCAAAAGTAAGAAAAAACAACTTAGCTTTCTGATACCATCCATAGCTGCTTACATGCCGGGGTATTGTCATGATACGTATAAACTGTAAAAAAGCCAAAAATGAGACTTCAAAAATTTAGAGGGTGAATTTTTTTTTTTCAAATTGTTGCAAGCCAACACAGAAAATAGCCGAAACACACATTTGGCCATCGATGAAAACGACATTGCACACCGTACGTCAAATAGGGTTCAAATGGACCCCAAAAATGGAAAAGGGAAAAGCAAAACTGGATTACATGATGAATAAGCCGCCAAAAATGCGGTAATTAATTCGCAAATGCAAGTCACTACACCAACTGTCAAAAATGCGGTAATTAATTCGCAAATGCAAGTCACTACACCAACAGTCAAAAATGCGGTAATTAATTCGCAAATGCAAGTCACTACACCAACTGTCAAAAATGCGGTAATTAGTTCGCAAATGCAAGACAAAAAATGGACTTACCCAACTCGAATATATAAGATTTCCAAAAAAAACGTCTTTGGGTCCGAAAGCCAAAAAAAACTAAAAAAGATGAAATGAGTGTTAAAAAAATTAACTAACCACAAAACAGAAGAAGACACCAATTGGCCACAAATTTGACTGCACAAAACTTACCAAATCAGGAAAGGATGTGGAAAAAAGGAAAAAAATGCGAACGGAAAAACAAAACAACTGTAGCAAAAACAAACAAAAAACCAACTCTGCCAAATCCTCCAACAGCAAACAACCAAATCCAAACCACTTAACCGACAACACTCCAACAAACCCACCTCGAATCCACACACACCAAGCCATAAATAGTGTTTATTTTCCCGCACAAATTAAGGATGAATCATAGGGACGCACAATCAATGATGCGGCCGCAAACTAACGACGCATGTATAAATAAGTCACGAAATCACATAGAATTTCTGGATGATTTCATGCTGGAAGCAGAGACATGGCTTCAAACCAGGGAAACAATGGTCAAAATTGCGGCGGTAAGGCCTTCATGCATTTTGTGTCAATGAGTATTTTAAAACATAATATTGGTCAAGTTGTGAAGTGGCTAAATCTGCATATTTACCCAAATAGGTGAGGAGGATGACATGGAAGAGACTGCTGGCCCCAGTCAACCCGCCAAAGCTGCCAAAAAAAAAAGGCAGCCACATTTCACAAGCAAGGAGATGGAGGTTTTGATCCAGAAGTGCGTTGACATCCTGCCCCAGGCAGCCAGGAATATGAGCCAAAGCCAGAAGTGGAGAATGTGGGAGGAGGTCGCCGTTGCTGTCAATAGGGTGGGTGATTATGTCCGTCTAGCCCGGGATGTCAAACGGCGGTAAGTAAACACTTTCCCATCCTATAAACAAACCCCATTGTAAAAAAAAGGATAATGGTTCCAATTTCATTCCACAGATGGGCAGACTTCAAATATCGTCTCAAACAAAAACTTGCCGACAGGGCTAGGCATGCAAGGGGGACAGGTGGGGGTCCCACCCCTGTGTCTTTGGAGTTGACAGACTTAGAAGAGATGGCACAGGGGTGTGTGCAGGCTGTGGAGGTGTTTGGCGTGTCCAACATGGATACGGACATGCCAGACTTTGCGGCTCCTCATGTTGGCCAAGGTAAGTCTTGTGATGTCACCAACTCTGAAATGCTATTGTGCCAATATGTAGATTCTAATGTGAGTCTTTTCTCCAATTTCCTAACAGAGACAGAGGCGGATGAGTCTGCTCCAGAGGGGAGCCTTGGCCGCAGAATTTCTGCTGGCTCTGCAGGGGAGGAACCAGTACATCCGGCTGAGGACCCTGCAGAAGCCAGTCCAGGGCGTGCCCCCTCGCAGGCAGTGGGCCTCCTCACAGAACTCAATTTTAAATCGGATTGCCATACGGAGATTCTGCAGAGGATGGACGCCAGTCTGATACGGGTGGCTGAGGCCCTGGAGCAAAATGCTGCGGCCAACGTGACCATTGCTCAGGCCCTGGCGGAAAATACCAGGGCCAACATCCGCATCGCCGATGCCCTGGAGCAGCTCGTTCGCCAGCACATGGTGGAGCCGACCTCCCTTCCTGCCGGAACATCCGGATCCTCCACCTCTGGCACAACATCAGCCAATCCTCCAAATGTGCCTAGCCCTGTGCCTAGTCCAGAGGCCACAACATCTGCCTCTGGACAGGCCAGCCCGATGGCATCCCGGACCCGGTCTGGCGCCCACCCTCACCCAGCCAAACGGGCGAGAAAACGGTGACAGCAATGGCGACTTTTCCCACACTCCTTCTGTGCTTGGCTCATATTCCTTTCTGGTCAAAACTTCCCTCTCCTTTCTTGTGAAATGTTTTTAAATTTTGGTATTTACGTTTATGTTAGTAGTTATGGTTATTTTTTTTTTTGATCAAATATCTTTGCCACAAAAAAAGGCAACAAAATATTAGGCCAATTTGTTTGTGTGTAAACAATAAATTAAAAACAAAAAACTGACATTGTATTGTGACATTATTGTACAAATGGGTTACATTTAATCCTGGCCCTAAAGGCAAAAACTGACCCTCTTAAAACAAAAAAAAGGCCTCTTTAAGGAACGTTTCAAAAATCACATAGCGATGCAAATTCCACAGTAAACCAAAAAAAAGGGGAGCTAATTAAAAGATGATGACATTATTGTTACAATAGGCCATAACCAACAAATTGTGGCCAAAATAAAACCCCAAAAATGTACGCTAATTGATTGTGTAATCATGACATTAGCAGCTCTGATTTCCACCTGCGTACGCTTTTGTGCTATCCCAATAAACTGCTTTCCAAACACATACCAAGCCGGTTTTCAATCCAACACTAATTACTTTACTGACCAGCCGCGATTAATCGCAGCACCATCGTGGAGTCCCGGGACGGAGGAGAAGGCCATCGCCAATGTGGTCGAGTAATCCTGACCCTAAGCTGTGCGAGCATTTTGAAGGGAAAGCGGATGTTTCAGTGACGTATGAGACGGTCCGAACACATTTGACGTTCGCATCTGCTAATGTATGTACGCCCCAAAAACGCCTCGCCACGCCTGCGTTTTTTCATCTCCACCCCCGTCAACACCCAAAAACGCCCTGTTCTGTCAATCACATTTGACATGTCACTTCCTGTACGCTATTTTAGGAACGAGAGAAAAAAAAAACGCTATCTGCCGTACGCACATGCGCAGTGTAACACCGACGCATGCGCGGTTAGTCAACATCGGAACGCAACGAGCGTACTGTTGTTAACGTGCGGCTCTGAATGAGGGCCAAAGTTCACTATGCTGCACACAATTGAGGGTACTTACACATATTTAGGTTCCCCTATTAAGATGTATTGAATCATTACAATTGTACTTAATTCTTTGAGGTGGTCTGTCTAGTTTCTCTGTGAATTTTCATTTGTGAACTAGAGATTTGAGGTCCTTCTTATATATTTGCCCATATTACCTTGTTAAGATTATATGTATCTGGATGCTAATTTGCTTGAACATCTACTCACACCTAGTTAACTCTTCTCATGTATTGACAATGATTATAATATATATATATCACATACTAATTGTCTTTGCAACCATCGATCGCATCATATACAAGGTCTTTATTGATTGTTTTTGATCCTGGTTATCAATTACTTATATTTTCATCTCTCTCATACACTCTCTGTGGGTGTTCATTTCCTCATTTGTTATTTGTTATACATTGTAATTAGTGCTAAGAGAGAGTCTTATTTTAGGAAAGAATAAACGTTATCACTTACAGATTGTTTATATTGCTTATATTGTTTTTTTCAAGGGTGCCCCGCCCTAGGCTTTTTTGTCTTTTTTTTAGATATACTTCTATGCTCTCTGCAGAGAAATATCTCTAAACCCTTTCTATGTGTTCTACACAAACTTTGTAGGTGCACCACCAACCTGGAGTCATCCAACGAATTTTACAGTTGGGATAGACCTAAATGTTGGTTCTTCTATGTGTCTTTTGAACACTGCATGCTGATAATCATTGTTTAAAGATTATACTGAAATTGTGCGGACTTGTATTTTTATTTTGTCACTGTATAATACTCTGTTACACTATATTCTTCCCAGTAATGTTCTGTGTCACTGTATAATACTCTGTTACATTCTATTTTCCACAGTAATGTCCTGTGTCACTGTATAATACTCTGTTACACTATATTCTTCCCAGTAATGTCCTGTGTCACTGTATAATACTCTGTTACACTCTATTCTCCCCAGTAATGTTCTGTGTCACTGTATAATACTCTGTTACACTATATTCTCCCCAGTAATGTCCTGTGTCACTGTATAATACTCTGTTACACTATATTCTCCCCAGTAATGTCCTGTGTCACTGTATAATACTCTGTTACATTCTATTTTCCACAGTAATGTCCTGTGTCACTGTATAATACTCTGTTACACTATATTCTCCCCAGTACTGTCATGTGTCACTGTATAATAATCTATTACACTATATTCTCCCCAGTAATGTCCTGTGTCACTGTATAATACTCTGTTACACTATATTCTCCCCAGTAATGTCCTGTGTCACTGTATAATACTCAGTTACACTCTATTCTCCCCAGTAATGTCCTATGTCACTGTATAATACTCTGTTACACTATATTCTCCCCAGTAATGTCCTGTGTCACTGTATAATACTATGTTACACTCTATTCTCCCCAGTAATGTCCTGTGTCACTGTATAATACTCTATTACACTATATTCTCCCCAGTAATGTCCTGTGTCACTGTATAATACTCTATTACACTATATTCTCCCCAGTAATGTCTTGTGTCACTGTATAATACTCTGTTACATTCTATTTTGCACAGTAATGTCCTGTGTCACTGTATAATACTCTGTTACACTATATTATCCCCAGTAATGTCCTGTGTCACTGTATAATACTCTGTTACATTCTATTTTGCACAGTAATGTCCTGTGTCACTGTATAATACTCTGTTACACTATATTATCCCCAGTAATGTCCTGTGTCACTGTATAATACTCTGTTACACTATATTCTCCCCAGTAATGTCCTGTGTCACTGTATAATACTATGTTACACTCTATTCTCCCCAGTAATGTCCTGTGTCACTGTATAATACTCTGTTACACTATATTCTCCCCAGTACTGTCATGTGTCACTGTATAATACTCTATTACACTATATTCTCCCCAGTAATGTCCTGTGTCACTGTATAATACTCTGTTACATTCTATTTTGCACAGTAATGTCCTGTGTCACTGTATAATACTCTGTTACACTATATTATCCCCAGTAATGTCCTGTGTCACTGTATAATACTCTGTTACATTCTATTTTGCACAGAAATGTCCTGTGTCACTGTATAATACTCTGTTACATTCTATTTTGCACAGTAATGTCCTGTGTCACTGTATAATAGTCTGTTACACTATATTATCCCCAGTAATGTCCTGTGTCACTGTATAATACTCTGTTACACTATATTCTCCCCAGTAATGTCCTGTGTCACTGTATAATACTCTGTTACACTCTATTCTCCCCAGTAATGTCCTGTGTCACTGTATAATACTCTGTTACACTATATTCTCCCCAGTACTGTCATGTGTCACTGTATAATACTCTATTACACTATATTCTCCCCAGTAATGTCCTGTGTCACTGTATAATACTCTGTTACATTCTATTTTGCACAGTAATGTCCTGTGTCACTGTATAATATTCTGTTACACTATATTATCCCCAGTAATGTCCTGTGTCACTGTATAATACTCTGTTACATTCTATTTTGCACAGTAATGTCCTGTGTCACTGTATAATACTCTCTTACACTATATTATCCCCAGTAATGTCCTGTGTCACTGTATAATACTCTGTTACATTCTATTTTGCACAGTAATGTCCTGTGTCACTGTATAATACTCTGTTACACTATATTATCCCCAGTAATGTCCTGTGTCACTGTATAATACTCTGTTACACTATATTCTCCCCAGTAATGTCCTGTGTCACTGTATAATACTATGTTACACTCTATTCTCCCCAGTAATGTCCTGTGTCACTGTATAATACTCTGTTACACTATATTCTCCCCAGTACTGTCATGTGTCACTGTATAATACTCTATTACACTATATTCTCCCCAGTAATGTCCTGTGTCACTGTATAATACTCTGTTACATTCTATTTTGCACAGTAATGTCCTGTGTCACTGTATAATACTCTGTTACACTATATTATCCCCAGTAATGTCCTGTGTCACTGTATAATACTCTGTTACATTCTATTTTGCACAGTAATGTCCTGTGTCACTGTATAATACTCTGTTACACTATATTATCCCCAGTAATGTCCTGTGTCACTGTATAATACTCTGTTACACTCTATTCTCCCCAGTAATGTCCTGTGTCACTGTATAATACTATGTTACACTCTATTCTCCCCAGTAATGTCCTGTGTCACTGTATAATACTCTGTTACACTATATTCTCCCCAGTACTGTCATGTGTCACTGTATAATACTCTATTACACTATATTCTCCCCAGTAATGTCCTGTGTCACTGTATAATACTCTGTTACATTCTATTTTGCACAGTAATGTCCTGTGTCACTGTATAATACTCTGTTACACTATATTATCCCCAGTAATGTCCTGTGTCACTGTATAATACTCTGTTACATTCTATTTTGCACAGTAATGTCCTGTGTCACTGTATAATACTCTGTTACATTCTATTTTGCACAGTAATGTCCTGTGTCACTGTATAATAGTCTGTTACACTATATTATCCCCAGTAATGTCCTGTGTCACTGTATAATACTCTGTTACACTATATTCTCCCCAGTAATGTCCTGTGTCACTGTATAATACTCTTTTACACTCTATTCTCCCCAGTAATGTCCTGTGTCACTGTATAATACTCTGTTACACTATATTCTCCCCAGTACTGTCATGTGTCACTGTATAATACTCTATTACACTATATTCTCCCCAGTAATGTCCTGTGTCACTGTATAATACTCTGTTACATTCTATTTTGCACAGTAATGTCCTGTGTCACTGTATAATACTCTGTTACACTATATTATCCCCAGTAATGTCCTGTGTCACTGTATAATACTCTGTTACATTCTATTTTGCACAGTAATGTCCTGTGTCACTGTATAATACTCTGTTACACTATATTATCGCCAGTAATGTCCTTTGTCACTGTATAATACTCTGTTACATTCTATTTTGCACAGTAATGTCCTGTGTCACTGTATAATACTCTGTTACACTATATTATCCCAAGTAATGTCAAATGTCACTGTATAATACTCTGTTACACTATATTCTCCCCAGTAATGTCCTGTGTCACTGTATAATACTCTGTTACACTATATTCTCCCCAGTAATGTCCTGTGTCACTGTATAATACTCTGTTACACTATATTCTTCCCAGTAATGTCCTGTGTCACTGTATAATACTCTATTACACTATATTCTTCCCAGTAATGTTCTGTGTCACTGTATAATACTCTGTTACATTCTATTTTCCACAGTAATGTCCTGTGTCACTGTATAATACTCTGTTACACTATATTCTTCCCAGTAATGTCCTGTGTCACTGTATAATACTCTGTTACACTCTATTCTCCCCAGTAATGTTCTGTGTCACTGTATAATACTCTGTTACACTATATTCTCCCCAGTAATGTCCTGTGTCACTGTATAATACTCTGTTACATTCTATTTTCCACAGTAATGTCCTGTGTCACTGTATAATACTCTGTTACACTATATTCTCCCCAGTACTGTCATGTGTCACTGTATAATAATCTATTACACTATATTCTCCCCAGTAATGTCCTGTGTCACTGTATAATACTCTGTTACACTCTATTCTCCCCAGTAATGTCCTATGTCACTGTATAATACTCTGTTACACTATATTCTCCCCAGTAATGTCCTGTGTCACTGTATAATACTATGTTACACTCTATTCTCCCCAGTAATGTCCTGTGTCACTGTATAATACTCTATTACACTATATTCTCCCCAGTAATGTCCTGTGTCACTGTATAATACTCTATTACACTATATTCTCCCCAGTAATGTCCTGTGTCACTGTATAATACTCTGTTACATTCTATTTTGCACAGTAATGTCCTGTGTCACTGTATAATACTCTGTTACACTATATTATCCCCAGTAATGTCCTGTGTCACTGTATAATACTCTGTTACATTCTATTTTGCACAGTAATGTCCTGTGTCACTGTATAATACTCTCTTACACTATATTATCCCCAGTAATGTCCTGTGTCACTGTATAATACTCTGTTACATTCTGTTTTGCACAGTAATGTCCTGTGTCACTGTATAATACTCTGTTACACTATATTATCCCAAGTAATGTCAAATGTCACTGTATAATACTCTGTTACACTATATTCTCCCCAGTAATGTCCTGTGTCACTGTATAATACTCTGTTACACTATATTCTCCCCAGTAATGTCCTGTGTCACTGTATAATACTCTGTTACACTATATTCTTCCCAGTAATGTCCTGTGTCACTGTATAATACTCTATTACACTATATTCTTCCCAGTAATGTTCTGTGTCACTGTATAATACTCTGTTACATTCTATTTTCCACAGTAATGTCCTGTGTCACTGTATAATACTCTGTTACACTATATTCTTCCCAGTAATGTCCTGTGTCACTGTATAATACTCTGTTACACTCTATTCTCCCCAGTAATGTTCTGTGTCACTGTATAATAATCTGTTACACTATATTCTCCCCAGTAATGTCCTGTGTCACTGTATAATACTCTGTTACATTCTATTTTCCACAGTAATGTCCTGTGTCACTGTATAATACTCTGTTACACTATATTCTCCCCAGTACTGTCATGTGTCACTGTATAATAATCTATTACACTATATTCTCCCCAGTAATGTCCTGTGTCACTGTATAATACTCTGTTACACTTTATTCTCCCCAGTAATGTCCTGTGTCACTGTATAATACTCTGTTACACTATATTCTCCCCAGTAATGTCCTGTGTCACTGTATAATACTATTTTACACTCTATTCTCCCCAGTAATGTCCTGTGTCACTGTATAATACTCTATTACACTATATTCTCACCAGTAATGTCCTGTGTCACTGTATAATACTCTATTACACTATATTCTCCCCAGTAATGTCCTGTGTCACTGTATAATACTCTGTTACATTCTATTTTGCACAGTAATGTCCTGTGTCACTGTATAATACTCTGTTACACTATATTGTCCCCAGTAATGTCCTGTGTCACTGTATAATACTCTGTTACATTCTATTTTGCACAGTAATGTCCTGTGTCACTGTATAATACTCTCTTACACTATATTATCCCCAGTAATGTCCTGTGTCACTGTATAATACTCTGTTACATTCTATTTTGCACAGTAATGTCCTGTGTCACTGTATAATAGTCTGTTACACTATATTCTTCCCAGTAATGTCCTGCGTCACTGTATAATACTCTGTTACACTATATTCTCCCCAGTAATGTCCTGTGTCACTGTATAATACTCTGTTACATTCTTTTTTGCACAGTAATGTCCTGTGTCACTGTATAATACTCTCTTACACTATATTATCCCCAGTAATGTCCTGTGTCACTGTATAATACTCTGTTACATTCTATTTTGCACAGTAATGTCCTGTGTCACTGTATAATACTCTGTTACATTCTATTTTGCACAGTAATGTCCTGTGTCACTGTATAATAGTCTGTTACACTATATTATCCCCAGTAATGTCCTGTGTCACTGTATAATACTCTGTTACACTATATTCTCCCCAGTAATGTCCTGTGTCACTGTATAATACTATGTTACACTCTATTCTCCCATGTAATGTCCTGTGTCACTGTATAATACTCTGTTACACTATATTCTCCCCAGTACTGTCATGTTTCACTGTATAATACTCTATTACACTATATTCTCCCCAGTAATGTCCTGAGTCACTGTATAATACTCTGTTACATTCTATTTTGCACAGTAATGTCCTGTGTCACTGTATAATACTCTGTTACACTATATTATCCCCAGTAATGTCCTGTGTCACTGTATAATACTCTGTTACATTCTATTTTGCACAGTAATGTCCTGTGTCACTGTATAATACTCTGTTACACTATATTATCCAAAGTAATGTCCTGTGTCACTGTATAATTCTCTGTTACATTCTATTTTGCACAGTAATGTCCTGTGTCACTGTATAATACTCTGTTACACTATATTATCCCAAGTAATGTCAAATGTCACTGTATAATACTCTGTTACACTATATTCTCCCCAGTAATGTCCTGTGTCACTGTATAATACTCTGTTACACTATATTCTCCCCAGTAATGTCCTGTGTCACTGTATAATACTCTGTTACACTATATTCTCCCCAGTAATGTCCTGTGTCACTGTATAATACTCTGTTACACTATATTCTCCTCAGTAATGTCCTGTGTCATTGTATAATACTCTGTTACACTATATTCTCCCCAGTAATGTCCTGCGTCACTGTATAATACTCTGTTACACTATATTCTCCCCAGTAATGTCCTGCGTCACTGTATAATACTCTGTTACACTATATTCTCCCCAGTAATGTCCTGCATCACTGTATAATACTCTGTTACACTATATTCTCCCCAGTAATGTCCTGCGTCACTGTATAATACTCTGTTACACTATATTCTCCCCAGTAATGTCCTGCGTCACTGTATAATACTCTATTACACTATATTCTCCCCAGTAATGTCCTGCGTCACTGTATAATACTCTGTTACACTCTATTCTCCCCAGTAATGTCCTGTGTCACTGTATAATACTATGTTACACTCTATTCTCCCCAGTAATGTCCTGTGTCACTGTATAATACTCTATTACACTATATTCTTCCCAGTAATGTCCTGCGTCACTGTATAATACTCTGTTACACTATATTCTCCCCAGTAATGTCCTGCGTCACTGTATAATACTCTGTTACACTATATTCTCCCCAGTAATGTCCTGCATCACTGTATAATACTCTGTTACACTATATTCTCCCCAGTAATGTCCTGCATCACTGTATAATACTCTATTACACTATATTCTCCCCAGTAATGTCCTGCGTCACTGTATAATACTCTGTTACACTCGATTCTCCCCAGGAATGTCCTGTGTCACTGTATAATACTATGTTACACTCTATTCTCCCCAGTAAAGTCCTGTGTCACTGTATACTACTCTATTTCACTATATTCTTCCCAGTAATGTTCTGTGTCACTGTATAAAACTCAGTTACACTCTATTCTCCCCAGTAATGTCCTGTGTCACTGTATAATACTATGTTACACTCTATTCTCCCCAGTAATGTCCTGTGTCACTGTATACTACTCTATTTCACTATATTCTCCCCAGTAATGTCCTGTGTCACTGTATAACACTCTGTTACACTATATTATCCCCAGTAATGTTCTGTGTCACTGTATAATACTCTGTTACACTATATTCTCCCCAGTAATGTCCTGCGTCACTGTATAATACTCTGTTACACTATATTCTCCCCAGTAATGACCTGTGTCACTGTATAATACTCTGTTACACTATATTCTCCCCAGTAATGTCCTGCGTCACTGTATAATACTCTATTACACTCTATTCTCCCCAGTAATGTCCTGTGTCACTGTATAATACTCTGTTACACTATATTATCCCAAGTAATGTCAAATGTCACTGTATAATACTCTGTTACACTATATTCTCCCCAGTAATGTCCTGTGTCACTGTATAATACTCTGTTACACTATATTCTCCCCAGTAATGTCCTGTGTCACTGTATAATACTCTGTTACACTATATTCTCCCCAGTAATGTCCTGTGTCACTGTATAATACTCTGTTACACTATATTCTCCTCAGTAATGTCCTGTGTCATTGTATAATACTCTGTTACACTATATTCTCCCCAGTAATGTCCTGCGTCACTGTATAATACTCTGTTACACTATATTCTCCCCAGTAATGTCCTGCGTCACTGTATAATACTCTGTTACACTATATTCTCCCCAGTAATGTCCTGCGTCACTGTATAATACTCTGTTACACTATATTCTCCCCAGTAATGTCCTGCGTCACTGTATAATACTCTGTTACACTATATTCTCCCCAGTAATGTCCTGCGTCACTGTATAATACTCTATTACACTATATTCTCCCCAGTAATGTCCTGCGTCACTGTATAATACTCTGTTACACTCTATTCTCCCCAGTAATGTCCTGTGTCACTGTATAATACTATGTTACACTCTATTCTCCCCAGTAATGTCCTGTGTCACTGTATAATACTCTATTACACTATATTCTTCCCAGTAATGTCCTGCGTCACTGTATAATACTCTGTTACACTATATTCTCCCCAGTAATGTCCTGCGTCACTGTATAATACTCTGTTACACTATATTCTCCCCAGTAATGTCCTGCGTCACTGTATAATACTCTGTTACACTATATTCTCCCCAGTAATGTCCTGCATCACTGTATAATACTCTATTACACTATATTCTCCCCAGTAATGTCCTGCGTCACTGTATAATACTCTGTTACACTCTATTCTCCCCAGGAATGTCCTGTGTCACTGTATAATACTATGTTACACTCTATTCTCCCCAGTAAAGTCCTGTGTCACTGTATACTACTCTATTTCACTATATTCTTCCCAGTAATGTTCTGTGTCACTGTATAAAACTCAGTTACACTCTATTCTCCCCAGTAATGTCCTGTGTCACTGTATAATACTATGTTACACTCTATTCTCCCCAGTAATGTCCTGTGTCACTGTATACTACTCTATTTCACTATATTCTCCCCAGTAATGTCCTGTGTCACTGTATAACACTCTGTTACACTATATTATCCCCAGTAATGTTCTGTGTCACTGTATAATACTCTGTTACATTCTATTTTGCACAGTAATGTCCTGTGTCACTGTATAATACTCTGTTACACTATATTCTCCCCAGTAATGTCCTGCGTCACTGTATAATACTCTGTTACACTATATTCTCCCCAGTAATGACCTGTGTCACTGTATAATACTCTGTTACACTATATTCTCCCCAGTAATGTCCTGCGTCACTGTATAATACTCTATTACACTATATTCTCCCCAGTAATGTCCTGTGTCACTGTATAATACTCTGTTACACTCTATTCTCCCCAGTTATGTCCTGTGTCACTGTATACTACTCTATTTCACTATATTCTTCCCAGTAATGTTCTGTGTCACTGTATAATACTCTGTTACACTCTATTCTCCCCAGTAATGTCCTGTGTCACTGTATAATACTCTGTTACACTCTATTCTCCCCAGTAATGTCCTGTATCACTGTATACTACTCTATTTCACTATATTCTTCCCAGTAATGTCCTGTGTCACTGTATAATACTCTGTTACACTATATTCTCCCCAGTAATGTCCTGTGTCACTGTATAATACTCTATTACACTATATTCTCCCCAGTAATGTCCTGTGTCACTGTATAATACTCTATTTCACTATATTCTTCCCAGTAATGTCCTGTGTCACTGTATAATACTCTGTTACACTATATTCTCCCCAGTAATGTCCTGTGTCACTGTATAATACTCTATTACCCTCTATTCTCCCCAGTAATGTCCTGTGTCACTGTATAATACTCTGTTACACTATATTCTCCCCAGTAATGTCCTGTGTCACTGTATAATACTCTGTTACACTCTATTCTCCCCAGTAATGTCCTATGTCACTGTATTATACTCTGTTACACTATATTCTCCCCAGTAATGTCCTGCGTCACTGTATAATACTCTATTACACTCTATTCTCCCCAGTAATGTCCTGCGTCACTGTATAATACTCTGTTACACTATATTCTCCCCAGTAATGTCCTGTGTCACTGTATAATACTCTATTACACTCTATTCTCCCCAGTAATGTCCTGTGTCACTGTATAATACTCTATTACCCTCTATTCTCCCCAGTAATGTCCTGTGTCACTGTATAATACTCTGTTACACTATATTCTCCCCAGTAATGTCCTGTGTCACTGTATAATACTCTGTTACACTCTATTCTCCCCAGTAATGTCCTATGTCACTGTATTATACTCTGTTACACTATATTCTCCCCAGTAATGTCCTGCGTCACTGTATAATACTCTATGACACTCTATTCTCCCCAGTAATGTCCTGCGTCACTGTATAATACTCTGTTACACTATATTCTCCCCAGTAATGTCCTGTGTCACTGTATAATACTCTATTACACTCTATTCTCCCCAGTAATGTCCTGTGTCACTGTATAATACTCTGTTACGCTATATTCTCCCCAGTAATGTCCTGTGTCACTGTATAATACTCTATTACACTCTATTCTCCCCAGTAATGTCCTGTGTCACTGTATAATTCTCTATTTCACTATATTCTTCCCAGTAATGTCCTGTGTCACTGTATAATACTCTGTTACACTATATTATCCCTATTAATATCCTATGTCACTGTATAATACTCCCCTCAGATGGCATAGCTATTCTTACCTCAATGTGCACATTGGCCAAGGTTACCCAATGAGCCACTGCCCCCATTATTAGCCGCGCCTCCTTAGTATTGGGACAGAGTGACTTGTTGGTGGCCCTGCCCACTGTTACTATGGGGTCCACTTATTTCTATGTGACAATAATGCTGATTAGGCTGATAGTCAACAAGACACTGAATAATATACAGTATATATATATATATATATATATATATATATATAAAGAAATACCGCAATGGTAAACAAAAATAAATATGAATGTATAAATATTAATAGTGTATAAATATAAAATATAAAAATGGAAATGTAATAATCAAAAGAGAAAGTATAATGACATAAAATGCATGTAGAAAAAATGAATAGACAAATAAATCATACAAAAATATGGAAAATAGAAATCATATATAAATGCAATAATTTGAGCCGTTGAATAAATAAATAATGATGCTGAATATATCAAGCTGTGCTGTATCCCGGAGAATATAGCAGTCTGTAAGTCTGTGTACAGTCTAGTGTAACAGTTTGCAAGCACTTGGCACAAGTTTGAAAAGGTACCTTGTAAATAGCAACAGTGTCCACCGTACTAGTAAATTGTATCCGTCTGATAATGAGTATCATGAAGCTGGTAGAAAAAAGTGACAATAAAAACACTGTGTCTAAATGTAGCTGTAAATCAACCCATCAGTGTTTGGTTAAATGAGCATGTACAGTAGTTACTGACCAGCATGGGAGCCTCAAGCTTCTCAGGATACTCCGGTGCGGTGGCTCTCTGTCCGGCTTGAATAGAAAGAGAGCCGGCTGAATGGAGAGAGCCAGGGGAGATGCTGGGAAGGTTCCAGACAGGCAGAGACTGAGCGCGGCCGCAGCTTGGTCGGATTCCCCACACCAGGAACAGAGGATGGCCGGAACTAGGTACAGCTTGCAAACATCGGTATAGCACAGGTCAGCGTGTGTGGGACAGTGAGCAGCAACGTGTTTCGTCCCAGTCCTGGGACTTTTTCAAGCTGTATGCCCACACTGAAGTCCCTCTCTTAAATAGGGAATACAGTTAATCCAATCAATCCTTAATTGGGAACCATGAACAGCGAATTGCAAATCCTAAATAGTTTTACATTCATTAAGAAAACCATTGAGTTGATCATTATATATATATAGAGAGAGAGAGAGAGATAACGCCGGCACTCCACACTAACTGAAATACTGGCCTGGGTGCCCTCAGGATGGTTAAGTAACTAGGCATATACACAAAGTAACAGCGGCACTCTCAGGACTTGAAAAAAATAAGACTCACGACTCCACAAGGTCTGCGTTCAATGTTTCAGTCGATTGGACTTATATCAAGAACAGCACAACATGAAAACAAAACATACCTTTATACCCCCAAACATCCCATAATGTGAGCGTGCAACCTGCCTCGCCGCCCGCCGGGTGAGTGACGTCACTCCAGTGGGACCGGCGCATACATGGTGGCGCGGCCGCTAAGAACAGAGGACGCCACTAGTGGTTGCCGTGGAAACCCAGTTCTGAGTAACGGTCACTGGTGGCTAAATGATGTAGCGGAAGACATCAAAAAATGGCAATACATAAAGCACATACTATCACCAAAGGGTCTGCATAATCATAGTTAATGGGTCCATATCAAAAATGTACAGGTAATAAATATATAAACATGAATGCCGCGGCAGGTAAGTAAGTAAAATACTATGCAGTAAAGTGTGACCCAACAAATAGTGTACAAAAATACAAATGAAAACTGACAAAAAAAGAGATATGCAAATAGATATGCATGTGACCAAGAAAATACTAAAGTTACAAACCGCAGGGAAAGGGAATACACATACCCAAAGGTATGGATATAAAAAGAAAAAGGGACCTAGGTACATGGTATATTGGCCCTATATAGGTGGCCCAGAATATATATAAATGTAACCAACAAAAGGTATATGGTCATGGCACAAAAGGGACCATAATGCAAGTTAGTATAGATGTGTCCACATTGATACAACTGGACACTCACTGAGGGATAAAACAACCAATGGATACTGCGGATCTCAGATACTGCTGTGTATCATGAACACAGCGAAAAATGCATATATATGATGGTAAGATGGTGAATGGTGGGGACACAAAACGAGGGGAAAAGCATGGAAGACAGGGAGATGGAAGTGTTGGCTGAAGTGCAAAGTTACAGCACCAGGTATTCCAAGGTGGTATTCCAAGTCAGGAAGATCTAGCGGCATCTAGGGACGCCGCTAGATCTCCCTGACTAAACACTATACTTTAACCATCTCTATCAAATTGACTATTCATTTGGTGGCATCTAAGGTTGAGACCATTACCAGTGCCTATTCACAAATAGATCGGCACATTTGCTATTTATATTTTGTCTACATTTGTCTACATTTTGTCTATATTTGCTTATTTTTCCTTTGGACAAGTTTGACACACTGCAGCATCGTCCATTGTGTTTATTTGTTTGTTTATTCTGTTGGTACATAACCAATGGTTTACAGGCACCATATTATATTGCAATTGTAGCGATTATTATTGTGAAACTTTTATCAGTAAAAGCAACTTTTGATTCTTAGTTGGTACCCTCTCATCATTTTGGGTTCTACTACTTTAGAATATATTTAGATACATTTAGAATATACATAGTTCAGGAAATAGGTTGTGCGCAGCATCTGGTCCCCACATTTCTCTATATTAATCCAGAATATATGCACCGCCAATGGGCCCACTGTGCCATACACGACCAAGGGAGAAAGGGAAGGAAAGGAAAGGGCAAAAACAAGACAAGACAAATGACAACAATGGCAGAAATGCTATCACCCCAGTATATGAGATGTAAAACACCCTTGCTGGACCACAGAGGGTAAAAAATACCCAGTAAGTGCTGGAGAGTAAGTGAGCTCTAATAACAAGAAAGTCTTTTTCAATAGTAACATGAAAAAGATAGTTGTTCATTCAGCCCAAAAGGAGAAACTGTGTTCATCCTATAGATCCAAAAAGTCTTGAGTTGGAGAAGCTTCTTCTCTCTGTCGCCCCCTCGTTTGGATGGTGGAATATGATCGATGATCTTGTACACCAAAGTAGATAAGGAATGTCGTAGATTCTTGAAGTGACGTGCCACGGGTTGATCAACTTCCTTTCCTTCCAGGGCCTCCCTGATTGCAGGCCGATGTTGTGCCATTCGAATCCGGGCTGTACAAGTGTTTTTCCCTATGTAGACTAATCCACAAGGGCAGCGAATCATGTAGATAATATACTTGGTGGTGCAAGACAATACATGTTTAATGGGTATACGTTTCCCCGAGTGTGGATGTACAACATCTGGTCCAGTTTCCAAGTATCCACAGGTGGTGCAGCCAGTGCACCGATAACATCCAGGTTTTTTAGTAAGAAAGTGGTCCGTATTGGCAGGCCCACAACTGACATCGTTGTGCACCAGCCAGTTTTTGAGATTCTTCCCACGTTTGTATCCAAGCATAATCCTAGAGTTTAAAAGAGGTTTAATGGTATGGTCTGTGTTGACAATGGGCCAAAGGCGTTTAGTGGTAGAGTTGATGTACTTGCTGGCTATGTTGTGCTGATTCACAAATATCATGGTATTTGTGTTTCTGAGTGCAGAGTCAGTTGGCTGGTTGCGCTCTTGATTTGAACACATGGCACGTTCTTTCGCTCACAGAAGATCTTTGTGTCTGTAACCTCGTTCCAAAAATTTGATGATCATGTTGTCAATTTCCACAATCGCTTGTTGAAGATCGCTGGTAATTCTAATAACTCGTGGAAACTGTGAATATGGTAGGCTTCTTTTTAGAGACACAGGATGATGACTTTGTGCGTGTAGTAAAGAGTTGCCATCAGTGGGTTTGTGATAAACCGTAGTGTTAAAGCTGGTTCCTGACCAATAGATATTGATGTCCAAAAAATTTACATGTTTAGCACTATGTTCAAAGGTAAACGTAATGTATTTATGCATGGAATTAATCTTCAACATGGTATTGACAAACTCTTCCTCGGTACCTGCCCACAATACCAAAATGTCGTCTATATAACGAACAAAGAAAGTTAAACATTTATTGAAGTCTGGATTGTTCAAAATGAGTTCCTTCTCAACAGTGAACATGTAAATGTTGGCAAAGGATGGGGCTACATGAGACCCCATGGCACAGCCTTTCTTTTGGAGAAAAAACTTGTCAAAAAAAAATAATTGTTCTTTAAAGTTTGTCTGAGAAGACAAATAAAGAAGTCAATGTTGGGTCCCTGATAGTCCATGCGTGTTTTCAAGAAAGATTCCATGTATTCACAGCCCTCTATGTGTGGAATACTGGTATACAATGAGTTAACATCTATAGTGCACATAATCAGATTTGTGGGAAGATTTTGTAAAGAAAGTAATTTCTCAAGCAAAGAATGTGAATCGAGCAGAAATGTAGGTTCTTGTGATATCAAAGGTTGCAAGAAGTGGTCAAGATATTTGGAGGTTTCACTATATAAACTATACCTTGCGGAAATGATGGGATGGCCAGGAGGAGAGATAAGAGATTTGTGTATCTTGGGTAAACTGTAGAGCAGGGGGGCCACAGGTTTATCTATAGTTAATTATTGCAATGTATCGCTAGTAATGAAACCATGCTGTAGAGCTTCAAATAAGCAGCTATCAAGTCGTCCTTAAATTTGGACACTGGATCATGAATTAAACATGTATATGTGTCTGTATCATTGAGTTGGCGGTAGATTTCATTGACATAGTGATCCCTATCCTGAATAACAACCACTCCCCCTTTGTCAGCTGGGCGAATGACAATGGAGGTATCCTTGCTGAGATTGGTAAGGGCAGTAAATTCTTCTTTGGACAGATTGTGATGTATGGATTACAGCCCTAGAAATGTGTAGTGACATCATGTTGAAGATTAATTCCATGCATAAATACATTACGTTTACCTTTGAACATAGTGCTAAACATGTAAATTTTTGGACATCAATATCTATTGGTCAGGAACCAGCTTTAACACTACGGTTTATCACAAACCCACTGATGGCAACTCTTTACTACACGCACAAAGTCATCATCCTGTGTCTCTAAAAAGAAGCCTACCATATTCACAGTTTCCACGAGTTATTAGAATTACCAGCGATCTTCAACAAGCGATTGTGGAAATTGACAACATGATCATCAAATTTTTGGAACGAGGTTACAGACACAAAGATCTTCTGTGAGCGAAAGAATGTGCCATGTGTTCAAATCAAGAGCGCAACCAGCCAACTGACTCTGCACTCAGAAACACAAATACCATGATATTTGTGAATCAGCACAACATAGCCAGCAAGTACATCAACTCTACCACTAAACGCCTTTGGCCCATTGTCAACACAGACCATACCATTAAACCTCTTTTAAACTCTAGGATTATGCTTGGATACAAACGTGGGAAGAATCTCAAAAACTGGCTGGTGCACAACGATGTCAGTTGTGGGCCTGCCAATACGGACCACTTTCTTACTAAAAAACCTGGATGTTATCGGTGCACTGGCTGCACCACCTGTGGATACTTGGTAACTGGACCAGATGTTGTACATCCACACTCGGGGAAACGTATACCCATTAAACATGTATTGTCTTGCACCACCAAGTATATTATCTACATGATTCGCTGCCCTTGTGGATTAGTCTACATAGGGAAAAACACTTGTACAGCCCGGATTCGAATGGCACAACATCGGACTGCAATCAGACAGGCCCTGGAAGGGAAGGAAGTTGATCAACCCGTGGCACGTCACTTCAAGAATCTACGACATTCCTTGTCTACTTTGGTGTACAAGATCATCGATCATATTCCACCATTCAAACGAGGGGGCGACAGAGAGAAAAAGCTTCTCCAACTCGAGACTTTTTGGATCTATAGGATGAACACAGTTTCTCCTTTTGGGCTGAATGAACAACTATCTATTTCATGTTACTATTGAAAAAGACTTTCTTGTTATTAGAGCTCACTTACTCTCCAGCACTTACTGGGTATTTTTTACCCTCTGTGGTCCAGCAAGGGTGTTTTACATCTCATATACTGGGGTAATAGCATTTCTGCCATTGTTGTCATTTGTCTTGTCTTGTTTTTGCCCTTTCCTTCCCTTTCTCCCTTGGTCGTGTATGGCACAGTGGGCCCATTGGCCGTGCATATATTCTGGATTATTTATGTCATGTTTACTGCCATTCTACACTGGATACGCCTTATACCGTCTGATCTTTGAAGCTAAGCAGTGGAGGCCGGGTTAGTACTTTGATGGGAGACCACCTTGGAATACCTGGTGCTGTAACTTTGCACTTCAGCCAACACTTCCATCTCCCTGTCTTCCATGTTTTTCCCCACATTTTGTGTCCCCACCATTCACCATTTTACCATCATATATATGCATTTTTCGCTGTGTTCATGATACACAGCAGTATCTGAGATCCACAGTATCCATTGGTTGTTTTATCCCTCAGTGAGTGTCCAGTTGTGTCAATGTGGACACATCTATACTAACTTGCATTATGGTCCCTTTTGTGCCACGACCATATACCTTTTGTTGGTTACATTTATATATATTCTGGGCCACCTATATAGGGCCAATATACCATGTACCTAGGTCCCTTTTTCTTTTTATATCCATACCTTTGGGTATGTGTATTCCCTTTCCCTGCGGTTTGTAACTTTAGTATTTCTTGGTCACATGCATATCTATTTGCATATCTCTTTCTTTGTCAGTTTTCATTTGTATTTTTGTACACTATTTGTTGGGTCACACTTTACTGCATAGTATTTTACTTACTTACCTGCCCGGGCATTCATGTTTATATATTTATTACCTGTACATTTTTTATATAGACCCATTAACTATGATTATGCAGACCCTTTGGTGATAGTATGTGCTTTATGTATTGCCGTTTTTTAATGTCTTCCGCTACATCATTTAGCCACCAGCAACCGCTACTCAGAACTGGGTTGCCACGGCCACCTCTAGTGGCGTCCTCTGTTCTTAGCGACCGTGCCACCATGTATGCGCCGGTCCCACTGGAGTGACATCACTCACCCGGCGGGCGGCGAGGCAGGTTGCACGCTCACATTATGGGATGTTTAGGGGTATAAAGGTATGTTTTGTTTTCACATTGTGCTGTTCTTGATAAAAGTCCAATCGACTGAAACGTTGAACGCAGACCTTGTGGAGTCGTGAGTCTTATTTTTTCAAGTCCTGAGAGTGTCGTTGTTACTTTGTATGTATATATATATATATATATATATATATATATATATATTAGGGGTGTGCACCGGCCACTTTTCGTGTTTTGTGTTTTGGTTTTGGATCTGGATCTTTCTTCGTGTTTTGGATCTGGATTGGTTTTGCCAAAACCACCCTTCCATGTTTTGGGTTCTGGGTTTTGTGTTTTGGATCTGTATTTTTTTTTAAAAAGCATAAAAACAGCTAAAATCACAGAATTTGTAGGTTTTTCTGCTCCTATGCTATTATTAACCTCAATAACCTTAATTTCCACTCATTTCCAGTCTATTCTGAACACCTCACACCTCACAATAGTGTTTTTATGTCCAAAAGGTTGCACCGAGGTAGCTGGATGACTATGCTAAGCGACACGAGTGGGCGGCACAAACACGTGACCCATCTAGGCGTGAAACTGCAGTGGCAGACAGGATGGCAGTTAGAAAAACTAGGCCCCAAACTGTACATAATGCAAAGAAAAAAAAGAGGTGCAAGATGGAATTGTCCTTGGGCCCTCCCACCCACCCTTATGTTGTATAAACAGGACATGCACACTTTAACAAACCAATCATTTCAGCGCCAGGGTCTGCCACACAACTGTGGCTGAAATGATTGGTTCGTTTGGGCCCCCACAAAACAAGCTGGCAATTAATCTGTCCCTGCACAAACTGGCTCTACGGACGCAAGATGTCATCCTCATCCTCCTCATCCACCGATTCCTCACCCTCTTCAGTGTGTACATCCTCATCCTCACAGAGTATTAATTCGTCCCTGCTGGAACCACAGGTCCCTCTGTACGTTCTGGAGGCTGGTCTCCCTGGAAGAGTTGATAATTCATTTTATGAACATCATCTTCTCTACATTTTGTGGAAGCAACCTCCTACGCCTTTCGCTGACAAGGTTCCCGGCTGCACTAAACACTCTTTCGGAGTACACACTGGAGGGGGGGCAACTCAGGTAAAATAGAGCCAGTTTGTACAGGGACCTCCAAATTGCTTCTTTTTCCTGCCAGTACAGGTACGGACTGTCTGACATGCCTACTTGGATGCTGTCACCGATGTAATCCTTTAACAGACAGACGCACGCTTGTCGCTGCTGCTTTGAGGATTCAAGTGCGGCTACAGCCCACACAATTCACAAAGACAGAAAAAAGAAGAAGAATATTTTTATTGTTTGTGTAGCACACTTTGAGGGTGTCACCACCCTTTAACAGACAGACGCATGCTTGTCGCTGCTGCTTTGAGGATGCAAGTGCGGCTACATCGCACACAAGTCACAAACATTAAAAAAATAGTTTTTTATTTTTTGGAGCACTTTGAGAGTTACACCACCCTTTAACAGACAGACGCACGCTTGTCGCTGCTGCTTTGAGGATGCAAGTGTGGCTACAGCCCACACAATTCACAAAGACAGAAAAAAAAGAACAATATTTTAATTGTTTGTGTAGCACACTTTGAGGGTGTCACCACCCTTTAACAGACAGACGCACGCTTGTCGCTGCTGCTTTGAGGACAGTATCATATGCAGTGACAGTAGACTTATCAGAAATTGTTGGCACGTCCTTGAGTCCGGACCAGATGTCCAAACCAGCCCTTCACTTATGACACAGGCGCACGCTTGGCGCTGCTACTATGTTGATGCACGTGCGGCTACATCGCACACAAGTCACAAACACATTAAAAAAATAGTTTTTTATTTTTTGGAGCACTTTGAGGGTTACACCACCCTTTAACAGACAGACGCACGCTTGTCGCTGCTGCTTTGAGGATGCAAGTGCGGCTACAGCCCACACAATTCACAAAGACAGAAAAAAAAAGAACAATATTTTTATTGTTTGTGTAGCACACTTTGAGGGTGTCACCACCCTTTAACAGACAGACGCACGCTTGTCGCTGCTGCTTTGAGGATGCAAGTGTGGCTACAGCCCACACAATTCACAAAGACAGAAAAAAAAAGAACAATATTTTTATTGTTTGTGTAGCACACTTTGAGGGTGTCACCACCCTTTAACAGACAGACACACGCTTGTCGCTGCTGCTTTGAGGATGCAAGTGCAGCTACAGCCCACACAATTCACAAAGATAGAAAAAAAAAGAACAATATTTTAATTGTTTGTGTAGCACACTTTGAGGGTGTCACCACCCTTTAACAGACAGACGTTCGCTTGTCGCTGCTGCTTTAAGGATGCAGGTGCGGCTACAGCCCACACATTTCACAAAGACCGAAAAAAAAAGAACAATATTTTTATTGTTTGTGTAGCACACTTTGAGGGTGTCACCACCCTTTAACAGACAGACGCACGCTTGTCGCTGCTGCTTTGAGGATGCAGGTGGAATCTAGACGGGATTTGGAACCGGGGACACACTACCTCCATCAATTGTCTAAATCCCACTGCACTAATGGTGGATACCGGACGCACGTCTAACACCAACATAGCAGTCAAGGCCTCAGTTATACGTTTTGCTTCAGGATGACTGCTGTCGTACTTCATCCTCATCGCTAGGGACTGTTGGAGGGTCAATTGTTTAGTAAAAGTAGTGATGTTCCTACTTCCACTCTGGGATGATTAACAACTCCCAGCTGCAGCTTCAGCACTAGGAGGAAGTGGTTCTTGATCTTTCCCTATTTTATTTTTATCGGAGAAAGTTTGGTCCTCCATTCATGTTATATTGATATATACGTGCGGCTAAGGCGCACACAAACACAGAAAATATTTTTTTATTTTTGCTGGAGAGTAGTGCACTTTGTGGGTTACACCACCCTTTAAGAAATGAGCCAGCCGGCTCTTTACTTATGGGACACAGGCGCACGCTTGGCGCTGCTCCTTTGTTGATGCACATGCAGCCACAGTGCACACAAGTCACAAACACAGAAAATATTTTTTTTTTTGGTTTGGAGTGTACTTTGGGGGTTACAGCACCCTTTAACGGTCAAGCCAGCCGGCCCTTTACTTATGACACAGGCGCACGCTTGGCACTACTTTGTTGATGCACGTGCGGCTACTGTGCACACAATTCACAAACACAGAAAATATTTTTTTTTTTGGTTTGGACTGGAGTGTACTTTGGGGGTTACAGCACCCTTTAACGGTCAAGCCAGCCGGCCCTTTACTTATGACACAGGCGCACGCTTGGCACTACTTTGTTGATGCACGTGCGGCTACTGCGCACACAATTCACAAACACAGAAAATATTTTTTTTTTGGTTTGGACTGGAGTGTACTTTGGGGGTTACAGCACCCTTTAACGGTCAAGCCAGCCGGCCCTTTACTTATGACACAGGCGCACGCTTGGCACTACTTTGTTGATGCACGTGCGGCTACTGCGCACACAATTCACAAACACAGAAAATATATTATTTTTTTAACACTTGGGGGGAGCACCCCTGATGGACAGAGCACCCCCTGGACAACACTACAGCACCCCTTTAGGACTGGGACACTGCACAGGACTTTGGAGTGGACACAGCCCCTATGGAGAACTGACTGCACAACACAGTCCAGCCAGCCCCTATTGACTTTGAAGTAGTGGACACAGCCCCTATTAACAACAGCAGCACAGCACAACACAGCCAGCCCCTATGGACTTTGAAGTAGTGGACAACAGCAGCACAGCGCAGCACAGCACAACACTACTCTGCACTACACTACACTACACTACACAGCCCAGCCAGCCCTAACTCCCACCCTCCCTCTTCACTGTCCACAGCCGAGTGAGAAAATGGCGCCGACGCGGGTACCTTATATAGGATCCAAAGCCCGCGAGACTCGGAAGGCGGGATGATGACGTTTTGCCTCGATTTCAGATCCGAGTCAGGCGGGAAAAGTCTAGCCTGACTCGGATCGGCCTCGGATCGGGGGGGCTCGGGGGGGTTCGGATTTCAGAAATCCGAACCCGCTCACCCCTAATATATATATATATATATATATATATATAAAATCTCAGTAAAGGAGAAGACAAGCATATGAACTATAATCTGAACGGTTACATTTGAAACAGTCAGAAGAAATAAATCGACATTCATTATAAATCTCTGAATAGAACCCATCCATAAATAAAATACATTAAAAATAATTATTATATTGGACACTTAGTATTCAAAAAAAGTAAGAATATCTTCAATCATAAAAAAAATTGTTGGAAAATAAAATAATAATAATAATATCTCAGGGGCAGAAGAAGATGGAACTATCTGGTTCAGGACAAAAACAAAAGGATAGCCCCTAAAAAAATATATATAGATATATAAACACCTGATAAATAATAAATAAATGATATAATAATTATGGTTAATGCTAGTAATAAATCTACAGATAGGTTAATCTGAGAAAAAATGGCATATTAAAAGTTTAAACAGAGCAGTACAGGGAGAGCATAATTGATGTTGAACATAATGGGTAGTAATAGAAATATACACATGATGATCCGGAGTATAACTAGAACTAGAGAAAAAAAATCCAGAAAAATAGAAGACTTGATGGAAGATAGAATATGAGGAGGAGGAAGAAAGAAGTAAGTGAGAATGCATCAACATATATATATATATATATATATATATCCACAAGAGCTTAGTGGTAACTAGGCAGGTACAGGGGAAATGATGAAGGAGATGGGTGAGGGACGCCATGTGCAATCCACTGACCAGACAGTACATGTGGATGACAGATGGCTACCACCAGCCAAATCCCAGGATTAGTCAAAAAATTCTAGGGCTTCATTGAGCCCATCAGGAGCCAATGTCTGAAGCTTAAAAATCCATTTTGATTCTACATTGCAAAGTTTTCTTTTTTTCTTTTCGATTTTAGGTTTAGGTTTGATACATTTAGATAAAACTGGATCATTAAGTAACAAGGTGTAGTTTCTATTTACAATAGATTGTATTCACCTAGATTCATTGTTAAATTGTAAGATGAACAAGAGGAAGGGGTCTATATTTGAATCAGCAGATACAGAGTTGTCATTAGTTCTAGAGATCTCTAAATTCTCATCATTAGTTGGAATGGATCTAGTGGAATTCCTTCCTATTTATAGAGCATGCGTTTTTGCTTCATTCATGAGGGTTAAAGGATACCCTCTATCTAGGAAGCTAGTTTCTAATTTTTTGCATTAAACTCAAAATCTTCTTCCTTTGTACAATTCCTCATGATGCGACCCATCTGACTTTTGGATATATTGTCTACCCAAGGATGGCGATGGTCACTCCTATAGTGTAGGTAGGAGCAGCAATTAACCGTCTTTGTAAACAGAGTGGAAACAATCCTATTCTCCTCAGCAGAGAGAGTGACATCAGGAAAGTTTACTGAAGTGTGGCTGAAGGTGGAAGTGAAGTGAATTGGAGGTTCATATTGTTAGTGTTTAGATAATCAGTGAATTTAACAATAGTCGTGATCCCCATCCCAAAACAAAATCAAATCATCAATGTATCTGCCATAGAAAACCAGATTCACCCTGAACGGTCCATTCCATATATATTGATCTTCGAATGCGCCCATACAAAGGTTTGCAAAGCTCAGGGTGAATCTGGTTCCCATGGCAGTACCAAAAACCTGAAGGAAATAAGTGGAATCAAATAAAAAATGATTGTGAGTTAATATAAATTGTATTGAATCCAAAAGGAACTTACGTTGTCTCCCTGAGATCACAGCATCTCTGATAAGTGTATTTTCTATGGCTAAAATGCCTCTCTCATGTGGGATATTTGAATATAGGGTCTGTACGTCCAGTGTGAGGAAACCAAGCCCCGGACACCAGTGGACACTCTCTAGTTTATTGAGTAGGTGTATGGTGTTTCTGATGTTCGATCTCAGAAAGACAACATAACCCTGAAAAAAGTGATCAACATAAAGTGATAAATTAGATGTGAGATAATTAATTCCAGAAATAATAGGGCGACCAGGGGGTGTAGTGAGGGATTTGTGAATTTTAGGTAAATAATAAAAAATAGGGGTGATAGGATAATGTGTAAATGAAAAATTTAATTCCCCTCTATTGATCACTCCCTCTGCCAAGGTATCAGTTAAAAGTTTGTGTAATTCCATTTTAAATTCCATATTTGGATCTGTAGGTAATATTTTATAATAGGTACAGTCATGAAGTTGTCTAAAGGACTCTTTCATGTAATCCAATCTGTCCAGTATGACGACCCCACCGCCCTTGTCAGCTGGTCTAATAATGATGGAGTTGTCATCCTGGAGAGATTTCAAAGTCTGTCTTTCATCAAATGTGAGATTTTGTCTTCATAGTTCTTGATGGGGCTTTTTATTACACAATATTTGAAATTCTTTTAATGTCTTTTTGTAGAATAACTGGATCATCGGACTTTTATGATGGAGTGGAAAGAATTGTGATTTCTTTTTAAAGGGTTTCCCATTGGGGTTTAAACACTGAGTATGATTATTAATGTTAAATAAAACTGTTCCTTCCAGACTAGGGGAATCACCACTTTCCTCCTTAAGTGTTTCTAACATGGAAAGACATTCCATGTCATCCATGTCAAGTATTATGGGATCATTAGATTCTCCAGTTCTGGATTGATTTTTAGAAAAGAAATATCTTTGTCTACATAGAGATCAGACGTACCGGTTTAGCTCAGAAAATAAGTTAAATAAGTAGGGATTAGAACTTGGGGCATAATTTAAACCTTTAGACAACAAGGCAGTTTCTGAATGTTTAACAGTTTTTTTAGATATATTAAATATACCCTTTATTTGAGGATCTTTTAATGATGTATTTATCTTCGCACTTCTTGTTCATACCATTCCCCTCTTTCCCCTACGTCTATGTATCTTTTGGAAGTTGAAATTTTTAGGGGATCGTAGTGATTGTTGTGGATTGGTGTTTTCCACTCTGGATCTCTCTCCTGAAAATCCTGATTTTGTTTGTTCACTATACTTAGATCTAGCTCCCATCTCAATTCTAGGTGTACCCTTAGAAGGGAAAAAGTTAGAATGCTTAGATAGTTGGTTTAGATTTTCTCCTATTGCCCAAATAACTAGATCTCTCATCATTTTTTCTTTCATTAAAAAAACTTTTCTTTTTAAAGTACATGTTCTTTTTATGGAAAAATGATTGTTTTCTAATTGGAACGGATCTCTCATCCCTAAATAATTGACTTTTTTTATTTTCAATTAAATCATGTTCATAAGTTTGAATATTTTGATGCAACTCATTTTCTCTCTTTTTGAAATCTGGATTTGTTTTAAACTTCAAAAGATTATTTTTGGTCTGTTCAATCTCACTTGTCACCTTCATCACCTTCCTCTCTATTTGATTAGAAGTTTAATTAGAGATATTGAACAATGTTTTAATGTTTGTTCCCGTTTGACAGTTAACTCCAGATCATCTAGGATAGATACATTTTTATAGACATGTAAGCCTTTAGGGATCCTATCAAGATCTATATATTTTTGTAAAAAAATACTATCCCACCAGTGTTTACTTTCACATTGAAGTAGTGTTTCTAGTTCTAAGAAACATTTGTTCATATCAGGTTTGGGAATATCATTAATATCTTCATTATTAAGATTAGAAAAATAATGTTCTCTTTTAGTTTTTAGGTCAATGAACCAGGTCAATTCCATCATAGTAAATAACAGATGTGCAATTAGCAGCTAAAGGAAGCAAAAAAGGAATAGGAAAACCCAAGCGCTTAAAGAAAACACTGATTGTTAGAACATGTACCTGCAGTGGTAAGTAACAAGAAGGGGAAAAATTGCAACCCCACACAGAAAGTATATATAAAGAAATACCGCGCTGGTAGACATAAAATAAATATGAATGTATAAATATAAAAATGGAAATTTAATAATCAAATGAGAAAGTATAATGACATAAAATGCATGTATAAAAAATTAATAGACAAATCATGCAAAAATATGGAAAATACAAAACATATATAAAGGCAATAATTTGAACAGATGAATAAATAAATAATGATGCTGTATAAGAAAACCAGAACATTGGTATAGCACAGGTCAGCGTGTGTGGGACAGTGAGCAGCAATGCATTTTGTATTAGTCCTGGGACTTTTGCAAGCTATATGCCCACACCAAAGTCCCTCTCTTAAATGGGAAACATGGTTAATCCAATCAATCCTTTATTAGGAACCATGAACAGTGAATTGCAAATCCTAAATAGTATCACATTCTTTAAGAAAACCATTGAGTTGATCATTATTATATATATATATATATATATATATACATATATAAAAATCAGTAAAGCAGAATACAAGCATGTGATCTACAATCTGAAAGGTTACATTTGAAACAGTCAGAAGATATCAATCAACATTCATTATAAATCTCTGAATAGAACCCATACATAAATAAAATACATAAAAAAAATATTATATTGGACACTCTTAGTATTTAAAAAAGGTAAGAATATCTTCAATCATAAATAATAGTTGGAAAATAATAATAATAAAAAAAATATCTCAGGGGCAGAAGAAGATGGAACTATCTGGTTCAAGAGAAAAACAAGAGGATAGCCCCTAAAAAAATCTAAATATTCAAACTTATGAACATGATTTAATTGAAAAGAAAAAAAAGTAAATTATTTAGGCATGAGAGATCCGGTCCAATTAGAAAACAATCGTTTTTCCATAAAAAGAACATGTACTTTAAAAATAATTTTTTTTTTAATGAAAGAAAAAATTACGAGAGATCTATTTATTTGGGTGATAGGAGAAAATCTAAACCAACTATGAACTTTCCATCCCCTAAGGTACAAACAGAGGAATCTAAACATTCTAAATTTTTCTCATCTAAGGGTACACCTAGAATTGAGATGGGAGCTAGATCTAAGTATAGTTAACAAAAAATATCAGGATTTTCAGGAGAGAGATCCAGAGTAGAAAACACCAATCCACAACAATTGCTACAATCCCCTACAAAATTCAACATCCAAAAGATACAGAGATGTAGGGGAAAGAGGGGAATGGGACGAACAAGAAGTGCAAAGACCAAGGCATCATTAAAAGATCCTCAAACAAAGGACATATTTAATTTCTCTAAAAAAAACCTCAAAGATTCAGAAACTGCCTTGTTGTCTAAAGGTTTAACTTATGCCCCAGGTTCTAATCCCAACTTATTTAACTTATTTTCTTAGCTAAACTGGTACGTCTGATCTCTATGTAGATAAAAGATATTTCTTTTCTAAAAATCAATCCAGAACTGGGGAATCTAATGATCCCATTATACTTGACATGGATGAATGGAATGTCTTTCCATGTTAGAAACACTTAAGGAGGAAAGTGGTGATTCCCCTAGTCTGGAAGGAACAGTTTTATTTAACATTAATAATCATACTCAGTGTTTAAAACCCAATGGGAAACCCTTTAAAAAGAAATCACAATTCTTTCCACTCCATCATAAAAGTCCGATGATCCAGTTATTCTACAAAAAGACATTAAAAGAATTTCAAATCTTGTGTAATAAAAAAACCCAATCAAGATCTAGGAAGACAAAATCTCACATTTCACAAAAGACAGGTTTTCAAATCTCTCCAGGATGACAACTCAATCATTATTAGACCAGCTGACAAAGGTGGTGGGGTCGTCGTACTGGACAGATTGGATTACATAAAAGAGTCCTTTAGACAACTTCATGACTGTACCTATTATAAAATATTACCTAGAGATCCAAATATGGAATTTAAAATGGAATTACACAAATGTTTGCCTGATACCTTGGTGGAGGGAGTGATCAATAGAGAGGAATTAAATGTTTTATTTACACATTATCCTATCACCCCTATTTTTTATTATTTACCTAAAATTCACAAATCCCTCACTACACCCCCCAGTCACCCTATTATGTCTGAATTAATTCTCTCACATCTAATTTATCACTTTATGTTGATCATTTTCTTCAGGGTTATGTTGTCTCTCTGAGATCGCACATCAGAGACACCATACACCTACTCAATAAACTAGAGAGGGTCCACTGGTGTCCGGGACTTGGTTTCCTCACACTGGAGGTATAGGCCCGATACACAAATTTCCTACATGAGGGAGGCATTTTAGCCATAGAAAATACACTTATGAGAGATGCTGCAATCTCAGAGACAACGTAAGTTCCTTTTGGATTGAATGTGATTTATATTAACTCACAATTTTTTATTTGATTCCACTTATTTCCTTCAGGTTTTTGGTACTGCCATGGGAACCAGATTTTCACCCCGAGCTTTGCGAACCTTTAAATAGGCACATTCGAAGATCAATATATATGGAATGGGCCGTTCATGGGCGAATCTGGTTTTCTATGGCAGATACATTGATGATTTGATTTTGTTTTGGGATGGGGATAACAACTCTATTGTTAAATTCACTGATCATCTAAACACTAACAATATGACCCTTCACTTCCACCTTCAGCCACACTTCAGTAAACTTTCTTGATGTTACTCTCTCCACTGAGGAGAATAGGATTGTTTCCGCTCCTATCTACACTATAGTAGTGGACATCACTGTCCTTGGGTAAACAATATACCCAAAAGTCAGATGGGTTGCATCATAAGGAATTGTACAAGGGAAGTAGATTTTGAGTTTCATGCCAAAAAATTAGAAATCAGCTTCCTAGATAGATGGTATCCTTTAACCCTCATGAATGAAGCAAAAACGAATGCTCTAGAAAGAGGAAGGAATGCTCTAGAAAGATGAAGGATTGCCACTAGATTCATTCCAACTAATGATGGGAATTAAGAGATCTCTAGAGCTAATGACAACTCAGTGTCTGCTGATTCAAATATAGACCCCTCCCTCTTATTCTTCTTACAATTTAACAATGAATCTAGGCAAATATGATCTATTGTAAATAGAAACTACACCTTGTTACTTAATGATCCAGTTTCAACCTAAAATCGTGTTCAAAAAGAACCATAACTTGGGTAGATTTTTGGCACCTAGCATGTTGAAACCTTTGTCAAAGCCTCATGATGCTAGTTCCACCTGGCTTCCAGCTAGACCTTCCGGCTGCTATCAGTGCAACCATCCAAGGTGTCTTACCTGTGACTATATTCTGAACAAAGCGAAGACAATTACATCAGTAATAAATAAAACAGAACACATTATAAAAAATTGTATTAATTGGCAAACTGATTATACAATTTATGTGCTGAGTTGTACTTTCCCAAAGCAATACATCGGGTGTACCACGAGGCCCCTTAAATAGAGTGTCCAATATAATAATTTTTTTTAATGTATTTTATTTATGAATGGGTTCTATTCAGAGATTTATAATGAATGTTGATTGATATCTTCTGACTGTTTCAAATGTAACCTTTCAGATTGTAGTTCCTATGCTTGTATTCTCCTTTACTGATTTTTTTTATATATATATATATATATATATATATATATATATATATAAATATATATATATATATATATATATATATATATAAAATAATGATCAACTCAATGGTTTTCTTAATGAATCTGATTCTACTTAGGAATTGCAATTCACTGTTCATGGTTCCCAATTAAGGATTTATTGCATTAACCGTGTTTCCTATTTAAGAGAAGGACTTCAGTGTGGGCATACAGCTTGAAAAAGTCCCAGGACAGGGACAAAATGTGTTGCTGCTCACTGTCCCACACACGCTGACCTGTGCTATACCAATGTTTGCAAGCTGTACCTACTGTAGTTCCTGCCATCCTCCGCCCTGGTGCGGGAATCTGACCAAGCTGTGGCCGCGCTCAGTCTCTGCCTATCTGGAACCTTCCCAGCATCTCGCCTAGCTCTCTCCATTCAGCCGGCTCTCTTTCTATCCAAGCCGGACAGGGAGCTGCCGCATTGGAATATCCTGAGATGCTTGAGGCTCCCATGCTGGTCAGTAACTACATGCTCATGTAACCAAACACTGTGGTGCCCGACGGGGTCATTTACAGCTACATTTAGACACTGTGTTTTGTGTCACTTTTCTCTACCAGCTTCACGTTACTCATTATATTTGGATGCCTCAGACGGAAACAATTTTACTAGTACGGTGGACGTACTGTTGCTATTTACAAGGTACCTTTTCAAACTTGTGCCAAGTGCTTGCAAACTGTTACACTAGACTGTACACAGACTTATAGACTACTATATTCTCCGGGATAAGGCACAGCTTGATATATTCAGCTATTCAGCATCATTATTTATTTATCTGTTCAAATTTTTGTCTTTATATGTTTTTTATTTTCCATATTTTTGTATGATTTATTTGTCTATTAATTTTTTTATACATGCATTTTATGTCATTATACTTTCTCTTTTGATTATTAAATTTCCAGTTTTATATTTATACATTCTTATTTATTTTTGTCTACCAGCGCGGTATTTCTTTATATATACTTTCTGTGTGGGGTTGCAATTTTTCCCATTCTTGTTACTTACCGCTGCAGGTACATGTTCTAACAATCAGTGTGTTCTTTAAGCGCTTAGGTTTTCCTATTACTGAATAACATATGTACCATAATATTCTTTAATGAAAAAATTCTTTGTAGAAGAAATTAACCATTTTTTCAGTCATTTTTCTTTTTTACTCAAATTTTGCAATAAAAGAACAAAGAGTACAAACAATTCCGTCGCCAAACTAGTTATACAGAGTCCCTGGTGCTTATCTCTGGCAAAGTCTGGTGAGTCTCACTGCCAGGAGTGGCTCTCACCAATTGCAGCGCTTTCCCCGATGATGACATCATGATGTATAGGGCGAAACCCAGTTACCAACTAAAACACACTGGTTTTGCCAGTCACAGCGCTTATCGCCCTAAGGTGCCCCTTTATTCTGCAGTGTATTTTCTTTGTGTATATTGTATTAAACTCCAGTGATGTCATGTGAGGAGTTGTGATGTCACACAGAGGCAGCAGAGATGTATAAGCGCACTGCCCATGTTTGTAGACCTCTCCGGCAGTGTTGTGTGGACAGGACGCTCCCTGAATGTGTGCTGTAAATAACTTGTCACTTGTCACTTATTGACAGTGGCACTCACACATCACGAGGGGGGGAGGTTTACATTCCTGACAGGTCACCCAGCCGTCAAGGAGAGACACTGAGGATGCACTGAGTCTTGAGAGAGTGATAAAGTCGAGAGATAAAGTACCAACCAAACAGCTCCTAAATGTAATTTTTCATACACAGCGTTTGTAACGTGACAGGAGCCGACTGGTGGGTACTTTGGACCTCATTCAGAGTCGGTCGTTGCGGCTGCATGGTTCGCTGAACTGCGCATGCGTAAAGTTCGCAATGCGCGTGCGCAAACTAGCTGTTACGATCAGAAATTTATCTCTCCTTGAACACAGCCAGGTCGGTAGTTTGAGTGACAGAATGAGGCGTTTGTGGGTGGTAACAGGGGAAGGTGCTTGAAAACGGGGGAGTGGAGATCCGAACGCAGGCATGCCACATTATGCGAACGGCGTTTAATGGGAGTGCATAATTAACAAAGTAGTGTCATGGCACATGTGACATGGGAGGTTTTTACACTGACTTGATCGTAGTGCTTAAGAGAGGGTATGGTCAGCCTTAAGCTCTACGACCAGTTCCGATGGTTCCCGATGGTTGCGATTAATCCTTATATCCCAGGAGATGACGTGTGTTGTGATCGAGAAGGGGGCGTGATTTAGTCTTACGACCGCTTCTTACCCTCGGTCGTTCAGCTAACGATCTCATCTTAGAACCGCAACTTGTGATCACTTCATTTGCATATCCGGCCCCTTTCCCCTACTACCGTGCGGCCGCAACGACCAGCTCTGAATGTGGTCCTTTATCTCTCTCCAAAGCTCAGTACATTACTTCACTCTGATGTAATTACTGCACAAAGCAGCGCGCTCTGTGAGCGGTATTAATGGCCAGTTAGAGACGACCAACCACGCGCTGAGCGTTGTAGAAATACCTGTGAACCGTTTTTTGCCTGTTCTGTCTACATACAATCTTACACCTGGCTGTTATTCGTGTTATTCTTCTGTGGTTCTTATCCTCAAAAGCCACATTTTAAAGCATCTACTGAATATATTAACACTAATGGCAGCAACCAATAACAAATAAATCTAAGACCGGCAAACACAAGCGACCGAGGAAATGATGTCACACGCCTGAAACGTGCAGGAAAATTGATAAAGGAAATTAAAAATAAATTAAATAAATACATTATGTGCTGAAGAGATGCCCCACAATTATCACCATTATCCGATGTGTATTGTGACTGTAGGCAAGTGCAAGTAATATGTATGACATCCGTGTGCCATGGTATGCAGTCGGGAAGCCGGCGGACCTAATCCCGACAGCCGGCTTCCCGACTGCTTAATCCCGGCGAAGGTTAAATGACAGGCGTCTAAATCTAGACTCCTGTCATTTTACCTTCGCTGGGAGACTTTCGCCCAGCATTCTGATCGAAGTGACGCCGGGCGCCGAGTGTGGATAGCCGCGGGGGGGAGGGTTAGGTTTAGGGTTCCCGGGGGGGATTTAGGGTTAGGCCCCCCCCACCGGGAGGTTAGGTTTAGGCTAGGGGAAGGGGGGTTAGCATTAGGCACCCCCGGGGGGACTTAGGGTTAGGCACCCCCCGGGGGACTTAGGTTTAGGTGGCGGGGAAGAGGGGGTTAGGTTTAGGCACTTAGAGGGGGGATTAGGGTTAGGCACTGGGGGGGAAGTTTAGGGTTAGGCACCCCTAAGGGAGGGTAAGAGTTAGGGGGTAGAATTAAGTTAGTGAACACTTACCTTGGACGATCGGGATTTCCTCCCCTGCCGGGATGCCGCTGTCGGGATTCCAACCGCCGGGCATGGGTCCGGCGGTAAACCATACCGATTCTGTGTACAATATGTGAAACCGATGGCTGATGGAACCTCTCTATGTGATAGTAACCTGATGTAAAATTAATAATATCGCTAATCTCTAATTGTGTAACTTCTCCGTTCTGCTGTAATGAGCAACAACAAACAATTACGTGACGCAGTCCAGGCGTAGCGTGTAAGCTGTGGATGCGACAATCACACAATGCCACACGCACACACGTTAAGTCCATTATCCAAGCCAGAGAGCAGCATCATAATACCAAACACTTCCATGTGCCCAACACGACATTAGGAACCAGCGGCGCCCAAAATCCGTCGTTTAACATTTACAAAATTTCAGTATAAAGTATAAACTTGTTTCCATATATAAAAGTCAAATGGTCTTAAAGACGTGATATAACCTGGAGAAAAGGAGAGGCCAGCGTGCAAGCAGGCGACCATTGTGCGTCGCTGCGACAGCCCAACAGTACCCGCCAGAGATACACCTCCTACAAGGCGAATGTGGGGGTGCTTCCATGGCTAATTGCGTGACAACTACGTGAGTGCACCTTTAGCAGACTCTGCTTACCCTCCCTTATTCCACCTCTTCATGTCTGTGATACACGAAAGCCAGCATACAGACATACGCACACGCATGTCCATCTCTACATGAGCCACAATGTGTTACATGCTAATGGTAATAAGGGCAGTATGAGGAAGCACTATAGCGCTATAGATGATAAGTACAGTATGAGGAAGTACTATAGCGCTATAGATGATAAGTACAGTATGAGGAAGCACTATAGCGCTATAGATGATAAGTACAGTATGAGGAAGTACTATAGCGCTACAGATGATAAGTACAGTATGAGGAAGTACTATGGCGCTATAGATGATAAGTACAGTATGAGGAAGTACTATAGCGCAATAGATGATAAGTACAGTATGAGGAAGTACTATGGCGCTATAGATGATAAGTACAGTATGAGGAAGTACTATAGCGCTATAGATGATAAGTACAGTATGAGGAAGTACTATGGTGCTATAGATGATAAGTACAGTATGAGGAAGTACTATGTGGCACTATAGAGGATAAGTACTTTATGAGGAAGTACTAAGGCGCTATAGATGATAAGTACAGTATGAGGAAGTACTATGGTGCTATCGATGATAAGTACAGTATGAGGAAGTACTATGGCACTATAGATGATAAGTACAGTATGAGGAAGTACTATGGTGCTATAGATGATAAGTACAGTATGAGGAAGTACTATAGCGCTATAGATGATAAGTACAGTATGAGGAAGTACTATAGCGCTATAGATGATAAGTACAGTATGAGGAAGTACTACAGCGCTATAGATGATAAGTACAGTATGAGGAAGTACTATAGCGCTATAGATGATAAGTACAGTATGAGGAAGTAGTATAGTGCTATAGATGATAAGTACAGTATGAGGAAGTATTATGGCGCTATAGATGATAAGTACAGTATGAGGAAGTACTATAGTGCTATAGATGATAAGTACAGTATTAGGAAGTACTATAGTGCTATAGATGATAAGTACAGTATGAGGAAGTACTATAGCGCTATAGATGATAAGTACAGTATGAGGAAGTACTATAGCGCTATAGATGATAAGTACAGTATGAGGAAGTACTATAATGCTATAGATGATAAGCACTGTATGAGGAAGTACTATATGGCGCTATAGATGATAAGTACAGTATGAGGAAGTACTATAGCGCTATAGATGATAAGTACAGTATGAGGAAGTACTATGTGGCACTATAGAGGATAAGTACAGTATGAGGAAGTACTATAGCCCTATAGATGATATGTACAGTATGAGGAAGTAATATAGCGCTATAGATGAAAAGTACAGTATGAGGAAGTACTATGGTGCTATAGATGATAAGTACAGTATGAGGAAGTACTATGGTGTTATAGATGATAAGTACAGTATGAGGAAGTACTATGGCGCTATAGATGATAAGTACAGTATGAGGAAGTAAAATAGCGCTATAGATGATAAGTACAGTATGAGGAAGTACTATGGCGCTACAGATTATAAGTACAGTATGAGGAAGTAATATGGCGCTATAGATGATAAGTACAGTATGAGGAAGTAATAAGGCGCTATAGATGATAAGTACAGTATGAGGAAGTACTATGGTGCTATCGATGATAAGTACAGTATGAGGAAGTACTATGGCACTATAGATGATAAGTACAGTATGAGGAAGTACTATGGTGCTATAAATGATAAGTACAGTATGAGGAAGTACTATAGCGCTATAGATGATAAGTACAGTATGAGGAAGTACTATAGCGCTATAGATGATAAGTACAGTATGAGGAAGTACTACAGCGCTATAGATGATAAGTACAGTGTGAGGAAGTACTATAGCGCTATAGATGATAAGTACAGTATGAGGAAGTACCATAGCGCTATAGATGATAAGTACAGCATGAGGAAGTATTATTGTAGCGCTATAGATGATAAGTACAGTATGAGGAAGTACTATAGCGCTATAGATGATAAGTTCAGTATGAGGAAGTACTATAGGGCTATAGATGATAAGTACAGTATGAGGAAGTACTATGGCACTATAGATGATAAGTACAGTATGAGGAAGTACTATAGGGCTATAGATGATAAGTACAGTATGAGGAAGTACTATAGCGCTATAGATGATAAGTACAGTAAGAGGAAGTACTATGGCGCTATAAATGATAAGTACAGTATGAGGAAGTACTATAGTGCTATAGATGATAAGTACAGTATGAGGAAGTACTATAGCGCTATAGATGATAAGTACAGTATGAGGAAGTACTATAGCGCTATAGATGATAAGTACAGTATGAGGAAGTACTATGGCACTATAGATGATAAGTACAGTATGAGGAAGTACTATGGTGCTATAGATGATAAGTACAGTATGAGGAAGTACTATAGCGCTATAGATGATAAGTACAGTATGAGGAAGTACTATAGCGCTATAGATGATAAGTACAGTATGAGGAAGTACTACAGCGCTATAGATGATAAGTACAGTATGAGGAAGTACTATAGCGCTATAGATGATAAGTACAGTATGAGGAAGTAGTATAGTGCTATAGATGATAAGTACAGTATGAGGAAGTATTATGGCGCTATAGATGATAAGTACAGTATGAGGAAGTACTATAGTGCTATAGATGATAAGTACAGTATTAGGAAGTACTATAGTGCTATAGATGATAAGTACAGTATGAGGAAGTACTATAGCGCTATAGATGATAAGTACAGTATGAGGAAGTACTATAGCGCTATAGATGATAAGTACAGTATGAGGAAGTACTATAATGCTATAGATGATAAGCACTGTATGAGGAAGTACTATATGGCGCTATAGATGATAAGTACAGTATGAGGAAGTATTATAGCGCTATAGATGATAAGTACAGTATGAGGAAGTACTATGTGGCACTATAGAGGATAAGTACAGTATGAGGAAGTACTATAGCCCTATAGATGATATGTACAGTATGAGGAAGTAATATAGGGCTATAGATGAAAAGTACAGTATGAGGAAGTACTATGGTGCTATAGATGATAAGTACAGTATGAGGAAGTACTATGGTGTTATAGATGATAAGTACAGTATGAGGAAGTACTATGGCGCTATAGATGATAAGTACAGTATGAGGAAGTAAAATAGCGCTATAGATGATAAGTACAGTATGAGGAAGTACTATGGCGCTACAGATTATAAGTACAGTATGAGGAAGTAATATGGCGCTATAGATGATAAGTACAGTATGAGGAAGTACGAAGGCGCTATAGATGATAAGTACAGTATGAGGAAGTACTATGGTGCTATCGATGATAAGTACAGTATGAGGAAGTACTATGGCACTATAGATGATAAGTACAGTATGAGGAAGTACTATGGTGCTATAAATGATAAGTACAGTATGAGGAAGTACTATAGCGCTATAGATGATAAGTACAGTATGAGGAAGTACTATAGCGCTATAGATGATAAGTACAGTACGAGGAAGTACTACAGCGCTATAGATGATAAGTACAGTGTGAGGAAGTACTATAGCGCTATAGATGATAAGTACAGTATGAGGAAGTACCATAGCGCTATAGATGATAAGTACAGCATGAGGAAGTATTATTGTAGCGCTATAGATGATAAGTACAGTATGAGGAAGTACTATAGCGCTATAGATGATAAGTTCAGTATGAGGAAGTACTATAGGGCTATAGATGATAAGTACAGTATGAGGAAGTACTATAGCGCTATAGATGATAAGTACAGTATGAGGAAGTACTATGTGGCACTATAGAGGATAAGTACAGTATGAGGAAGTACTATAGCCCTATAGATGATATGTACAGTATGAGGAAGTAATATAGGGCTATAGATGAAAAGTACAGTATGAGGAAGTACTATGGTGCTATAGATGATAAGTACAGTATGAGGAAGTACTATGGTGTTATAGATGATAAGTACAGTATGAGGAAGTACTATGGCGCTATAGATGATAAGTACAGTATGAGGAAGTAAAATAGCGCTATAGATGATAAGTACAGTATGAGGAAGTACTATGGCGCTACAGATTATAAGTACAGTATGAGGAAGTAATATGGCGCTATAGATGATAAGTACAGTATGAGGAAGTACTAAGGCGCTATAGATGATAAGTACAGTATGAGGAAGTACTATGGTGCTATCGATGATAAGTACAGTATGAGGAAGTACTATGGCACTATAGATGATAAGTACAGTATGAGGAAGTACTATGGTGCTATAAATGATAAGTACAGTATGAGGAAGTACTATAGCGCTATAGATGATAAGTACAGTATGAGGAAGTACTATAGCGCTATAGATGATAAGTACAGTATGAGGAAGTACTACAGCGCTATAGATGATAAGTACAGTGTGAGGAAGTACTATAGCGCTATAGATGATAAGTACAGTATGAGGAAGTACCATAGCGCTATAGATGATAAGTACAGCATGAGGAAGTATTATTGTAGCGCTATAGATGATAAGTACAGTATGAGGAAGTACTATAGCGCTATAGATGATAAGTTCAGTATGAGGAAGTACTATAGGGCTATAGATGATAAGTACAGTATGAGGAAGTACTATGGCACTATAGATGATAAGTACAGTATGAGGAAGTACTATAGGGCTATAGATGATAAGTACAGTATGAGGAAGTACTATAGCGCTATAGATGATAAGTACAGTAAGAGGAAGTACTATGGCGCTATAAATGATAAGTACAGTATGAGGAAGTACTATAGTGCTATAGATGATAAGTACAGTATGAGGAAGTACTATAGCGCTATAGATGATAAGTACAGTATGAGGAAGTACTATAGCGCTATAGATGATAAGTACAGTATGAGGAAGAACTATAGCGCTATAGATGATAAGTACAGTATGAGGAAGTATTATGGCGCTATAGATGATAAGTACAGTATGAGGAAGTACTATAGCGCTATAGATGATAAGTACAGTATGAGGAAGTACTATAGCGCTATAGATGATAAGTACAGTATGAGGAAGTACTATAGCGCTATAGATGATAAGTACAGCATGAGGAAGTACTATGTGGCGCTATAGATGAAAAGTACAGTATGAGGAAGTACTATAGCGCTATAGATGATAAGTACAGTATGAGGAAGTACTATGTGGCGCTATAGAGGATAAGTACAGTATGAGGAAGTACTATAGCGCTATAGATGATAAGTACAGTATGAGGAAGTACTATAGGGCTATAGATGATAAGTACAGTATGATGAAGTACTATGGTGCTATAGATGATAAGTACAGTATGAGGAAGTATTATGGCGCTATAGATGATAAGTACAGTATGAGGAAGTACTATGGCATTATAGATGATAAGTACAGTATGAGGAAGTACTATGGCGCTATAGATGATAAGTACAGTATGAGGAAGTAATATAGCGCTATAGATGATAAGTACAGTATGAGGAAGTACTATGGCGCTACAGATTATAAGTACAGTATGAGGAAGTACTATGGCACTAAAGATGATAAGTACAGTGTGAGGAAGTACTATAGCGCTATAGATGATAAGTACAGTATGAGGAAGTACCATAGCGCTATAGATGATAAGTACAGCATGAGGAAGTATTATTGTAGCGCTATAGATGATAAGTACAGTATGAGGAAGTACTATAGCGCTATAGATGATAAGTTCAGTATGAGGAAGTACTATAGGGCTATAGATGATAAGTACAGTATGAGGAAGTACTATGGCACTATAGATGATAAGTACAGTATGAGGAAGTACTATAGGGCTATAGATGATAAGTACAGTATGAGGAAGTACTATAGCGCTATAGATGATAAGTACAGTATGAGGAAGTACTATGGCGCTATAAATGATAAGTACAGTATGAGGAAGTACTATAGTGCTATAGATGATAAGTACAGTATGAGGAAGTACTATAGCGCTATAGATGATAAGTACAGTATGAGGAAGTACTATAGCGCTATAGATGATAAGTACAGTATGAGGAAGAACTATAGCGCTATAGATGATAAGTACAGTATGAGGAAGTATTATGGCGCTATAGATGATAAGTACAGTATGAGGAAGTACTATAGCGCTATAGATGATAAGTACAGTATGAGGAATTACTATAGCGCTATAGATGATAAGTACAGTATGAGGAAGTACTATAGCGCTATAGATGATAAGTACAGCATGAGGAAGTACTATGTGGCGCTATAGATGAAAAGTACAGTATGAGGAAGTACTATAGCGCTATAGATGATAAGTACAGTATGAGGAAGTACTATGTGGCGCTATAGAGGATAAGTACAGTATGACGAAGTACTATAGCGCTATAGATGATAAGTACAGTATGAGGAAGTACTATGGCGCTACAGATTATAAGTACAGTATGAGGAAGTACTATGGCACTAAAGATGATAAGTACAGTGTGAGGAAGTACTATAGCGCTATAGATGATAAGTACAGTATGAGGAAGTACCATAGCGCTATAGATGATAAGTACAGCATGAGGAAGTATTATTGTAGCGCTATAGATGATAAGTACAGTATGAGGAAGTACTATAGCGCTATAGATGATAAGTTCAGTATGAGGAAGTACTATAGGGCTATAGATGATAAGTACAGTATGAGGAAGTACTATGGCACTATAGATGATAAGTACAGTATGAGGAAGTACTATAGGGCTATAGATGATAAGTACAGTATGAGGAAGTACTATAGCGCTATAGATGATAAGTACAGTATGAGGAAGTACTATGGCGCTATAAATGATAAGTACAGTATGAGGAAGTACTATAGTGCTATAGATGATAAGTACAGTATGAGGAAGTACTATAGCGCTATAGATGATAAGTACAGTATGAGGAAGTACTATAGCGCTATAGATGATAAGTACAGTATGAGGAAGAACTATAGCGCTATAGATGATAAGTACAGTATGAGGAAGTATTATGGCGCTATAGATGATAAGTACAGTATGAGGAAGTACTATAGCGCTATAGATGATAAGTACAGTATGAGGAATTACTATAGCGCTATAGATGATAAGTACAGTATGAGGAAGTACTATAGCGCTATAGATGATAAGTACAGCATGAGGAAGTACTATGTGGCGCTATAGATGAAAAGTACAGTATGAGGAAGTACTATAGCGCTATAGATGATAAGTACAGTATGAGGAAGTACTATGTGGCGCTATAGAGGATAAGTACAGTATGACGAAGTACTATAGCGCTATAGATGATAAGTACAGTATGAGGAAGTACTATAGGGCTATAGATGATAAGTACAGTATGAGGAAGTACTATGGTGCTATAGATGATAAGTACAGTATGAGGAAGTGTTATGGCGCTATAGATGATAAGTACAGTATGAGGAAGTACTATGGCGCTATAGATGATAAGTACAGTATGAGGAAGTAATATAGCGCTATAGATGATAAGTACAGTATGAGGAAGTACTATGGCGCTACAGATTATAAGTACAGTATGAGGAAGTACTATGGCGCTAAAGATGATAAGTACAGTATGAGGAAGTACTATGGCGCTATAGATGATAAGTACAGTATGAGGAAGTACTATGGTGCTATCGATGATAAGTACAGTATGAGGAAGTACTATGGCACTATAGATGATAAGTACAGTATGAGGAAGTACTATGGCGCTATAAATGATAAGTACATTATGAGGAAGTACTATAGCGCTATAGATGATAAGTACAGTATGAGGAAGTACTATAGCGCTATAGATGATAAGTACAGTATGAGGAAGTACTACAGCGCTATAGATGATAAGTACAGTATGAGGAAGTACTATAGCACTATAGATGATAAGTACAGTATGAGGAAGTACTATGGCGCTATAGATGATAAGTACAGTATGAGGAAGTAATATAGCGCTATAGATGATAAGTACTGTATGTGGAAGTACTATGGCGCTATAGATGATAAGTACAGTATGAGGAAGTACTATGGCACTATAGATGATAAGTACAGTATGAGGAAGTACTATGGTGCTATAGAAGATAAGTACAGTATGAGGAAGTACTATGGTGCTATAGAAGATAAGTACAGTATGAGGAAGTACTATGGCACTATAGATGATAAGTACAGTATGAGGAAGTACTATGGCACTATAGATGATAAGTACAGTATGAGGAAGTACTATGGCGCTATAAATGATAAGTACAGTATGAGGAAGTACTATAGCGCTATAGATGATAAGTACAGTATGAGGAAGTACTATAGCGCTATAGATGATAAGTACAGTATGAGGAAGTACTATAGCGCTATAGATGATAAGTACAGTATGAGGAAGTATTATGGCGCTATAGATGATAAGTACAGTATGAGGAAGTACTATAGCGCTATAGATGATAAGTACAGTATGAGGAAGTACTATAGCGCTGTAGATGATAAGTACAGTATGAGGAAGTACTATGGCGCTATAGATGATAAGTAAAGTATGAGGAAGTACTATAGCGCTATAGATGATAAGTACAGTATGAGGAAGTACTATAGTGCTATAGATGATAAGTACAGTAGGAGGAAGTTTTATGGCTCTATAGATGATAACTACAGTATTAGGAAGTACTATAGCGCTATAAATGATAAGTACAGTATGAGGAAGTACTATAGCGCTATAGATGATAAGTACTGTATGAGGAAGTACTATAGCGCTATAGATGATAAGTACAGTATGAGAAAGTACTATAGCGCTATAGATGATAAGTTCAGTATGAGGAAGTACTATAGGGCTATAGATGATAAGTGCAGTATGAGGAAGTACTATGGCACTATAGATGATAAGTACAGTATGAGGAAGTACTATAGGGCTATAGATGATAAGTACAGTATGAGGAAGTACTATAGCGCTATAGATGATAAGTACAGTATGAGGAAGAACTATAGGGCTATAGATGATAAGTACAGCATGAGGAAGTACTATAGCGCTATAGATGATAAGTACAGTATGAGGAAGTACTATAGCGCTATAGATGATAAGTACAGTTTGAGGAAGTACTGTAGCGCTATAGATGATAAGTACAGTATGAGGAAGTACTATAGGGCTATAGATGATAAGTACAGTATGAGGAAGTACTATGGCGCTATAGATGATAAGTACAGTATAAGGAAGTACTATAGCGCTATAGATGATAAGTACAGTATGAGGAAGTACTATAGGGCTATAGATGATAAGTACAGTATGAGGAAGTACTATAGCGCTACAGATGATAAGTACAGTATGAGGAAGTACTATAGCGCTATAGATGATAAGTACAGTATGAGGAAGTACTATGGCGCTATAGATGATAAGTGCAGTATGTGGAAGTAATATGGCGCTATAGATGATAAGTACAGTATGAGGAAATACTATAGCGCTATAGATGATAAGTACAGTATGAGTAAGTACTATAGGGCTATAGATGATAAGTACAGTATGAGGAAGTACTATAGCGCTATAGATGATAAGTACAGTATGAGGAAGTACTATGGCGCTATAGATGATAAGTACAGTATGAGGAAGTACTATGGCGCTATAGATGATAAGAACAGTATGAGGAAGTAATATGGCGCTATAGATGATAAGTACAGTATGAGGAAGTACTATAGATAAGTACAGTATGAGGAAGTACTATAGTGCTACAGATGATAAGTACAGTATGAGGAAGTACTATAGTGCATTAGATGATAAGTACAGTATGAGGAAGTACTATAGCGCTATAGATGATAAGTACAGTATGTGGAAGTAATATAGCGCTATAGATGATAAGTACAGTATGTGGAAGTACTATGGTGCTATAGATGATAAGTATAGTATGAGGAAGTACTATAGCGCTATAGATGATAAGTACAGTATGAGGAAGTACTATAGGGCTATAGATGATAAGTACAGTATGAGGAAGTACTATAGGGCTATAGATGATAAGTACAGTATGAGGAAGTACTATGGCGCTATAGATGATAAGTACAGTATGAGGAAGTATTATGGCGCTATAGATGATAAGTACAGTATGATGAAGTACTATAGCGCTATAGATGATAAGTACAGTATGAGGAAGAACTATAGCGCTATAGATGATAAGTACAGTATGATGAAGTACTATAGTGCTATAGATAATAAGTACAGTATGAGGAAGTTTTATGGCGCTATAGATGATAAGTACAGTATGAGGAAGTACTATAGTGCTATAGATGATATGTACAGTATTAGGAAGTACTATAGCACTATAGATGATAAGTACAGTATGAGGAAGTACTATAGCGCTATAGATGATAAGTACTGTATGAGGAAGTACTATAGCGCTATAGATGATAAGTACAGTATGAGGAAGTACTATAGCGCTATAGATGATAAGTACAGCATGATGAAGTATTATTATAGCGCTATAGATGATAAGTACAGTATGAGGAAGTACTATAGCGCTATAGATGATAAGTTCAGTATGAGGAAGCACTATAGGGCTATAGATGATAAGTACAGTATGAGGAAGTACTATGGCACTATAGATGATAAGTACAGTATGAGGAAGTACTATAGCGCTACAGATGATAAGTACAGTATGAGGAAGAACTATTGGGCTATAGATGATAAGTACAGTATGATGAAGTACTATAGCGCTATAGATGATAAGTACAGTATGAGGAAGTACTATAGCGCTATAGATGATAAGTACAGTATGAGGAAGTACTGTAGCGCTATAGATGATAAGTACAGTATGAGGAAGTACTATAGGGCTATAGATGATAAGTACAGTATGAGGAAGTACTATGGCGCTATAGATGATAAGTACAGTATAAGGAAGTACTATAGCGCTATAGATGATAAGTACAGTATGAGGAAGTACTATAGGGCTATAGATGATAAGTACAGTATGAGGAAGTACTATGGCACTATAGATGATAAGAACAGTATGAGGAAGTACTATGGTGCTATAGATGATAAGTACAGTATGAGGAATTACAATGGTGCTATAGATGATAAGTACAGTATGAGGAAGTACTATAGCGCTATAGATGATAAGTACAGTATGAGAAAGTACTATGGCGCTATAGATGATAAGTACAGTATGAGGAAGTACTATAGCGCTATAGATAATAAGTACAGTATGAGGAAGTATTATGGCGCTATAGATGATAAGTACAGTATGAGGAAGTACTATAGCGCTATAGATGATAAGTACAGTATGAGGAAGTACTATAGCGCTATGGATGATAAGTACAGTATGAGGAAGTAGTATAGTGCTATAGATGATAAGTACAGTATGAGGAAGTATTATGGCGCTATAGATGATAAGTACAGTATGAGGAAGTACTATAGTGCTATAGATGATAAGTACAGTATGAGGAAGTACTATGTGGCGCTATAGATGATAAGTACAGTATGAGGAAGTACTATAGCGCTATAGATGATTAGTACAGTATGAGGAAGTACTATGTGGCACTATAGAGGATAAGTACAGTATGAGGAAGTACTATAGCCCTATAGATGATACGTACAGTATGAGGAAGTAATATAGGGCTATAGATGATAAGTACAGTATGAGGAAGTACTATGGTGCTATAGATGATAAGTACAGTACGAGGAAGTATTATGGCGCTATAGATGATAAGTACAGTATGAGGAAGTACTATGGCGTTATAGATTATAAGTACAGTATGAGGAAGTACTATGGCGCTATAGATGATAAGTACAGTATGAGGAAGTAATATAGCGCTATAGATGATAAGTACAGTATGAGGAAGAACTATGGCACTATAGATGATAAGTACAGTATGAGGAAGTACTATGGCGCTATAAATGATAAGTACAGTATGAGGAAGTACTATAGCGCTATAGATGATAAGTACAGTATGAGGAAGTACTATAGCGCTATAGATGATGAGTACAGTATGAGGAAGTACTACAGCGCTATAGATGATAAGAACAGTGTGAGGAAGTACTATAGCGCTATAGATGATAAGTACAGTATGAGGAAGTACTATAGTGCTATACATGATAAGTACAGTATGAGGAAGTACCATAGCGCTATAGATGATAAGTACAGCATGAGGAAGTATTATTATAGCGCTATAGATGATAAGTACAGTATGAGGAAGTACTATAGCGCTATAGATGATAAGTTCAGTATGAGGAAGTACTATAGGGCTATAGATGATAAGTACAGTATGAGGAAGTACTATGGCACTATAGATGATAAGTACAGTATGAGGAAGTACTATAGGGCTATAGATGATAAGTACAGTATGAGGAAGTACTATAGGGCTATAGATGATAAGTACAGTATGAGGAAGTACTATAGCGCTATAGATGATAAGTACAGTATGAGGAAATACTATGGCGCTATAAATGATAAGTACAGTATGAGGAAGTACTATAGCGCTATAGATGATAAGTACAGTATGAGGAAGTACTATAGCGCTATAGATGATAAGTACAGTATGAGGAAGTATTATGGCGCTATAGATGATAAGTACAGAATGAGGAAGTACTATAGCGCTATAGATGATAAGTACAGTATGAGGAAGTACTATAGCGCTATAGATGATAAGTACAGTATGAGGAAGTACTATAGCGCTATAGATGATAAGTACAGTATGAGGAAGTACTATAGCGCTATAGATAAGTACAGTATGAGGAAGTACTATAGCGCTATAGATGATAAGTACAGTATGAGGAAGTACTATAGCACTATAGATGATAAGTACAGTATGAGGAAGTACTATAGCGCTATAGATGATAAGTACAGTATGAGGAAGTATTATGGCACTATAGATGATAAGTACAGTATGAGGAAGTACTATAGCGCTATAGATGATAAGTACAGTATGAGGAAGTACTATAGCGCTATAGATGATAAGTACAGTATGAGGAAGTACTATAGTGCTATAGATGATAAGTACAGTATGAGGAAGTACTATGTGGCGCTCTAGATGATAAGTACAGTATGTGGAAGTACTGTAGCGCTATAGATGATAAGTACAGTATGAGGAAGTACTATGTGGCGCTATAGAGGATAAATACAGTATGAGGAAGTACTATAGCGCTATAGATGATAAGTACAGTATGAGGAAGTACTATGGTGCTATAGATGATAAGTACAGTATAAGGAAGTATTATGGCTCTATAGATGATAAGTACAGTATGAGGAAGTACTATGGCATTATAGATGATAAGTACAGTATGAGGAAGTACTATGGCGCTATAGATGATAAGTACAGTATGAGGAAGTAATATAGCGCTATAGATGATAAGTACAGTATGAGGAAGTACTATGGCGCTACAGATTATAAGTACAGTATGAGGAAGTACTATGGCGCTATAAATGATAAGTACATTATGAGGAAGTACTATAGCGCTATAGATGATAAGTACAGTATGAGGAAGTACTATAGCGCTATAGATGATAAGTACAGTATGAAGAAGTACTACAGCGCTATAGATGATAAGTACAGTATGAGGAAGTATTATGGCGCTATAGATGATAAGTACAGTTTGAGGAAGTACTATGGCGCTATAGATGATAAGTACAGTATGAGGAAGTACTATAGCGTTATAGAAGATAAGTACAGTATGAGGAAGTACTATGGCGCTATAGATGATAAGTACAGTATGAGGAAGTAATATAGCGCTATAGATGATAAGTACAGTATGAGGGAGTACTATGGCGCTATAGATGATAAGTACAGTATGAGGAAGTACTATGGCACTATAGATGATAAGTACAGTATGAGGAAGTACTTTGGTGCTATAGATGATAAGTACAGTATGAGGAAGTACTATGGCACTATAGATGATAAGTACAGTATGAGGAAGTACTATGGCGCTATAAATGATAAGTACAGTATGAGGAAGTACTATAGCGCTATAGATGATAAGTACAGTATGAGGAAGTACTATAGCGCTATAGATGATAAGTACAGTATGAGGAAGTACTATAGCGCTATAGATGATAAGTACAGTATGAGGAAGTATTATGGCGCTATAGATGATAAGTACAGTATGAGGAAGTACTATAGCGCTATAGATGATAAGTACAGTATGAGGAAGTACTATAGCGCTATAGATGATAAGTACAGTATGAGGAAGTACTATAGTGCTATAGATGATAAGTACAGTATGAGGAAGTACTATAGCGCTATAGATGATAAGTACAGCATGATGAAGTATTATTATAGCGCTATAGATGATAAGTACAGTATGAGGAAGTACTATAGCGCTAGAGATGATAAGTTCAGTATGAGGAAGCACTATAGGGCTATAGATGATAAGTACAGTATGAGGAAGTACTATGGCACTATAGATGATAAGTACAGTATGAGGAAGTACTATAGCGCTACAGATGATAAGTACAGTATGAGGAAGAACTATTGGGCTATAGATGATAAGTACAGTATGAGGAAGTACTATAGGGCTATAGATGATAAGTACAGTATGATGAAGTACTATAGCGCTATAGATGATAAGTACAGTATGAGGAAGTACTATAGGGCTATAGATGATAAGTACAGTATGAGTAAGTACTGTAGCGCTATAGATGATAAGTACAGTATGAGGAAGTACTATAGCGCTACAGATGATAAGTACAGTATGAGTAAGTACTGTAGCGCTATAGATGATATGTACAGTATGAGGAAGTACTATAGGGCTATAGATGATAAGTACAGTATGAGGAAGTACTATGGCGCTATAGATGATAAGTACAGTATAAGGAAGTACTATAGCGCTATAGATGATAAGTACAGTATGAGGAAGTACTATAGGGCTATAGATGATAAGTACAGTATGAGGAAGTACTATGGCACTATAGATGATAAGAACAGTATGAGGAAGTACTATGGTGCTATAGATGATAAGTACAGTATGAGGAATTACAATGGTGCTATAGATGATAAGTACAGTATGAGGAAGTACTATAGCGCTATAGATGATAAGTACAGTATGAGGAAGTACTATGGCGCTATAGATGATAAGTACAGTATGAGGAAGTACTATAGCGCTATAGATAATAAGTACAGTATGAGGAAGTATTATGGCGCTATAGATGATAAGTACAGTATGAGGAAGTACTATAGCGCTATAGATGATAAGTACAGTATGAGGAAGTACTATAGCACTATGGATGATAAGTACAGTATGAGGAAGTAGTATAGTTCTATAGATGATAAGTACAGTATGAGGAAGTATTATGGCGCTATAGATGATAAGTACAGTATGAGGAAGTACTATAGTGCTATAGATGATAAGTACAGTATGAGGAAGTACTATGTGGCGCTATAGATGATAAGTACAGTATGAGGAAGTACTATAGCGCTATAGATGATTAGTACAGTATGAGGAAGTACTATGTGGCACTATAGAGGATAAGTACAGTATGAGGAAGTACTATAGCCCTATAGATGATACGTACAGTATGAGGAAGTAATATAGGGCTATAGATGATAAGTACAGTATGAGGAAGTACTATGGTGCTATAGATGATAAGTACAGTACGAGGAAGTATTATGGCGCTATAGATGATAAGTACAGTATGAGGAAGTACTATGGCGTTATAGATGATAAGTACAGTTTGAGGAAGTACTATGGCGCTATAGATGATAAGTACAGTATGAGGAAGTAATATAGCGCTATAGATGATAAGTACAGTATGAGGAAGTACTATGGCGCTACAGATTATAAGTACAGTATGAGGAAGTACTATGGCGCTATAGATGATAAGTACAGTATGAGGAAGTACTATGGTGCTATAGATGATGAGTACAGTATGAGGAAGTACTATGGTGCTATCGATGATAAGTACAGTATGAGGAAGAACTATGGCACTATAGATGATAAGTACAGTATGAGGAAGTACTATGGCGCTATAAATGATAAGTACAGTATGAGGAAGTACTATAGCGCTATAGATGATAAGTACAGTATGAGGAAGTACTATAGCGCTATAGATGATAAGTACAGTATGAGGAAGTACTACAGCGCTATAGATGATAAGTACAGTGTGAGGAAGTACTATAGGGCTATAGATGATAAGTACAGTATGAGGAAGTACTATAGTGCTATACATGATAAGGACAGTATGAGGAAGTACCATAGCGCTATAGATGATAAGTACAGCATGAGGAAGTATTATTATAGCGCTATAGATGATAAGTACAGTATGAGGAAGTACTATAGCGCTATAGATGATAAGTTCAGTATGAGGAAGTACTATAGGGCTATAGATGATAAGTACAGTATGAGGAAGTACTATGGCACTATAGATGATAAGTACAGTATGAGGAAGTACTATAGGGCTATAGATGATAAGTACAGTATGAGGAAGTACTATAGGGCTATAGATGATAAGTACAGTATGAGGAAGTACTATAGCGCTATAGATGATATGTACAGTATGAGGAAATACTATGGCGCTATACATGATAAGTACAGTATGAGGAAGTACTATAGCGCTATAGATGATAAGTACAGTATGAGGAAGTACTATAGCGCTATAGATGATAAGTACAGTATGAGGAAGTATTATGGCGCTATAGATGATAAGTACAGAATGAGGAAGTACTATAGCGCTATAGATGATAAGTACAGTATGAGGAAGTACTATAGCGCTATAGATGATAAGTACAGTATGAGGAAGTACTATAGCGCTATAGATGATAAGTACAGTATGAGGAAGTACTATAGCGCTATAGATGATAAGTACAGTATGAGGAAGTACTATAGCACTATAGATGATAAGTACAGTATGAGGAAGTACTATAGCGCTATAGATGATAAGTACAGTATGAGGAAGTACTATAGCGCTATAGATGATAAGTACAGTATGAGGAAGTACTATAGCGCTATAGATGATAAGTACAGTATGAGGAAGTACTATAGCACTATAGATGATAAGTACAGTATGAGGAAGTACTATAGCGCTATAGATGATAAGTACAGTATGAGGAAGTATTATGGCGCTATAGATGATAAGTACAGTATGAGGAAGTACTGTAGCGCTATAGATGATAAGTACAGTATGAGGAAGTACTATAGCGCTATAGATGATAAGTACAGTATGAGGAAGTACTATAGTGCTATAGATGATAAGTACAGTATGAGGAAGTACTATGTGGCGCTCTAGATGATAAGTACAGTATGTGGAAGTACTGTAGCGCTATAGATGATAAGTACAGTATGAGGAAGTACTATGTGGCGCTATAGAGGATAAATACAGTATGAGGAAGTACTATAGCGCTATAGATGATAAGTACAGTATGAGGAAGTACTATGGTGCTATAGATGATAAGTACAGTATGAGGAAGTATTATGGCTCTATAGATGATAAGTACAGTATGAGGAAGTACTATGGCATTATAGATGATAAGTACAGTATGAGGAAGTACTATGGCGCTATAGATGAAAAGTACAGTATGAGGAAGTAATATAGCGCTATAGATGATAAGTACAGTATGAGGAAGTACTATGGCGCTACAGATTATAAGTACAGTATGAGGAAGTACTATGGCGCTAAAGATGATAAGTACAGTATGAGGAAGTACTATGGCGCTATAAATGATAAGTACATTATGAGGAAGTACTATAGCGCTATAGATGATAAGTACAGTATGAGGAAGTACTATAGCGCTATAGATGATAAGTACAGTATGAAGAAGTACTACAGCGCTATAGATGATAAGTACAGTGTGAGGAAGTATTATGGCGCTATAGATGATAAGTACAGTTTGAGGAAGTACTATGGCGCTATAGATGATAAGTACAGTATGAGGAAGTACTATAGCGTTATAGAAGATAAGTACAGTATGAGGAAGTACTATGGCGCTATAGATGATAAGTACAGTATGAGGAAGTAATATAGCACTATAGATGATAAGTACAGTATGAGGGAGTACTATGGCGCTATAGATGATAAGTACAGTATGAGGAAGTACTATGGCACTATAGATGATAAGTACAGTATGAGGAAGTACTTTGGTGCTATAGATGATAAGTACAGTATGAGGAAGTACTATGGCCCTATAGATGATAAGTACAGTATGAGGAAGTACTATGGCGCTATAAATGATAAGTACAGTATGAGGACGTACTATAGCGCTATAGATGATAAGTACAGCATGAGGAAGTATTATTATAGCGCTATAGATGATAAGTACAGTATGAGGAAGTACTATAGCGCTATAGATGATAAGTTCAGTATGAGGAAGTACTATAGGGCTATAGATGATAAGTACAGTATGAGGAAGTACTATGGCACTATAGATGATAAGTACAGTATGAGGAAGTACTATAGGGCTATAGATGATAAGTACAGTATGAGGAAGTACTATAGGGCTATAGATGATAAGTACAGTATGAGGAAGTACTATAGCGCTATAGATGATATGTACAGTATGAGGAAATACTATGGCGCTATACATGATAAGTACAGTATGAGGAAGTACTATAGCGCTATAGATGATAAGTACAGTATGAGGAAGTACTATAGCGCTATAGATGATAAGTACAGTATGAGGAAGTATTATGGCGCTATAGATGATAAGTACAGAATGAGGAAGTACTATAGCGCTATAGATGATAAGTACAGTATGAGGAAGTACTATAGCGCTATAGATGATAAGTACAGTATGAGGAAGTACTATAGCGCTATAGATGATAAGTACAGTATGAGGAAGTACTATAGCGCTATAGATGATAAGTACAGTATGAGGAAGTACTATAGCACTATAGATGATAAGTACAGTATGAGGAAGTACTATAGCGCTATAGATGATAAGTACAGTATGAGGAAGTACTATAGCGCTATAGATGATAAGTACAGTATGAGGAAGTACTATAGCGCTATAGATGATAAGTACAGTATGAGGAAGTACTATAGCACTATAGATGATAAGTACAGTATGAGGAAGTACTATAGCGCTATAGATGATAAGTACAGTATGAGGAAGTATTATGGCGCTATAGATGATAAGTACAGTATGAGGAAGTACTGTAGCGCTATAGATGATAAGTACAGTATGAGGAAGTACTATAGCGCTATAGATGATAAGTACAGTATGAGGAAGTACTATAGTGCTATAGATGATAAGTACAGTATGAGGAAGTACTATGTGGCGCTCTAGATGATAAGTACAGTATGTGGAAGTACTGTAGCGCTATAGATGATAAGTACAGTATGAGGAAGTACTATGTGGCGCTATAGAGGATAAATACAGTATGAGGAAGTACTATAGCGCTATAGATGATAAGTACAGTATGAGGAAGTACTATGGTGCTATAGATGATAAGTACAGTATGAGGAAGTATTATGGCTCTATAGATGATAAGTACAGTATGAGGAAGTACTATGGCATTATAGATGATAAGTACAGTATGAGGAAGTACTATGGCGCTATAGATGATAAGTACAGTATGAGGAAGTAATATAGCGCTATAGATGATAAGTACAGTATGAGGAAGTACTATGGCGCTACAGATTATAAGTACAGTATGAGGAAGTACTATGGCGCTAAAGATGATAAGTACAGTATGAGGAAGTACTATGGCGCTATAAATGATAAGTACATTATGAGGAAGTACTATAGCGCTATAGATGATAAGTACAGTATGAGGAAGTACTATAGCGCTATAGATGATAAGTACAGTATGAAGAAGTACTACAGCGCTATAGATGATAAGTACAGTGTGAGGAAGTATTATGGCGCTATAGATGATAAGTACAGTTTGAGGAAGTACTATGGCGCTATAGATGATAAGTACAGTATGAGGAAGTACTATAGCGTTATAGAAGATAAGTACAGTATGAGGAAGTACTATGGCGCTATAGATGATAAGTACAGTATGAGGAAGTAATATAGCACTATAGATGATAAGTACAGTATGAGGGAGTACTATGGCGCTATAGATGATAAGTACAGTATGAGGAAGTACTATGGCACTATAGATGATAAGTACAGTATGAGGAAGTACTTTGGTGCTATAGATGATAAGTACAGTATGAGGAAGTACTATGGCCCTATAGATGATAAGTACAGTATGAGGAAGTACTATGGCGCTATAAATGATAAGTACAGTATGAGGACGTACTATAGCGCTATAGATGATAAGTACAGTATGAGGAAGTACTATAGCGCTATAGATGATAAGTACAGTATGAGGAAGTACTATAGCGCTATAGATGAAAAGTACAGTATGAGGAAGTATTATGGCGCTATAGATGATAAGTACAGTATGAGGAAGTACTATAGCGCTATAGATGATAAGTACAGTATGAGGAAGTACTATAGCGCTATAGATGATAATTACAGTATGAGGAAGTACTATAGTGCTATAGATGATAAGTACAGTATGAGGAAGTTTTATGGCGCTATAGAAGATAAGTACAGTATGATGAAGTTTTATGGCGCTATAGATGATAAGTACAGTATGAGGAAGTACTATAGTGCTATAGATGATAAGTACAGTATTAGGAAGTACTATAGCGCTATAAATGATAAGTACAGTATGAGGAAGTTTTATGGCGCTATAGATGATAAGTACAGAAGGAGGAAGTTTTATGGCGCTATAGATGATAAGTACAGTATGAGGAAGTACTATAGTGCTATAGATGATAAGTACAGTATTAGGAAGTACTATAGCGCTATAGATGATAAGTACAGTAGGAGGAAGTTTTATGGCGCTATAGATGATAAGTACAGTATGAGGAAGTACTATAGTGCTATAAATGATAAGTACAGTATTAGGAAGTACTATAGCGCTATAAATGATAAGTACAGTATGAGGAAGTACTATAGCGCTATAGATGATAAGTACTGTATGAGGAAGTACTATAGCGCTATAGATGATAAGTACAGTATGAGGAAGTACTATAGCGCTATAGATGATACGTACAGTATGAGGAAGTACTATAGCGCTATAGATGATAAGTACAGTATGAGGAAGTACTATAGTGCTATAGATAATAAGTACAGTATGAGGAAGTTTTATGGTGCTATAGATGATAAGTACAGTATGAGGAAGTACTATAGTGCTATAGATGATATGTACAGTATTAGGAAGTACTATAGCGCTATAGATGATAAGTACAGTATGAGGAAGTACTATAGCGCTATAGATGATAAGTACTGTATGAGGAAGTAATATAGCGCTATAGATGATAAGTACAGTATGAGGAAGTACTATAGGGCTATAGATGATAAGTACAGCATGAGGAAGTATTATTATAGCGCTATAGATGATAAGTACAGTATGAGGAAGTACTATAGCGCTATAGATGATAAGTTCAGTATGAGGAAGTACTATAGGGCTATAGATGATAAGTACAGTATGAGGAAGTACTATGGCACTATAGATGATAGGTACAGTATGAGGAAGTACTATAGGGCTATAGATGATAAGTACAGTATGAGGAAGTACTATAGCGCTATAGATGATAAGTACAGTATGAGGAAGAACTATTGGGCTATAGATAAGTACAGTATGAGGAAGTACTATGGCACTATAGATGATAAGTACAGTATGAGGAAGTACTATGGCGCTATAAATGATAAGTACAGTATGAGGAAGTACTATAGCGCTATAGATGATAAGTACAGTATGAGGAAGTACCATAGCGCTATAGCTGATAAGTACAGCATGAGGAAGTATTATTATAGCGCTATAGATGATAAGTACAGTATGAGGAAGTACTATGGTGCTATAGATGATAAGTACAGTATGAGGAAGTATTATGGCGCTATAGATGATAAGTACAGTATGAGGAAGTACTATGGCATTATAGATGATAAGTACAGTATGAGGAAGTACTATGGCGCTATAGATGATAAGTACAGTATGAGGAAGTAATATAGCGCTATAGATGATAAGTACAGTATGAGGAAGTACTATGGCGCTACAGATTATAAGTACAGTATGAGGAAGTACTATGGCGCTAAAGATGATAAGTACAGTATGAGGAAGTACTATGGCGCTATAGATGATAAGTACAGTATGAGGAAGTACTATGGTGCTATCGATGATAAGTACAGTATGAGGAAGTACTATAGCGCTATAGATGATAAGTACAGTATGAGGAAGTACTATAGCGCTATAGATGATAAGTACAGTATGAGGAAGTACTACAGCGCTATAGATGATAAGTACAGTATGAGGAAATATTATGGCGCTATAGATGATAAGTACAGTTTGAGGAAGTACTATGGCACTATAGATGATAAGTACAGTATGAGGAAGTACTATAGCGTTATAGAAGATAAGTACAGTATGAGGAAGTACTATGGCGCTGTAGATGATAAGTACAGTATGAGGAAGTAATATAGCGCTATAGATGATAAGTACAGTATGAGGAAGTACTATGGCGCTATAGATGATAAGTACAGTATGTGGAAGTACTATGGCGCTATAGATGATAAGAACAGTATGAGGAAGTACTATGGCACTATAGATGATAAGTACAGTATGAGGAAGTACTATGGTGCTATAGATGATAAGTACAGTATGAGGAAGTACTATGGCACTATAGATGATAAGTACAGTATGAGGAAGTACTATGGCGCTATAAATGATAAGTACAGTAAGAGGAAGTACTATAGCGCTATAGATGATAAGTACAGTATGAGGAAGTACTATAGCGCTATAGATGATAAGTACAGTATGAGGAAGTACTATAGCGCTATAGATGATAAGTACAGTATGAGGAAGTATTATGGCGCTATAGATGATAAGTACAGTATGAGGAAGTACTATAGCGCTATAGATGATAAGTACAGTATGAGGAAGTACTATAGTGCTATAGATGATAAGTACAGTATGAGGAAGTACTATGGTGCTATAGATGATAAGTACAGTATGAGGAATTACAATGGTGCTATAGATGATAAGTACAGTATGAGGAAGTACTATAGCGCTATAGATGATAAGTACAGTATGAGGAAGTACTATGGCGCTATAGATGATAAGTACAGTATGAGGAAGTACTATAGCGCTATAGATAATAAGTACAGTATGAGGAAGTATTATGGCGCTATAGATGATAAGTACAGTATGAGGAAGTACTATAGCGCTATAGATGATAAGTACAGTATGAGGAAGTACTATAGCGCTATAGATGATAAGTACAGTATGAGGAAGTAGTATAGTGCTATAGATGATAAGTACAGTATGAGGAAGTATTATGGCGCTATAGATGATAAGTACAGTATGAGGAAGTACTATAGTGCTATAGATGATAAGTACAGTATTAGGAAGTACTATAGCGCTATAGATGATAAGTACAGTATGAGGAAGTACTATAGCGCTATAGATGATAAGTACAGTATGAGGAAGTACTATAGCGCTATAGATGATAAGTACAGTATGAGGAAGTACTATAGTGCTATAGATGATAAGTACAGTATGAGGAAGTACTATGTGGCGCTATAGATGATAAGTACAGTATGAGGAAGTACTATAGTGCTATAGATGATAAGTACAGTATGAGGAAGTACTATGTGGCCCTATAGAGGATAAGTAAAGTATGAGGAAGTACTATAGCCCTATAGAGGATAAGTACAGTATGAGGAAGTATTATTATAGCGCTATAGATGATAAGTACAGTATGAGGAAGTACTATAGCGCTATAGATGATAAGTTCAGTATGAGGAAGTACTATAGGGCTATAGATGATAAGTACAGTATGAGGAAGTACTATGGCACTATAGATGATAAGTACAGTATGAGGAAGTACTATAGGGCTATAGATGATAAGTACAGTATGAGGAAGTACTATAGCGCTATAGATGATAAGTACAGTATGAGGAAGTACTATAGCGCTATAGATGATAAGTACAGTATGAGGAAGAACTATAAGGCTATAGATGATAAGTACAGCATGAGGAAGTACTATAGCGCTATAGATGATAAGTACAGTATGAGGAAGTACTATAGCGCTATAGATGATAAGTACAGTATGAGGAAGTACTGTAGCGCTATAGATGATAAGTACAGTATGAGGAAGTACTATAGGGCTACAGATGATAAGTACAGTATGAGGAAGTACTATGGTGCTATAGATGATAAGTACAGTATAAGGAAGTACTATAGCACTATAGACGATAAGTACAGTATGAGGAAGTACTATAGGGCTATAGATGATAAGTACAGTATGAGGAAGTACTATGGCGCTATAGATGATAAGAACAGTATGAGGAAGTACTATGGTGCTATAGATGATAAGTACAGTATGAGGAAGTACTATGGCGCTATAGATGATAAGTACAGTATGAGGAAGTACTATAGCGCTATAGATAATAAGTACAGTATGAGGAAGTATTATGGTGCTATAGATGATAAGTACAGTATGAGGAAGTACTATAGCGCTATAGATGATAAGTACAGTATGAGGAATTACAATGGCGCTATAGATGATAAGTACAGTATGAGGAAGTACTATGGTGCTATAGATGATAAGTACAGTATGAGGAAGTACTATGGCACTCTAGATGATAAGTACAGTATGAGGAAGTACTATAGCGCTATAGATGATAAGTACAGTATGAGGAAGTACTATGGTGCTATAGATGATAAGTACAGTATGAGGAAGTACTATAGCGCTATAGATAATAAGTACAGTATGAGGAAGTATTATGGCGCTATAGATGATAAGTACAGTATGAGGAAGTACTATAGCGCTATAGATGATAAGTACAGTATGAGGAAGTACTATAGCGCTATAGATGATAAGTACAGTATGAGGAAGTAGTATAGTGCTATAGATGATAAGTACAGTATGAGGAAGTATTATGGCGCTATAGATGATAAGTACAGTATGAGGAAGTACTATAGTGCTATAGATGATAAGTACAGTATTAGGAAGTACTATAGCGCTATAGATGATAAGTACAGTATGAGGAAGTACTATAGCGCTATAGATGATAAGTACAGTATGAGGAAGTACTATAGCGCTATAGATGATAAGTACAGTATGAGGAAGTACTATAGTGCTATAGCTGATAAGTACAGTATGAGGAAGTACTATGTGGCGCTATAGATGATAAGTACAGTATGAGGAAGTACTATAGCGCTATAGATGATAAGTACAGTATGAGGAAGTACTATGGTGCTATAGATGATAAGTACAGTATGAGGAAGTATTATGGCGCTATAGATGATAAGTACAGTATGAGGAAGTACTATGGCGTTATAGATGATAAGTACGGTATGAGGAAGTACTATGGCGCTATAGATGATAAGTACAGTATGAGGAGGTAATATAGCGCTATAGATGATAAGTACAGTATGAGGAAGTACTATGTCGCTACAGATTATAAGTACAGTATGAGGAAGTACTATGGCGCTATAGATGATAAGTACAGTATGAGGAAGTACTAAGGCGCTATAGATGATAAGTACAGTATGAGGAAGTACTATGGCACTATAGATGATAAGTACAGTATGAGGAAGTACTATGGCACTATAAATGATAAGTACAGTATGAGTAAGTACTATAGCGCTATAGATGATAAGTACAGTATGAGGAAGTAATATAGCGCTATAGATGATAAGTACAGTATTAGGAAGTACTACAGTGCTATAGATGATAAGTACAGTGTGAGGAAGTACTATAGCGCTATAGATGATAAGTACAGTATGAGGAAGTACTATAGTGCTATACATGATAAGTACAGTATGCGGAAGTACCATAGCGCTATAGATGATAAGTACAGCATGAGGAAGTATTATTATAGCGCTATAGATGAAAAGTACAGCATGAGGAAGTACTATAGCGCTATAGATGATAAGTACAGCATGAGGAAGTACTATAGCGCTATAGATGATAAGTTCAGTATGTGGAAGTACTATAGGGCTATAGATGATAAGTGCAGTATGAGGAAGTACTATGGGCTATAGATGATAAGAACAGTATGAGGAAGTACTATGGTGCTATAGATGATAAGTACAGTATGAGGAATTACAATGGCGCTATAGATGATAAGTACAGTATGAGGAAGTACTATAGCACTATAGTTGATAAGTACAGTATGAGGAAGTACTATGGCGCTATAGATGATAAGTACAGTATGAGGAAGTATTATGGCGCTATAGATGATAAGTACAGTATGAGGAAGTACTATGGCGCTATAGAGAATAAGTACAGTATGAGGAAGTACTATAGCGCTATAGATGATAAGTACAGTATGAGGAAGTAGTATAGTGCTATAGATGATAAGTACAGTATGAGGAAGTATTATGGCGCTATAGATGATAAGTACAGTATGAGGAAGTACTATAGTGCTATAGATGATAAGTACAGTATTAGGAAGTACTATAGCGCTATAGATGATAAGTACAGTATGAGGAAGTACTATAGCGCTATAGATGATAAGTACAGTATGAGGAAGTACTATAGCGCTATAGATGATAAGTACAGTATGAGGAAGTACTATAGTGCTATAGATGATAAGTACAGTATGAGGAAGTACTATGTGGCGCTATAGATGATAAGTACAGTATGAGGAAGTACTATAGCGCTATAGATGATAAGTACAGTATGAGGAAGTACTATGTGGCACTATAGAGGATAAGTACAGTATGAGGAAGTACTATAGCCCTATAGATGATAATTACAGTATGAGGAAGTAATATAGGGCTATAGATGATAAGTACAGTATGAGGAAGTACTATGGTGCTATAGATGATAAGTACAGTATGAGGAAGTATTATGGCGCTATAGATGATAAGTACAGTATCATGAAGTACTATGGCGTTATAGATGATAAGTACAGTATGAGGAAGTACTATGGCGCTATAGATGATAAGTACAGTATGAGGAAGTAATATAGCGCTATAGATGATAAGTACAGTATGAGGAAGTACTATGTGGCGCTATAGATGATAAGTACAGTATGAGGAAGTACTATGGCACTATAGATGATAAGTACAGTATGAGGAAGTACTATGGCACTATAAATGATAAGTACAGTATGAGTAAGTACTATAGCGCTATAGATGATAAGTACAGTATGAGGAAGTAATATAGCGCTATAGATGATAAGTACAGTATTAGGAAGTACTACAGTGCTATAGATGATAAGTACAGTGTGAGGAAGTACTATAGCGCTATAGATGATAAGTACAGTATGAGGAAGTACTATAGTGCTATACATGATAAGTACAGTATGAGGAAGTACCATAGCGCTATAGATGATAAGTACAGCATGAGGAAGTATTATTATAGCGCTATAGATGATAAGTACAGCATGAGGAAGTACTATAGCGCTATAGATGATAAGTACAGCATGAGGAAGTACTATAGCGCTATAGATGATAAGTTCAGTATGTGTAAGTACTATAGGGCTATAGATGATAAGTGCAGTATGAGGAAGTACTATGGGCTATAGATGATAAGAACAGTATGAGGAAGTACTATGGTGCTATAGATGATAAGTACAGTATGAGGAATTACAATGGCGCTATAGATGATAAGTACAGTATGAGGAAGTACTATAGCACTATAGTTGATAAGTACAGTATGAGGAAGTACTATGGCGCTATAGATGATAAGTACAGTATGAGGAAGTACTATAGCGCTATAGACAATAAGTACAGTATGAGGAAGTATTATGGCGCTATAGATGATAAGTACAGTATGAGGAAGTACTATGGCGCTATAGAGAATAAGTACAGTATGAGGAAGAACTATAGCGCTATAGATGATAAGTACAGTATGAGGAAGTAGTATAGTGCTATAGATGATAAGTACAGTATGAGGAAGTATTATGGCGCTATAGATGATAAGTACAGTATGAGGAAGTACTATAGTGCTATAGATGATAAGTACAGTATTAGGAAGTACTATAGCGCTATAGATGATAAGTACAGTATGAGGAAGTACTATAGCGCTATAGATGATAAGTACAGTATGAGGAAGTACTATAGCGCTATAGATGATAAGTACAGTATGAGGAAGTACTATAGTGCTATAGATGATAAGTACAGTATGAGGAAGTACTATGTGGCGCTATAAATGATAAGTACAGTATGAGGAAGTACTATAGCGCTATAGATGATAAGTACAGTATGAGGAAGTACTTTGTGGCACTATAGAGGATAAGTACAGTATGAGGAAGTACTATAGCCCTATAGATGATAATTACAGTATGAGGAAGTAATATAGGGCTATAGATGATAAGTACAGTATGAGGAATTACAATGGCGCTATAGATGATAAGTACAGTATGAGGAAGTACTATAGCACTATAGTTGATAAGTACAGTATGAGGAAGTACTATGGCGCTATAGATGATAAGTACAGTATGAGGAAGTATTATGGCGCTATAGATGATAAGTACAGTATGAGGAAGTACTATGGCGCTATAGAGAATAAGTACAGTATGAGGAAGTACTATAGCGCTATAGATGATAAGTACAGTATGAGGAAGTAGTATAGTGCTATAGATGATAAGTACAGTATGAGGAAGTATTATGGCGCTATAGATGATAAGTACAGTATGAGGAAGTACTATAGTGCTATAGATGATAAGTACAGTATTAGGAAGTACTATAGCGCTATAGATGATAAGTACAGTATGAGGAAGTACTATAGCGCTATAGATGATAAGTACAGTATGAGGAAGTACTATAGCGCTATAGATGATAAGTACAGTATGAGGAAGTACTATAGTGCTATAGATGATAAGTACAGTATGAGGAAGTACTATGTGGCGCTATAGATGATAAGTACAGTATGAGGAAGTACTATAGCGCTATAGATGATAAGTACAGTATGAGGAAGTACTATGTGGCACTATAGAGGATAAGTACAGTATGAGGAAGTACTATAGCCCTATAGATGATAATTACAGTATGAGGAAGTAATATAGGGCTATAGATGATAAGTACAGTATGAGGAAGTACTATGGTGCTATAGATGATAAGTACAGTATGAGGAAGTATTATGGCGCTATAGATGATAAGTACAGTATCATGAAGTACTATGGCGTTATAGATGATAAGTACAGTATGAGGAAGTACTATGGCGCTATAGATGATAAGTACAGTATGAGGAAGTAATATAGCGCTATAGATGATAAGTACAGTATGAGGAAGTACTATGTGGCGCTATAGATGATAAGTACAGTATGAGGAAGTTACTATGGCACTATAGATGATAAGTACAGTATGAGGAAGTACTATGGCACTATAAATGATAAGTACAGTATGAGTAAGTACTATAGCGCTATAGATGATAAGTACAGTATGAGGAAGTAATATAGCGCTATAGATGATAAGTACAGTATTAGGAAGTACTACAGTGCTATAGATGATAAGTACAGTGTGAGGAAGTACTATAGCGCTATAGATGATAAGTACAGTATGAGGAAGTACTATAGTGCTATACATGATAAGTACAGTATGAGGAAGTACCATAGCGCTATAGATGATAAGTACAGCATGAGGAAGTATTATTATAGCGCTATAGATGATAAGTACAGCATGAGGAAGTACTATAGCGCTATAGATGATAAGTACAGCATGAGGAAGTACTATAGCGCTATAGATGATAAGTTCAGTATGTGGAAGTACTATAGGGCTATAGATGATAAGTGCAGTATGAGGAAGTACTATGGGCTATAGATGATAAGAACAGTATGAGGAAGTACTATGGTGCTATAGATGATAAGTACAGTATGAGGAATTACAATGGCGCTATAGATGATAAGTACAGTATGAGGAAGTACTATAGCACTATAGTTGATAAGTACAGTATGAGGAAGTACTATGGCGCTATAGATGATAAGTACAGTATGAGGAAGTACTATAGCGCTATAGACAATAAGTACAGTATGAGGAAGTATTATGGCGCTATAGATGATAAGTACAGTATGAGGAAGTACTATGGCGCTATAGAGAATAAGTACAGTATGAGGAAGAACTATAGCGCTATAGATGATAAGTACAGTATGAGGAAGTAGTATAGTGCTATAGATGATAAGTACAGTATGAGGAAGTATTATGGCGCTATAGATGATAAGTACAGTATGAGGAAGTACTATAGTGCTATAGATGATAAGTACAGTATTAGGAAGTACTATAGCGCTATAGATGATAAGTACAGTATGAGGAAGTACTATAGCGCTATAGATGATAAGTACAGTATGAGGAAGTACTATAGCGCTATAGATGATAAGTACAGTATGAGGAAGTACTATAGTGCTATAGATGATAAGTACAGTATGAGGAAGTACTATGTGGCGCTATAGATGATAAGTACAGTATGAGGAAGTACTATAGCGCTATAGATGATAAGTACAGTATGCGGAAGTACTATGTGGCACTATAGAGGATAAGTACAGTATGAGGAAGTACTATAGCCCTATAGATGATAATTACAGTATGAGGAAGTAATATAGGGCTATAGATGATAAGTACAGTATGAGGAAGTACTATGGTGCTATAGATGATAAGTACAGTATGAGGAAGTATTATGGCGCTATAGATGATAAGTACAGTATCATGAAGTACTATGGCGTTATAGATGATAAGTACAGTATGAGGAAGTACTATGGCGCTATAGATGATAAGTACAGTATGAGGAAGTAATATAGCGCTATAGATGATAAGTACAGTATGAGGAAGTACTATGGCGCTACAGATTATAAGTACAGTATGAGGTAGTACTATGGCGCTATAGATGATAAGTACAGTATGAGGAAGTACTAAGGCGCTATAGATGATAACTACAGTATGAGGAAGTACTATGGTGCTATCGATGATAAGTACAGTATGAGGAAGTACTATGGCACTATAGATGATAAGTACAGTATGAGGAAGTACTATGGCGCTATAAATGATAAGTACAGTATGAGGAAGTACTATAGCGCTATAGATGATAAGTACAGTATGCGGAAGTACTATAGGGCTATAGATGATAAGTACAGTGTGAGGAAGTATTATTATAGCGCTATAGATGATAAGTACAGTATGAGGAAGTACTATAGTGCTATACATGATAAGTACAGTATGAGGAAGTACCATAGCGCTATAGATGATAAGTACAGTATGAGGAAGTATTAATATAGCGCTATAGATGATAAGTACAGTATGAGGAAGTACTATAGCGCTATAGATGATAAGTTCAGTATGAGGAAGTACTATAGGGCTATAGATGATAAGTACAGTATGAGGAAGTACTATGGCACTATAGATGATAAGTACAGTATGAGGAAGTACTATAGGGCTATAGATGATAAGTACAGTATGAGGAAGTACTATAGCGCTATAGATGATAAGTACAGTATGAGCAAGTACTATAGGGATATAGATGATAAGTACAGTATGAGGAAGTACTATAGCGCTATAGATGATAAGAACAGTATGAGGAAGTACTATAGCGCTATAGATGATAAGTACAGTATGAGGAAGTACTATAGGGCTATAGATGATAAGTACAGTATGAGGAAGTACTATGGCGCTATAGATGATAAGTACAGTATAAGGAAGTACTATAGCGCTATAGATGATAAGTACAGTATGAGGAAGTACTATAGGGCTATAGATGATAAGTACAGTATGAGGAAGTACTATGGCGCTATAGATGATAAGAACAGTATGAGGAAGTATTATTATAGCGCTATAGATGATAAGTACAGTATGAGGAAGTACTATAGCGCTATAGATGATAAGTTCAGTATGAGGAAGTACTATAGGGCTATAGATGATAAGTACAGTATGAGGAAGTACTATGGCACTATAGATGATAAGTACAGTATGAGGAAGTACTATAGGGCTATAGATGATAAGTACAGTATGAGGAAGTACTATAGCGCTATAGATGATAAGTTCAGTATGAGGAAGTACTATAGGGCTATAGATGATAAGTACAGTATGAGGAAGTACTATAGCGCTATAGATGATAAGTACAGTATGAGGAAGTACTATAGGGCTATAGATGATAAGTACAGTATGAGGAAGTACTATGGCGCTATAGATGATAAGTACAGATGATAAGTACAGTATGAGGAAGTACTATAGGGCTATAGATGATAAGTACAGTATGAGGAAGTACTATAGCGCTATAGATGATAAGTACAGTATGAGGAAGTACTATAGCGCTATAGATGATAAGTACAGTATGAGGAAGTACTATAGGGCTATAGATGATAAGTACAGTATGAGGAAGTACTATGGCGCTATAGATGATAAGTACAGTATAAGGAAGTACTATAGCGCTATAGATGATAAGTACAGTATGAGGAAGTACTATAGGGCTATAGATGATAAGTACAGTATGAGGAAGTACTATGGCGCTATAGATGATAAGAACAGTATGAGGAAGTACTATGGTGCTATAGATGATAAGTACAGTATGAGGAAGTACTATGGCGCTATAGATGATAAGTACAGTATGAGGAAGTACTATAGCGCTATAGATGATAAGTACAGTATGAGGAAGTACTATGGCGCTATAGATGATAAGTACAGTATGAGGAAGTACTATAGCGCTATAGATAATAAGTACAGTATGAGGAAGTATTATGGCGCTATAGATGATAAGTACAGTATGAGGAAGTACTATAGCGATATAGATGATAAGTACAGTATGAGGAAGTACTATAGCGCTATAGATGATAAGTACAGTATGAGGAAGTAGTATAGTGCTATAGATGATAAGTACAGTATGAGGAAGTATTATGGCGCTATAGATGATAAGTACAGTATGAGGAAGTACTATAGTGCTATAGATGATAAGTACAGTATTAGGAAGTACTATAGCGCTATAGATGATAAGTACAGTATGAGGAAGTACTATAGCGCTATAGATGATAAGTACAGTATGAGGAAGTACTATAGCGCTATAGATGATAAGTACAGTATGAGGAAGTACTATGGCGCTATAGATGATAATTACAGTATGAGGAAGTACTGTTGTGCTATAGATGATAAGTACAGTATGAGGAAGTACTATGTGGCGCTATAGATGATAAGTACAGTATGAGGAAGTACTATAGCGCTATAGATGATAAGTACAGTATGAGGAAGTACTATGTGGCACTATAGAGGATAAGTACAGTATGAGGAAGTACTATAGCGCTATAGATGATAAGTACAGTATGAGGAAGTACTATAGGGCTATAGATGATAAGTACAGTATGAGGAAGTACTATGGTGCTATAGATGATAAGTACAGTATGAGGAAGTATTATAGCGCTATAGATGATAAGTACAGTATGAGGAAGTACTATGGCGTTATAGATGATAAGTACAGTATGAGGAAGTACTATGGCGCTATAGATGATAAGTACAGTATGAGGAAGTAATATAGCGCTATAGATGATAAGTACAGTATGAGGAAGTACTATGGCGCTACAGATTATAAGTACAGTATGAGGAAGTACTATGGCGCTATAGATGATAAGTACAGTATGAGGTAGTACTATGGCGCTATAGATGATAAGTACAGTATGAGGAAGAACTATGGTGCTATCGATGATAAGTACAGTATGAGGAAGTACTATGGCACTAAAGATGATAAGTACAGTATGAGGAAGTACTATGGCGCTACAAATGATAAGTACAGTATGAGGAAGAACTATAGCGCTATAGATGATAAGTACAGTATGAGGAAGTACTATAGCGCTATAGATGATAAGTACAGTATGAGGAAGTACTACAGCGCTATAGATGATAAGTACAGTATGAGGAAGTATTATGGCGCTATAGATGATAAGTACAGTATGAGGAAGTACTATAGCGCTATAGATGATAAGTACAGTATGAGGAAGTACTATGGCGCTATAGATGATAAGTACAGTATGAGGAAGAAATATAGAGCTATAGATGATAAGTACAGTATGAGGAAGTACTATGGCGCTATAGATGATAAGTACAGTATGTGGAAGTACTATGGCGCTATAGATGATAAGTACAGTATGAGGAAGTACTATGGCGCTATAGATGATAATTACAGTATGAGGAAGTACTATGGTGCTATAGATGATAAGTACAGTATGAGGAAGTACTATGGCACTATAGATGATAAGTACAGTATGGGGAAGTACTATGGTGCTATAAATGATAAGTACAGTATGAGGAAGTACTATAGCGCTATAGATGATAAGTACAGTATGAGGAAGTACTATAGCGCTATAGATGGTAAGTACAGTATGAGGAAGTATTATGGCGCTATAGATGATAAGTACAGTATGAGGAAGTAATATAGCGCTATAGATGATAAGTACAGTATGAGGAAGTACTATGGCGCTATAGATGATAAGTACAGTATGTGGAAGTACTATGGCGCTATAGATGATAAGTACAGTATGAGGAAGTACTATGGCGCTATAGATGATAATTACAGTATGAGGAAGTACTATGGTGCTATAGATGATAAGTACAGTATGAGGAAGTACTATGGCACTATAGATGATAAGTACAGTATGGGGAAGTACTATGGTGCTATAAATGATAAGTACAGTATGAGGAAGTACTATAGCGCTATAGATGATAAGTACAGTATGAGGAAGTATTATGGCGCTATAGATGATAAGTACAGTATGAGGAAGTACTATAGCGCTATAGATGATAAGTACAGTATGAGGAAGTACTATGGCGCTATAGATGATAAGTACAGTATGAGGAAGTACTATAGCGCTATAGATGGTAAGTACAGTATGAGGAAGTATTATGGCGCTATAGATGATAAGTACAGTATGAGGAAGTACTATAGCGCTATAGATGATAAGTACAGTATGAGGAAGTACTATAGCGCTATAGATGATAAGTGCAGTATGATGAAGTACTATAGTGCTATAGATGATAAGTACAGTATGAGGAAGTACTATGTGGCGCTATAGATGATAAGTACAGTAAGAGGAAGTACTATAGCGCTATAGATGATAAGTACAGTATGAGGAAGTACTATGGCGCTATAGATGATAATTACAGTATGAGGAAGTACTGTTGTGCTATAGATGATAAGTACAGTATGAGGAAGTACTATGTGGCGCTATAGATGATAAGTACAGTATGAGGAAGTACTATAGCGCTATAGATGATAAGTACAGTATGAGGAAGTACTATGTGGCACTATAGAGGATAAGTACAGTATGAGGAAGTACTATAGCGCTATAGATGATAAGTACAGTATGAGGAAGTACTATAGGGCTATAGATGATAAGTACAGTATGAGGAAGTACTATGGGGCTATAGATGATAAGTACAGTATGAGGATGTATTATAGCGCTATAGATGATAAGTACAGTATGAGGAAGTACTATGGCGTTATAGATGATAAGTACAGTATGAGGAAGTACTATGGCGCTATAGATGATAAGTACAGTATGAGGAAGTAATATAGCGCAATGGATGATAAGTACAGTATGAGGAAGTACTATGGCGCTACAGATTATCAGTACAGTATGAGGAAGTACTATGGCGCTATAGATGATAAGTACAGTATGAGGAAGTACTATGGCGCTATAGATGATAAGTACAGTATGAGGAAGTACTATGGTGCTATCGATGATAAGTACAGTATGAGGAAGTACTATGTCACTAAAGATGATAAGTACAGTATGAGGAAGTACTATGGCGCTACAAATGATAAGTACAGTATGAGGAAGAACTATAGCGCTATAGATGATAAGTACAGTATGAGGAAGTACTATAGCGCTATAGATGATAAGTACAGTATGAGGAAGTACTACAGCGCTATAGATGATAAGTACAGTATGAGGAAGTATTATGGCGCTATAGATGATAAGTACAGTATGAGGAAGTACTATAGCGCTATAGATGATAAGTACAGTATGAGGAAGTACTATGGCGCTATAGATGATAAGTACAGTATGAGGAAGTAATATAGCGCTATAGATGATAAGAACAGTATGAGGAAGTACTATGGCGCTATAGATGATAAGTACAGTATGTGGAAGTACTATGGCGCTATAGATGATAAGTACAGTATGAGGAAGTACTATGGCGCTATAGATGATAATTACAGTATGAGGAAGTACTATGGTGCTATAGATGATAAGTACAGTATGAGGAAGTACTATGGCACTATAGATGATAAGTACAGTATGGGGAAGTACTATGGTGCTATAAATGATAAGTACAGTATGAGGAAGTACTATAGCGCTATAGATGATAAGTACAGTATGAGGAAGTACTATAGCGCTATAGATGGTAAGTACAGTATGAGGAAGTATTATGGCGCTATAGATGATAAGTACAGTATGAGGAAGTACTATAGCGCTATAGATGATAAGTACAGTATGAGGAAGTACTATAGCGCTATAGATGATAAGTACAGTATGATGAAGTACTATAGTGCTATAGATGATAAGTGCAGTATGAGGAAGTACTATGGCGCTATAGATGATAAGTACAGTATGAGGAAGTACTATAGCGCTATAGATGATAACTACAGTATGAGGAAGTACTATAGCGCTATAGATGATAAGTACAGTATGAGGAAGTACTATAGAGCTATAGATAATAAGTACAGTATGAGGAAGTATTATGGTGCTATAGATGATAAGTACAGTATGAGGAAGTACTATAGCGCTATAGATGATAAGTTCAGTATGAGGAAGTACTATAGGGCTATAGATGATAAGTACAGTAGGAGGAAGTACTATAGGGCTATAGATGAAAAGTACAGTATGAGGAAGTACTATGGGGATATAGATGAAAAGTACAGTATGAGGAAGTACTATGGGGCTATAGATGATAAGTACAGTATGAGGAAGTATTATGGCGCTATAGATGATAAGTACAGTATGAGGAAGTACTATAGTGCTATAGATGATAAGTACAGTATTAGGAAGTACTATAGCGCTATAGATGATAAGTACAGTATGAGGAAGGACTATAGCGCTATAGATGATAAGTACAGTATGAGGAAGTACTATAGCGCTATAGATGATAAGTACAGTATGAGGAAGTACTATGGATGGCGCTATAGATGATAAGTACAGTATGAGGAAGTACTATGGCACTATAGATGATAAGTACAGTATGAGGAAGTACAATGGTGCTATAGATGATAAGTACAGTATGAGGAAGTACTTTGGCGCTATAGATGATAAGTACAGTATGAGGAAGTACTATGGCGCTATAAATGATAAGTACAGTATGAGGAAGTATTATAGCGCTATAGATGATAAGTACAATATGGGGAAGTACTATGGTGCTAGAAATGATAAGTACAGTATGAGGAAGTACTATGGTGCTATCGATGATATGTACAATATGAGGAAGAACTATGTGGCGCTATAGATGATAAGTACAGTATGAGGAAGTACTATAGCGCTATAGATGATAAGTACAGTATGAGGAAGTACTATGTGGCGCTAAAGAGGATAAGTACAGTATGAGGAAGTACTATAGCGCTATAGATGATAAGTACAGTATGAGGAAGTACTTTAGGGCTATAGATGATAAGTACAGTATGAGGAAGTACTATGGCGCTACAAATGATAAGTACAGTATGAGGAAGAACTATAGCGCTATAGATGATAAGTACAGTATGAGGAAGTACTATAGCGCTATAGATGATAAGTACAGTATGAGGAAGTACTACAGCGCTATAGATGATAAGTACAGTATGAGGTAGTATTATGGCGCTATAGATGATAAGTACAGTATGAGGAAGTACTATAGCGCTATAGATGATAAGTACAGTATGAGGAAGTACTATGGCGCTATAGATGATAAGTACAGTATGAGGAAGTAATATAGCGCTATAGATGATAAGTACAGTATGAGGAAGTACTATGGCGCTATAGATGATAAGTACAGTATGTGGAAGTACTATGGCGCTATAGATGATAAGTACAGTATGAGGAAGTACTATGGCGCTATAGATGATAATTACAGTATGAGGAAGTACTATGGCGCTATAGATGATAAGTACAGTATGAGGAAGTAATATAGCGCTATAGATGATAAGTACAGTATGAGGAAGTACTATGGCGCTACAGATTATAAGTACAGTATGAGGAAGTACTATGGCGCTATAGATGATAAGTACAGTATGAGGAAGTACTATGGCGCTATAGATGATAAGTACAGTATGAGGAAGTACTATGGTGCTATCGATGATAAGTACAGTATGAGGAGTACTATGGCACTAAAGATGATAAGTACAGTATGAGGAAGTACTATGGCGCTACAAATGATAAGTACAGTATGAGGAAGAACTATAGCGCTATAGATGATAAGTACAGTATGAGGAAGTACTATAGCGCTATAGATGATAAGTACAGTATGAGGAAGTACTACAGCGCTATAGATGATAAGTACAGTATGAGGAAGTATTATGGCGCTATAGATGATAAGTACAGTATGAGGAAGTACTATAGCGCTATAGATGATAAGTACAGTATGAGGAAGTACTATGGCGCTATAGATGATAAGTACAGTATGAGGAAGTAATATAGCGCTATAGATGATAAGTACAGTATGAGGAAGTACTATGGCGCTATAGATGATAAGTACAGTATGTGGAAGTACTATGGCGCTATAGATGATAAGTACAGTATGAGGAAGTACTATGGCGCTATAGATGATAATTACAGTATGAGGAAGTACTATGGTGCTATAGATGATAAGTACAGTATGAGGAAGTACTATGGCACTATAGATGATAAGTACAGTATGGGGAAGTACTATGGTGCTATAAATGATAAGTACAGTATGAGGAAGTACTATAGCGCTATAGATGATAAGTACAGTATGAGGAAGTACTATAGCGCTATAGATGATAAGTACAGTATGAGGAAGTATTATGGCGCTATAGATGATAAGTACAGTATGAGGAAGTACTATAGCGCTATAGATGATAAGTACAGTATGAGGAAGTACTATAGCGCTATAGATGATAAGTACAGTATGATGAAGTACTATAGTGCTATAGATGATAAGTGCAGTATGAGGAAGTACTATGGCGCTATAGATGATAAGTACAGTATGAGGAAGTACTATAGCGCTATAGATGATAACTACAGTATGAGGAAGTACTATAGCGCTATAGATGATAAGTACAGCTTGAGGAAGTACTATAGCGCAATAGATGATAAGTACAGTATGAGGAAGTACTATAGAGCTATAGATGATAAGTACAGTATGAGGAAGTATTATGGTGCTATAGATGATAAGTACAGTATGAGGAAGTACTATAGCACTATAGATGATAAGTTCAGTATGAGGAAGTACTATAGGGCTATAGATGATAAGTACAGTAGGAGGAAGTACTATAGGGCTATAGATGAAAAGTACAGTATGAGGAAGTACTATGGGGCTATAGATGAAAAGTACAGTATGAGGAAGTACTATGGGGCTATAGATGATAAGTACAGTATGAGGAAGTACTATAGTGCTATAGATGATAAGTACAGTATGAGGAAGTATTATGGCGCTATAGATGATAAGTACAGTATGAGGAAGTACTATAGTGCTATAGATGATAAGTACAGTATGAGGAAGTACTATAGCGCTATAGATGATAAGTACAGTATGAGGAAGTACTATAGGGCTATAGATGATAAGTACAGTATGAGGAAGTACTATGGTGCTATAGATGATAAGTACAGTATGAGGAAGTATTATAGCGCTATAGATGATAAGTACAGTATGAGGAAGTACTATGGCGTTATAGATGATAAGTACAGTATGAGGAAGTACTATGGCGCTATAGATGATAAGTACAGTATGAGGAAGTAATATAGCGCTATAGATGATAAGTACAGTATGAGGAAGTACTATGGCGCTACAGATTATAAGTACAGTATGAGGAAGTACTATGGCGCTATAGATGATAAGTACAGTATGAGGAAGTACTATGGCGCTATAGATGATAAGTACAGTATGAGGAAGTACTATGGTGCTATCGATGATAAGTACAGTATGAGGAAGTACTATGGCACTAAAGATGATAAGTACAGTATGAGGAAGTACTATGGCGCTACAAATGATAAGTACAGTATGAGGAAGAACTATAGCGCTATAGATGATAAGTACAGTATGAGGAAGTACTATAGCGCTATAGATGATAAGTACAGTATGAGGAAGTACTACAGCGCTATAGATGATAAGTACAGTATGAGGAAGTATTATGGCGCTATAGATGATAAGTACAGTATGAGGAAGTACTATAGCGCTATAGATGATAAGTACAGTATGAGGAAGTACTATGGCGCTATAGATGATAAGTACAGTATGAGGAAGTAATATAGCGCTATAGATGATAAGTACAGTATGAGGAAGTACTATGGCGCTATAGATGATAAGTACAGTATGTGGAAGTACTATGGCGCTATAGATGATAAGTACAGTATGAGGAAGTACTATGGCACTATAGATGATAATTACAGTATGAGGAAGTACTATGGTGCTATAGATGATAAGTACAGTATGAGGAAGTACTATGGCACTATAGATGATAAGTACAGTATGGGGAAGTACTATGGTGCTATAAATGATAAGTACAGTATGAGGAAGTACTATAGCGCTATAGATGATAAGTACAGTATGAGGAAGTACTATAGCGCTATAGATGATAAGTACAGTATGAGGAAGTATTATGGCGCTATAGATGATAAGTACAGTATGAGGAAGTACTATAGCGCTATAGATGATAAGTACAGTATGAGGAAGTACTATAGCGCTATAGATGATAAGTACAGTATGATGAAGTACTATAGTGCTATAGATGATAAGTGCAGTATGAGGAAGTACTATGGCGCTATAGATGATAACTACAGTATGAGGAAGTACTATAGCGCTATAGATGATAAGTACAGTATGAGGAAGTACTATAGAGCTATAGATGATAAGTACAGTATGAGGAAGTATTATGGTGCTATAGATGATAAGTACAGTATGAGGAAGTACTATAGCGCTATAGATGATAAGTTCAGTATGAGGAAGTACTATAGGGCTATAGATGATAAGTACAGTAGGAGGAAGTACTATAGGGCTATAGATGAAAAGTACAGTATGAGGAAGTACTATGGGGCTATAGATGAAAAGTACAGTATGAGGAAGTAATATGGGGCTATAGATGATAAGTACAGTATGAGGAAGTACTATGGCGCTATAGATGATAAGTACAGTATGAGGAAGTACTATAGTGCGATAGATGATAAGTACAGTATTAGGAAGTACTATAGCGCTATAGATGATAAGTACAGTATGAGGAAGTACTATAGCGCTATAGATGATAAGTACAGTATGAGGAAGTACTATAGCGCTATAGATGATAAGTACAGTATGAGGAAGTACTATGGCGCTATAGATGATAAGTACAGTATGAGGAAGTACTATGGCACTATAGATGATAAGTACAGTATGAGGAAGTACTTTGGCGCTATAGATGATAAGTACAGTATGAGGAAGTACTATGGCGCTATAAATGATAAGTACAGTATGAGGAAGTATTATAGCGCTATAGATGATAAGTACAATATGGGGAAGTACTATGGTGCTAGAAATGATAAGTACAGTATGAGGAAGTACTATGGTGCTATCGATGATATGTACAGTATGAGGAAGTACTATGGCACTATAGATGATAAGTACAGTATGAGGAAGTACTATAGGGCTATAGATGATAAGTACAGTATGAGGAAGTACTATAGCGCTATAGATGATAAGTTCAGTATGAGGAAGTACTATAGGGCTATAGATGATAAGTACAGTATGAGGAAGTACTATAGCGCTATAGATGATAAGTACAGTATGAGGAAGTACTATAGGGCTATAGATGATAAGTACAGTATGAGGAAGTACTATGGCGCTATAGATGATAAGTACAGATGATAAGTACAGTATGAGGAAGTACTATAGGGCTATAGATGATAAGTACAGTATGAGGAAGTACTATAGCGCTATAGATGATAAGTACAGTATGAGGAAGTACTATAGCGCTATAGATGATAAGTACAGTATGAGGAAGTACTATAGGGCTATAGATGATAAGTACAGTATGAGGAAGTACTATGGCTCTATAGATGATAAGTACAGTATAAGGAAGTACTATAGCGCTATAGATGATAAGTACAGTATGAGGAAGTACTATAGGGCTATAGATGATAAGTACAGTATGAGGAAGTACTATGGCGCTATAGATGATAAGAACAGTATGAGGAAGTACTATGGTGCTATAGATGATAAGTACAGTATGAGGAAGTACTATGGCGCTATAGATGATAAGTACAGTATGAGGAAGTACTATAGCGCTATAGATGATAAGTACAGTATGAGGAAGTACTATGGCGCTATAGATGATAAGTACAGTATGAGGAAGTACTATAGCGCTATAGATAATAAGTACAGTATGAGGAAGTATTATGGCGCTATAGATGATAAGTACAGTATGAGGAAGTACTATAGCGATATAGATGATAAGTACAGTATGAGGAAGTACTATAGCGCTATAGATGATAAGTACAGTATGAGGAAGTAGTATAGTGCTATAGATGATAAGTACAGTATGAGGAAGTATTATGCCGCTATAGATGATAAGTACAGTATGAGGAAGTACTATAGTGCTATAGATGATAAGTACAGTATTAGGAAGTACTATAGCGCTATAGATGATAAGTACAGTATGAGGAAGTACTATAGCGCTATAGATGATAAGTACAGTATGAGGAAGTACTATAGCGCTATAGATGATAAGTACAGTATGAGGAAGTACTATGGCGCTATAGATGATAATTACAGTATGAGGAAGTACTGTTGTGCTATAGATGATAAGTACAGTATGAGGAAGTACTATAGCGCTATAGATGATAAGTACAGTATGAGGAAGTACTATGTGGCACTATAGAGGATAAGTACAGTATGAGGAAGTACTATAGCGCTATAGATGATAAGTACAGTATGAGGAAGTACTATAGGGCTATAGATGATAAGTACAGTATGAGGAAGTACTATGGTGCTATAGATGATAAGTACAGTATGAGGAAGTATTATAGCGCTATAGATGATAAGTACAGTATGAGGAAGTACTATGGCGTTATAGATGATAAGTACAGTATGAGGAAGTACTATGGCGCTATAGATGATAAGTACAGTATGAGGAAGTAATATAGCGCTATAGATGATAAGTACAGTATGAGGAAGTACTATGGCGCTACAGATTATAAGTACAGTATGAGGAAGTACTATGGCGCTATAGATGATAAGTACAGTATGAGGTAGTACTATGGCGCTATAGATGATAAGTACAGTATGAGGAAGAACTATGGTGCTATCGATGATAAGTACAGTATGAGGAAGTACTATGGCACTAAAGATGATAAGTACAGTATGAGGAAGTACTATGGCGCTACAAATGATAAGTACAGTATGAGGAAGAACTATAGCGCTATAGATGATAAGTACAGTATGAGGAAGTACTATAGCGCTATAGATGATAAGTACAGTATGAGGAAGTACTACAGCGCTATAGATGATAAGTACAGTATGAGGAAGTATTATGGCGCTATAGATGATAAGTACAGTATGAGGAAGTACTATAGCGCTATAGATGATAAGTACAGTATGAGGAAGTACTATGGCGCTATAGATGATAAGTACAGTATGAGGAAGAAATATAGAGCTATAGATGATAAGTACAGTATGAGGAAGTACTATGGCGCTATAGATGATAAGTACAGTATGTGGAAGTACTATGGCGCTATAGATGATAAGTACAGTATGAGGAAGTACTATGGCGCTATAGATGATAATTACAGTATGAGGAAGTACTATGGTGCTATAGATGATAAGTACAGTATGAGGAAGTACTATGGCACTATAGATGATAAGTACAGTATGGGGAAGTACTATGGTGCTATAAATGATAAGTACAGTATGAGGAAGTACTATAGCGCTATAGATGATAAGTACAGTATGAGGAAGTACTATAGCGCTATAGATGGTAAGTACAGTATGAGGAAGTATTATGGCGCTATAGATGATAAGTACAGTATGAGGAAGTACTATAGCGCTATAGATGATAAGTACAGTATGAGGAAGTACTATAGCGCTATAGATGATAAGTACAGTATGATGAAGTACTATAGTGCTATAGATGATAAGTGCAGTATGAGGAAGTACTATAGGGCTATAGATGATAAGTACAGTAGGAGGAAGTACTATAGGGCTATAGATGAAAAGTACAGTATGAGGAAGTACTATGGGGCTATAGATGAAAAGTACAGTATGAGGAAGTAATATGGGGCTATAGATGATAAGTACAGTATGAGGAAGTACTATGGCGCTATAGATGATAAGTACAGTATGAGGAAGTACTATAGTGCGATAGATGATAAGTACAGTATTAGGAAGTACTATAGCGCTATAGATGATAAGTACAGTATGAGGAAGTACTATAGCGCTATAGATGATAAGTACAGTATGAGGAAGTACTATAGCGCTATAGATGATAAGTACAGTATGAGGAAGTACTATGGCGCTATAGATGATAAGTACAGTATGAGGAAGTACTATGGCACTATAGATGATAAGTACAGTATGAGGAAGTACTTTGGCGCTATAGATGATAAGTACAGTATGAGGAAGTACTATGGCGCTATAAATGATAAGTACAGTATGAGGAAGTATTATAGCGCTATAGATGATAAGTACAATATGGGGAAGTACTATGGTGCTAGAAATGATAAGTACAGTATGAGGAAGTACTATGGTGCTATCGATGATATGTACAGTATGAGGAAGTACTATGGCACTATAGATGATAAGTACAGTATGAGGAAGTACTATAGGGCTATAGATGATAAGTACAGTATGAGGAAGTACTATAGCGCTATAGATGATAAGTTCAGTATGAGGAAGTACTATAGGGCTATAGATGATAAGTACAGTATGAGGAAGTACTATAGCGCTATAGATGATAAGTACAGTATGAGGAAGTACTATAGGGCTATAGATGATAAGTACAGTATGAGGAAGTACTATGGCGCTATAGATGATAAGTACAGATGATAAGTACAGTATGAGGAAGTACTATAGGGCTATAGATGATAAGTACAGTATGAGGAAGTACTATAGCGCTATAGATGATAAGTACAGTATGAGGAAGTACTATAGCGCTATAGATGATAAGTACAGTATGAGGAAGTACTATAGGGCTATAGATGATAAGTACAGTATGAGGAAGTACTATGGCTCTATAGATGATAAGTACAGTATAAGGAAGTACTATAGCGCTATAGATGATAAGTACAGTATGAGGAAGTACTATAGGGCTATAGATGATAAGTACAGTATGAGGAAGTACTATGGCGCTATAGATGATAAGAACAGTATGAGGAAGTACTATGGTGCTATAGATGATAAGTACAGTATGAGGAAGTACTATGGCGCTATAGATGATAAGTACAGTATGAGGAAGTACTATAGCGCTATAGATGATAAGTACAGTATGAGGAAGTACTATGGCGCTATAGATGATAAGTACAGTATGAGGAAGTACTATAGCGCTATAGATAATAAGTACAGTATGAGGAAGTATTATGGCGCTATAGATGATAAGTACAGTATGAGGAAGTACTATAGCGATATAGATGATAAGTACAGTATGAGGAAGTACTATAGCGCTATAGATGATAAGTACAGTATGAGGAAGTAGTATAGTGCTATAGATGATAAGTACAGTATGAGGAAGTATTATGCCGCTATAGATGATAAGTACAGTATGAGGAAGTACTATAGTGCTATAGATGATAAGTACAGTATTAGGAAGTACTATAGCGCTATAGATGATAAGTACAGTATGAGGAAGTACTATAGCGCTATAGATGATAAGTACAGTATGAGGAAGTACTATAGCGCTATAGATGATAAGTACAGTATGAGGAAGTACTATGGCGCTATAGATGATAATTACAGTATGAGGAAGTACTGTTGTGCTATAGATGATAAGTACAGTATGAGGAAGTACTATAGCGCTATAGATGATAAGTACAGTATGAGGAAGTACTATGTGGCACTATAGAGGATAAGTACAGTATGAGGAAGTACTATAGCGCTATAGATGATAAGTACAGTATGAGGAAGTACTATAGGGCTATAGATGATAAGTACAGTATGAGGAAGTACTATGGTGCTATAGATGATAAGTACAGTATGAGGAAGTATTATAGCGCTATAGATGATAAGTACAGTATGAGGAAGTACTATGGCGTTATAGATGATAAGTACAGTATGAGGAAGTACTATGGCGCTATAGATGATAAGTACAGTATGAGGAAGTAATATAGCGCTATAGATGATAAGTACAGTATGAGGAAGTACTATGGCGCTACAGATTATAAGTACAGTATGAGGAAGTACTATGGCGCTATAGATGATAAGTACAGTATGAGGTAGTACTATGGCGCTATAGATGATAAGTACAGTATGAGGAAGAACTATGGTGCTATCGATGATAAGTACAGTATGAGGAAGTACTATGGCACTAAAGATGATAAGTACAGTATGAGGAAGTACTATGGCGCTACAAATGATAAGTACAGTATGAGGAAGAACTATAGCGCTATAGATGATAAGTACAGTATGAGGAAGTACTATAGCGCTATAGATGATAAGTACAGTATGAGGAAGTACTACAGCGCTATAGATGATAAGTACAGTATGAGGAAGTATTATGGCGCTATAGATGATAAGTACAGTATGAGGAAGTACTATAGCGCTATAGATGATAAGTACAGTATGAGGAAGTACTATGGCGCTATAGATGATAAGTACAGTATGAGGAAGAAATATAGAGCTATAGATGATAAGTACAGTATGAGGAAGTACTATGGCGCTATAGATGATAAGTACAGTATGTGGAAGTACTATGGCGCTATAGATGATAAGTACAGTATGAGGAAGTACTATGGCGCTATAGATGATAATTACAGTATGAGGAAGTACTATGGTGCTATAGATGATAAGTACAGTATGAGGAAGTACTATGGCACTATAGATGATAAGTACAGTATGGGGAAGTACTATGGTGCTATAAATGATAAGTACAGTATGAGGAAGTACTATAGCGCTATAGATGATAAGTACAGTATGAGGAAGTACTATAGCGCTATAGATGGTAAGTACAGTATGAGGAAGTATTATGGCGCTATAGATGATAAGTACAGTATGAGGAAGTAATATAGCGCTATAGATGATAAGTACAGTATGAGGAAGTACTATGGCGCTATAGATGATAAGTACAGTATGTGGAAGTACTATGGCGCTATAGATGATAAGTACAGTATGAGGAAGTACTATGGCGCTATAGATGATAATTACAGTATGAGGAAGTACTATGGTGCTATAGATGATAAGTACAGTATGAGGAAGTACTATGGCACTATAGATGATAAGTACAGTATGGGGAAGTACTATGGTGCTATAAATGATAAGTACAGTATGAGGAAGTACTATAGCGCTATAGATGATAAGTACAGTATGAGGAAGTATTATGGCGCTATAGATGATAAGTACAGTATGAGGAAGTACTATAGCGCTATAGATGATAAGTACAGTATGAGGAAGTACTATGGCGCTATAGATGATAAGTACAGTATGAGGAAGTACTATAGCGCTATAGATGGTAAGTACAGTATGAGGAAGTATTATGGCGCTATAGATGATAAGTACAATATGAGGAAGTACTATAGCGCTATAGATGATAAGTACAGTATGAGGAAGTACTATAGCGCTATAGATGATAAGTACAGTATGATGAAGTACTATAGTGCTATAGATGATAAGTACAGTATGAGGAAGTACTATGTGGCGCTATAGATGATAAGTACAGTAAGAGGAAGTACTATAGCGCTATAGATGATAAGTACAGTATGAGGAAGTACTATGGCGCTATAGATGATAATTACAGTATGAGGAAGTACTGTTGTGCTATAGATGATAAGTACAGTATGAGGAAGTACTATGTGGCGCTATAGATGATAAGTACAGTATGAGGAAGTACTATGGCGCTATAGATGATAAGTACAGATGATAAGTACAGTATGAGGAAGTACTATAGGGCTATAGATGATAAGTACAGTATGAGGAAGTACTATAGCGCTATAGATGATAAGTACAGTATGAGGAAGTACTATAGCGCTATAGATGATAAGTACAGTATGAGGAAGTACTATAGGGCTATAGATGATAAGTACAGTATGAGGAAGTACTATGGCTCTATAGATGATAAGTACAGTATAAGGAAGTACTATAGCGCTATAGATGATAAGTACAGTATGAGGAAGTACTATAGGGCTATAGATGATAAGTACAGTATGAGGAAGTACTATGGCGCTATAGATGATAAGAACAGTATGAGGAAGTACTATGGTGCTATAGATGATAAGTACAGTATGAGGAAGTACTATGGCGCTATAGATGATAAGTACAGTATGAGGAAGTACTATAGCGCTATAGATGATAAGTACAGTATGAGGAAGTACTATGGCGCTATAGATGATAAGTACAGTATGAGGAAGTACTATAGCGCTATAGATAATAAGTACAGTATGAGGAAGTATTATGGCGCTATAGATGATAAGTACAGTATGAGGAAGTACTATAGCGATATAGATGATAAGTACAGTATGAGGAAGTACTATAGCGCTATAGATGATAAGTACAGTATGAGGAAGTAGTATAGTGCTATAGATGATAAGTACAGTATGAGGAAGTATTATGCCGCTATAGATGATAAGTACAGTATGAGGAAGTACTATAGTGCTATAGATGATAAGTACAGTATTAGGAAGTACTATAGCGCTATAGATGATAAGTACAGTATGAGGAAGTACTATAGCGCTATAGATGATAAGTACAGTATGAGGAAGTACTATAGCGCTATAGATGATAAGTACAGTATGAGGAAGTACTATGGCGCTATAGATGATAATTACAGTATGAGGAAGTACTGTTGTGCTATAGATGATAAGTACAGTATGAGGAAGTACTATAGCGCTATAGATGATAAGTACAGTATGAGGAAGTACTATGTGGCACTATAGAGGATAAGTACAGTATGAGGAAGTACTATAGCGCTATAGATGATAAGTACAGTATGAGGAAGTACTATAGGGCTATAGATGATAAGTACAGTATGAGGAAGTACTATGGTGCTATAGATGATAAGTACAGTATGAGGAAGTATTATAGCGCTATAGATGATAAGTACAGTATGAGGAAGTACTATGGCGTTATAGATGATAAGTACAGTATGAGGAAGTACTATGGCGCTATAGATGATAAGTACAGTATGAGGAAGTAATATAGCGCTATAGATGATAAGTACAGTATGAGGAAGTACTATGGCGCTACAGATTATAAGTACAGTATGAGGAAGTACTATGGCGCTATAGATGATAAGTACAGTATGAGGTAGTACTATGGCGCTATAGATGATAAGTACAGTATGAGGAAGAACTATGGTGCTATCGATGATAAGTACAGTATGAGGAAGTACTATGGCACTAAAGATGATAAGTACAGTATGAGGAAGTACTATGGCGCTACAAATGATAAGTACAGTATGAGGAAGAACTATAGCGCTATAGATGATAAGTACAGTATGAGGAAGTACTATAGCGCTATAGATGATAAGTACAGTATGAGGAAGTACTACAGCGCTATAGATGATAAGTACAGTATGAGGAAGTATTATGGCGCTATAGATGATAAGTACAGTATGAGGAAGTACTATAGCGCTATAGATGATAAGTACAGTATGAGGAAGTACTATGGCGCTATAGATGATAAGTACAGTATGAGGAAGAAATATAGAGCTATAGATGATAAGTACAGTATGAGGAAGTACTATGGCGCTATAGATGATAAGTACAGTATGTGGAAGTACTATGGCGCTATAGATGATAAGTACAGTATGAGGAAGTACTATGGCGCTATAGATGATAATTACAGTATGAGGAAGTACTATGGTGCTATAGATGATAAGTACAGTATGAGGAAGTACTATGGCACTATAGATGATAAGTACAGTATGGGGAAGTACTATGGTGCTATAAATGATAAGTACAGTATGAGGAAGTACTATAGCGCTATAGATGATAAGTACAGTATGAGGAAGTACTATAGCGCTATAGATGGTAAGTACAGTATGAGGAAGTATTATGGCGCTATAGATGATAAGTACAGTATGAGGAAGTAATATAGCGCTATAGATGATAAGTACAGTATGAGGAAGTACTATGGCGCTATAGATGATAAGTACAGTATGTGGAAGTACTATGGCGCTATAGATGATAAGTACAGTATGAGGAAGTACTATGGCGCTATAGATGATAATTACAGTATGAGGAAGTACTATGGTGCTATAGATGATAAGTACAGTATGAGGAAGTACTATGGCACTATAGATGATAAGTACAGTATGGGGAAGTACTATGGTGCTATAAATGATAAGTACAGTATGAGGAAGTACTATAGCGCTATAGATGATAAGTACAGTATGAGGAAGTATTATGGCGCTATAGATGATAAGTACAGTATGAGGAAGTACTATAGCGCTATAGATGATAAGTACAGTATGAGGAAGTACTATGGCGCTATAGATGATAAGTACAGTATGAGGAAGTACTATAGCGCTATAGATGGTAAGTACAGTATGAGGAAGTATTATGGCGCTATAGATGATAAGTACAGTATGAGGAAGTACTATAGCGCTATAGATGATAAGTACAGTATGAGGAAGTACTATAGCGCTATAGATGATAAGTACAGTATGATGAAGTACTATAGTGCTATAGATGATAAGTACAGTATGAGGAAGTACTATGTGGCGCTATAGATGATAAGTACAGTAAGAGGAAGTACTATAGCGCTATAGATGATAAGTACAGTATGAGGAAGTACTATGGCGCTATAGATGATAATTACAGTATGAGGAAGTACTGTTGTGCTATAGATGATAAGTACAGTATGAGGAAGTACTATGTGGCGCTATAGATGATAAGTACAGTATGAGGAAGTACTATAGCGCTATAGATGATAAGTACAGTATGAGGAAGTACTATGTGGCACTATAGAGGATAAGTACAGTATGAGGAAGTACTATAGCGCTATAGATGATAAGTACAGTATGAGGAAGTACTATAGGGCTATAGATGATAAGTACAGTATGAGGAAGTACTATGGTGCTATAGATGATAAGTACAGTATGAGGATGTATTATAGCGCTATAGATGATAAGTACAGTATGAGGAAGTACTATGGCGTTATAGATGATAAGTACAGTATGAGGAAGTACTATGGCGCTATAGATGATAAGTACAGTATGAGGAAGTAATATAGCGCAATGGATGATAAGTACAGTATGAGGAAGTACTATGGCGCTACAGATTATAAGTACAGTATGAGGAAGTACTATGGCGCTATAGATGATAAGTACAGTATGAGGAAGTACTATGGCGCTATAGATGATAAGTACAGTATGAGGAAGTACTATGGTGCTATCGATGATAAGTACAGTATGAGGAAGTACTATGTCACTAAAGATGATAAGTACAGTATGAGGAAGTACTATGGCGCTACAAATGATAAGTACAGTATGAGGAAGAACTATAGCGCTATAGATGATAAGTACAGTATGAGGAAGTACTATAGCGCTATAGATGATAAGTACAGTATGAGGAAGTACTACAGCGCTATAGATGATAAGTACAGTATGAGGAAGTATTATGGCGCTATAGATGATAAGTACAGTATGAGGAAGTACTATAGCGCTATAGATGATAAGTACAGTATGAGGAAGTACTATGGCGCTATAGATGATAAGTACAGTATGAGGAAGTAATATAGCGCTATAGATGATAAGAACAGTATGAGGAAGTACTATGGCGCTATAGATGATAAGTACAGTATGTGGAAGTACTATGGCGTTATAGATGATAAGTACAGTATGAGGAAGTACTATGGCGCTATAGATGATAATTACAGTATGAGGAAGTACTATGGTGCTATAGATGATAAGTACAGTATGAGGAAGTACTATGGCACTATAGATGATAAGTACAGTATGGGGAAGTACTATGGTGCTATAAATGATAAGTACAGTATGAGGAAGTACTATAGCGCTATAGATGATAAGTACAGTATGAGGAAGTACTATAGCGCTATAGATGGTAAGTACAGTATGAGGAAGTATTATGGCGCTATAGATGATAAGTACAGTATGAGGAAGTACTATAGCGCTATAGATGATAAGTACAGTATGAGGAAGTACTATAGCGCTATAGATGATAAGTACAGTATGATGAAGTACTATAGTGCTATAGATGATAAGTGCAGTATGAGGAAGTACTATGGCGCTATAGATGATAAGTACAGTATGAGGAAGTACTATAGCGCTATAGATGATAACTACAGTATGAGGAAGTACTATAGCGCTATAGATGATAAGTACAGTATGAGGAAGTACTATAGAGCTATAGATGATAAGTACAGTATGAGGAAGTATTATGGTGCTATAGATGATAAGTACAGTATGAGGAAGTACTATAGCGCTATAGATGATAAGTTCAGTATGAGGAAGTACTATAGGGCTATAGATGATAAGTACAGTAGGAGGAAGTACTATAGGGCTATAGATGAAAAGTACAGTATGAGGAAGTACTATGGGGATATAGATGAAAAGTACAGTATGAGGAAGTACTATGGGGCTATAGATGATAAGTACAGTATGAGGAAGTATTATGGCGCTATAGATGATAAGTACAGTATGAGGAAGTACTATAGTGCTATAGATGATAAGTACAGTATTAGGAAGTACTATAGCGCTATAGATGATAAGTACAGTATGAGGAAGGACTATAGCGCTATAGATGATAAGTACAGTATGAGGAAGTACTATAGCGCTATAGATGATAAGTACAGTATGAGGAAGTACTATGGATGGCGCTATAGATGATAAGTACAGTATGAGGAAGTACTATGGCACTATAGATGATAAGTACAGTATGAGGAAGTACAATGGTGCTATAGATGATAAGTACAGTATGAGGAAGTACTTTGGCGCTATAGATGATAAGTACAGTATGAGGAAGTACTATGGCGCTATAAATGATAAGTACAGTATGAGGAAGTATTATAGCGCTATAGATGATAAGTACAATATGGGGAAGTACTATGGTGCTAGAAATGATAAGTACAGTATGAGGAAGTACTATGGTGCTATCGATGATATGTACAATATGAGGAAGAACTATGTGGCGCTATAGATGATAAGTACAGTATGAGGAAGTACTATAGCGCTATAGATGATAAGTACAGTATGAGGAAGTACTATGTGGCGCTAAAGAGGATAAGTACAGTATGAGGAAGTACTATAGCGCTATAGATGATAAGTACAGTATGAGGAAGTACTTTAGGGCTATAGATGATAAGTACAGTATGAGGAAGTACTATGGCGCTACAAATGATAAGTACAGTATGAGGAAGAACTATAGCGCTATAGATGATAAGTACAGTATGAGGAAGTACTATAGCGCTATAGATGATAAGTACAGTATGAGGAAGTACTACAGCGCTATAGATGATAAGTACAGTATGAGGTAGTATTATGGCGCTATAGATGATAAGTACAGTATGAGGAAGTACTATAGCGCTATAGATGATAAGTACAGTATGAGGAAGTACTATGGCGCTATAGATGATAAGTACAGTATGAGGAAGTAATATAGCGCTATAGATGATAAGTACAGTATGAGGAAGTACTATGGCGCTATAGATGATAAGTACAGTATGTGGAAGTACTATGGCGCTATAGATGATAAGTACAGTATGAGGAAGTACTATGGCGCTATAGATGATAATTACAGTATGAGGAAGTACTATGGCGCTATAGATGATAAGTACAGTATGAGGAAGTAATATAGCGCTATAGATGATAAGTACAGTATGAGGAAGTACTATGGCGCTACAGATTATAAGTACAGTATGAGGAAGTACTATGGCGCTATAGATGATAAGTACAGTATGAGGAAGTACTATGGCGCTATAGATGATAAGTACAGTATGAGGAAGTACTATGGTGCTATCGATGATAAGTACAGTATGAGGAGTACTATGGCACTAAAGATGATAAGTACAGTATGAGGAAGTACTATGGCGCTACAAATGATAAGTACAGTATGAGGAAGAACTATAGCGCTATAGATGATAAGTACAGTATGAGGAAGTACTATAGCGCTATAGATGATAAGTACAGTATGAGGAAGTACTACAGCGCTATAGATGATAAGTACAGTATGAGGAAGTATTATGGCGCTATAGATGATAAGTACAGTATGAGGAAGTACTATAGCGCTATAGATGATAAGTACAGTATGAGGAAGTACTATGGCGCTATAGATGATAAGTACAGTATGAGGAAGTAATATAGCGCTATAGATGATAAGTACAGTATGAGGAAGTACTATGGCGCTATAGATGATAAGTACAGTATGTGGAAGTACTATGGCGCTATAGATGATAAGTACAGTATGAGGAAGTACTATGGCGCTATAGATGATAATTACAGTATGAGGAAGTACTATGGTGCTATAGATGATAAGTACAGTATGAGGAAGTACTATGGCACTATAGATGATAAGTACAGTATGGGGAAGTACTATGGTGCTATAAATGATAAGTACAGTATGAGGAAGTACTATAGCGCTATAGATGATAAGTACAGTATGAGGAAGTACTATAGCGCTATAGATGGTAAGTACAGTATGAGGAAGTATTATGGCGCTATAGATGATAAGTACAGTATGAGGAAGTAATATAGCGCTATAGATGATAAGTACAGTATGAGGAAGTACTATGGCGCTATAGATGATAAGTACAGTATGTGGAAGTACTATGGCGCTATAGATGATAAGTACAGTATGAGGAAGTACTATGGCGCTATAGATGATAATTACAGTATGAGGAAGTACTATGGTGCTATAGATGATAAGTACAGTATGAGGAAGTACTATGGCACTATAGATGATAAGTACAGTATGGGGAAGTACTATGGTGCTATAAATGATAAGTACAGTATGAGGAAGTACTATAGCGCTATAGATGATAAGTACAGTATGAGGAAGTATTATGGCGCTATAGATGATAAGTACAGTATGAGGAAGTACTATAGCGCTATAGATGATAAGTACAGTATGAGGAAGTACTATGGCGCTATAGATGATAAGTACAGTATGAGGAAGTACTATAGCGCTATAGATGGTAAGTACAGTATGAGGAAGTATTATGGCGCTATAGATGATAAGTACAGTATGAGGAAGTACTATAGCGCTATAGATGATAAGTACAGTATGAGGAAGTACTATAGCGCTATAGATGATAAGTACAGTATGATGAAGTACTATAGTGCTATAGATGATAAGTACAGTATGAGGAAGTACTATGTGGCGCTATAGATGATAAGTACAGTAAGAGGAAGTACTATAGCGCTATAGATGATAAGTACAGTATGAGGAAGTACTATGGCGCTATAGATGATAATTACAGTATGAGGAAGTACTGTTGTGCTATAGATGATAAGTACAGTATGAGGAAGTACTATGTGGCGCTATAGATGATAAGTACAGTATGAGGAAGTACTATAGCGCTATAGATGATAAGTACAGTATGAGGAAGTACTATGTGGCACTATAGAGGATAAGTACAGTATGAGGAAGTACTATAGCGCTATAGATGATAAGTACAGTATGAGGAAGTACTATAGGGCTATAGATGATAAGTACAGTATGAGGAAGTACTATGGTGCTATAGATGATAAGTACAGTATGAGGATGTATTATAGCGCTATAGATGATAAGTACAGTATGAGGAAGTACTATGGCGTTATAGATGATAAGTACAGTATGAGGAAGTACTATGGCGCTATAGATGATAAGTACAGTATGAGGAAGTAATATAGCGCAATGGATGATAAGTACAGTATGAGGAAGTACTATGGCGCTACAGATTATAAGTACAGTATGAGGAAGTACTATGGCGCTATAGATGATAAGTACAGTATGAGGAAGTACTATGGCGCTATAGATGATAAGTACAGTATGAGGAAGTACTATGGTGCTATCGATGATAAGTACAGTATGAGGAAGTACTATGTCACTAAAGATGATAAGTACAGTATGAGGAAGTACTATGGCGCTACAAATGATAAGTACAGTATGAGGAAGAACTATAGCGCTATAGATGATAAGTACAGTATGAGGAAGTACTATAGCGCTATAGATGATAAGTACAGTATGAGGAAGTACTACAGCGCTATAGATGATAAGTACAGTATGAGGAAGTATTATGGCGCTATAGATGATAAGTACAGTATGAGGAAGTACTATAGCGCTATAGATGATAAGTACAGTATGAGGAAGTACTATGGCGCTATAGATGATAAGTACAGTATGAGGAAGTAATATAGCGCTATAGATGATAAGAACAGTATGAGGAAGTACTATGGCGCTATAGATGATAAGTACAGTATGTGGAAGTACTATGGCGTTATAGATGATAAGTACAGTATGAGGAAGTACTATGGCGCTATAGATGATAATTACAGTATGAGGAAGTACTATGGTGCTATAGATGATAAGTACAGTATGAGGAAGTACTATGGCACTATAGATGATAAGTACAGTATGGGGAAGTACTATGGTGCTATAAATGATAAGTACAGTATGAGGAAGTACTATAGCGCTATAGATGATAAGTACAGTATGAGGAAGTACTATAGCGCTATAGATGGTAAGTACAGTATGAGGAAGTATTATGGCGCTATAGATGATAAGTACAGTATGAGGAAGTACTATAGCGCTATAGATGATAAGTACAGTATGAGGAAGTACTATAGCGCTATAGATGATAAGTACAGTATGATGAAGTACTATAGTGCTATAGATGATAAGTGCAGTATGAGGAAGTACTATGGCGCTATAGATGATAAGTACAGTATGAGGAAGTACTATAGCGCTATAGATGATAACTACAGTATGAGGAAGTACTATAGCGCTATAGATGATAAGTACAGTATGAGGAAGTACTATAGAGCTATAGATGATAAGTACAGTATGAGGAAGTATTATGGTGCTATAGATGATAAGTACAGTATGAGGAAGTACTATAGCGCTATAGATGATAAGTTCAGTATGAGGAAGTACTATAGGGCTATAGATGATAAGTACAGTAGGAGGAAGTACTATAGGGCTATAGATGAAAAGTACAGTATGAGGAAGTACTATGGGGATATAGATGAAAAGTACAGTATGAGGAAGTACTATGGGGCTATAGATGATAAGTACAGTATGAGGAAGTATTATGGCGCTATAGATGATAAGTACAGTATGAGGAAGTACTATAGTGCTATAGATGATAAGTACAGTATTAGGAAGTACTATAGCGCTATAGATGATAAGTACAGTATGAGGAAGGACTATAGCGCTATAGATGATAAGTACAGTATGAGGAAGTACTATAGCGCTATAGATGATAAGTACAGTATGAGGAAGTACTATGGATGGCGCTATAGATGATAAGTACAGTATGAGGAAGTACTATGGCACTATAGATGATAAGTACAGTATGAGGAAGTACAATGGTGCTATAGATGATAAGTACAGTATGAGGAAGTACTTTGGCGCTATAGATGATAAGTACAGTATGAGGAAGTACTATGGCGCTATAAATGATAAGTACAGTATGAGGAAGTATTATAGCGCTATAGATGATAAGTACAATATGGGGAAGTACTATGGTGCTAGAAATGATAAGTACAGTATGAGGAAGTACTATGGTGCTATCGATGATATGTACAATATGAGGAAGAACTATGTGGCGCTATAGATGATAAGTACAGTATGAGGAAGTACTATAGCGCTATAGATGATAAGTACAGTATGAGGAAGTACTATGTGGCGCTAAAGAGGATAAGTACAGTATGAGGAAGTACTATAGCGCTATAGATGATAAGTACAGTATGAGGAAGTACTTTAGGGCTATAGATGATAAGTACAGTATGAGGAAGTACTATGGCGCTACAAATGATAAGTACAGTATGAGGAAGAACTATAGCGCTATAGATGATAAGTACAGTATGAGGAAGTACTATAGCGCTATAGATGATAAGTACAGTATGAGGAAGTACTACAGCGCTATAGATGATAAGTACAGTATGAGGTAGTATTATGGCGCTATAGATGATAAGTACAGTATGAGGAAGTACTATAGCGCTATAGATGATAAGTACAGTATGAGGAAGTACTATGGCGCTATAGATGATAAGTACAGTATGAGGAAGTAATATAGCGCTATAGATGATAAGTACAGTATGAGGAAGTACTATGGCGCTATAGATGATAAGTACAGTATGTGGAAGTACTATGGCGCTATAGATGATAAGTACAGTATGAGGAAGTACTATGGCGCTATAGATGATAATTACAGTATGAGGAAGTACTATGGCGCTATAGATGATAAGTACAGTATGAGGAAGTAATATAGCGCTATAGATGATAAGTACAGTATGAGGAAGTACTATGGCGCTACAGATTATAAGTACAGTATGAGGAAGTACTATGGCGCTATAGATGATAAGTACAGTATGAGGAAGTACTATGGCGCTATAGATGATAAGTACAGTATGAGGAAGTACTATGGTGCTATCGATGATAAGTACAGTATGAGGAGTACTATGGCACTAAAGATGATAAGTACAGTATGAGGAAGTACTATGGCGCTACAAATGATAAGTACAGTATGAGGAAGAACTATAGCGCTATAGATGATAAGTACAGTATGAGGAAGTACTATAGCGCTATAGATGATAAGTACAGTATGAGGAAGTACTACAGCGCTATAGATGATAAGTACAGTATGAGGAAGTATTATGGCGCTATAGATGATAAGTACAGTATGAGGAAGTACTATAGCGCTATAGATGATAAGTACAGTATGAGGAAGTACTATGGCGCTATAGATGATAAGTACAGTATGAGGAAGTAATATAGCGCTATAGATGATAAGTACAGTATGAGGAAGTACTATGGCGCTATAGATGATAAGTACAGTATGTGGAAGTACTATGGCGCTATAGATGATAAGTACAGTATGAGGAAGTACTATGGCGCTATAGATGATAATTACAGTATGAGGAAGTACTATGGTGCTATAGATGATAAGTACAGTATGAGGAAGTACTATGGCACTATAGATGATAAGTACAGTATGGGGAAGTACTATGGTGCTATAAATGATAAGTACAGTATGAGGAAGTACTATAGCGCTATAGATGATAAGTACAGTATGAGGAAGTACTATAGCGCTATAGATGATAAGTACAGTATGAGGAAGTATTATGGCGCTATAGATGATAAGTACAGTATGAGGAAGTACTATAGCGCTATAGATGATAAGTACAGTATGAGGAAGTACTATAGCGCTATAGATGATAAGTACAGTATGATGAAGTACTATAGTGCTATAGATGATAAGTGCAGTATGAGGAAGTACTATGGCGCTATAGATGATAAGTACAGTATGAGGAAGTACTATAGCGCTATAGATGATAACTACAGTATGAGGAAGTACTATAGCGCTATAGATGATAAGTACAGCTTGAGGAAGTACTATAGCGCAATAGATGATAAGTACAGTATGAGGAAGTACTATAGAGCTATAGATGATAAGTACAGTATGAGGAAGTATTATGGTGCTATAGATGATAAGTACAGTATGAGGAAGTACTATAGCACTATAGATGATAAGTTCAGTATGAGGAAGTACTATAGGGCTATAGATGATAAGTACAGTAGGAGGAAGTACTATAGGGCTATAGATGAAAAGTACAGTATGAGGAAGTACTATGGGGCTATAGATGAAAAGTACAGTATGAGGAAGTACTATGGGGCTATAGATGATAAGTACAGTATGAGGAAGTACTATAGTGCTATAGATGATAAGTACAGTATGAGGAAGTATTATGGCGCTATAGATGATAAGTACAGTATGAGGAAGTACTATAGTGCTATAGATGATAAGTACAGTATGAGGAAGTACTATAGCGCTATAGATGATAAGTACAGTATGAGGAAGTACTATAGGGCTATAGATGATAAGTACAGTATGAGGAAGTACTATGGTGCTATAGATGATAAGTACAGTATGAGGAAGTATTATAGCGCTATAGATGATAAGTACAGTATGAGGAAGTACTATGGCGTTATAGATGATAAGTACAGTATGAGGAAGTACTATGGCGCTATAGATGATAAGTACAGTATGAGGAAGTAATATAGCGCTATAGATGATAAGTACAGTATGAGGAAGTACTATGGCGCTACAGATTATAAGTACAGTATGAGGAAGTACTATGGCGCTATAGATGATAAGTACAGTATGAGGAAGTACTATGGCGCTATAGATGATAAGTACAGTATGAGGAAGTACTATGGTGCTATCGATGATAAGTACAGTATGAGGAAGTACTATGGCACTAAAGATGATAAGTACAGTATGAGGAAGTACTATGGCGCTACAAATGATAAGTACAGTATGAGGAAGAACTATAGCGCTATAGATGATAAGTACAGTATGAGGAAGTACTATAGCGCTATAGATGATAAGTACAGTATGAGGAAGTACTACAGCGCTATAGATGATAAGTACAGTATGAGGAAGTATTATGGCGCTATAGATGATAAGTACAGTATGAGGAAGTACTATAGCGCTATAGATGATAAGTACAGTATGAGGAAGTACTATGGCGCTATAGATGATAAGTACAGTATGAGGAAGTAATATAGCGCTATAGATGATAAGTACAGTATGAGGAAGTACTATGGCGCTATAGATGATAAGTACAGTATGTGGAAGTACTATGGCGCTATAGATGATAAGTACAGTATGAGGAAGTACTATGGCACTATAGATGATAATTACAGTATGAGGAAGTACTATGGTGCTATAGATGATAAGTACAGTATGAGGAAGTACTATGGCACTATAGATGATAAGTACAGTATGGGGAAGTACTATGGTGCTATAAATGATAAGTACAGTATGAGGAAGTACTATAGCGCTATAGATGATAAGTACAGTATGAGGAAGTACTATAGCGCTATAGATGATAAGTACAGTATGAGGAAGTATTATGGCGCTATAGATGATAAGTACAGTATGAGGAAGTACTATAGCGCTATAGATGATAAGTACAGTATGAGGAAGTACTATAGCGCTATAGATGATAAGTACAGTATGATGAAGTACTATAGTGCTATAGATGATAAGTGCAGTATGAGGAAGTACTATGGCGCTATAGATGATAACTACAGTATGAGGAAGTACTATAGCGCTATAGATGATAAGTACAGTATGAGGAAGTACTATAGAGCTATAGATGATAAGTACAGTATGAGGAAGTATTATGGTGCTATAGATGATAAGTACAGTATGAGGAAGTACTATAGCGCTATAGATGATAAGTTCAGTATGAGGAAGTACTATAGGGCTATAGATGATAAGTACAGTAGGAGGAAGTACTATAGGGCTATAGATGAAAAGTACAGTATGAGGAAGTACTATGGGGCTATAGATGAAAAGTACAGTATGAGGAAGTACTATGGGGCTATAGATGATAAGTACAGTATGAGGAAGTACTATGGCGCTATAGATGATAAGTACAGTATGAGGAAGTACTATAGTGCGATAGATGATAAGTACAGTATTAGGAAGTACTATAGCGCTATAGATGATAAGTACAGTATGAGGAAGTACTATAGCGCTATAGATGATAAGTACAGTATGAGGAAGTACTATAGCGCTATAGATGATAAGTACAGTATGAGGAAGTACTATGGCGCTATAGATGATAAGTACAGTATGAGGAAGTACTATGGCACTATAGATGATAAGTACAGTATGAGGAAGTACTTTGGCGCTATAGATGATAAGTACAGTATGAGGAAGTACTATGGCGCTATAAATGATAAGTACAGTATGAGGAAGTATTATAGCGCTATAGATGATAAGTACAATATGGGGAAGTACTATGGTGCTAGAAATGATAAGTACAGTATGAGGAAGTACTATGGTGCTATCGATGATATGTACAGTATGAGGAAGTACTATGGCACTAAAGATGATAAGTACAGTATGAGGAAGTACTATGGCGCTACAAATGATAAGTACAGTATGAGGAAGAACTATAGCGCTATAGATGATAAGTACAGTATGAGGAAATACTATAGCGCTATAGATGATAAGTACAGTATGAGGAAGTACTACAGCGCTATAGATGATAAGTACAGTATGAGGAAGAACTATAGCGCTATAGATGATAAGTACAGTATGAGGAAGTACTATAGCGCTATAGATGATAAGTACAGTATGAGGAAGTACTACAGCGCTATAGATGATAAGTACCGTATGAGGTAGTATTATGGCGCTATAGATGATAAGTACAGTATGAGGAAGTACTATAGCGCTATAGATGAAAAGTACAGTATGAGGAAGTACTATGGTGCTATAGATGATAAGTACAGTATGAGGAAGTAATATAGCGCTATAGATGATAAGTACAGTATGAGGAAGTACTATGGCGCTATAGATGATAAGTACAGTATGTGGAAGTACTATGGCGCTATAGATGATAAGTACAGTATGAGGAAGTACTATGGCGCTATAGATGATAAGTACAGTATGAGGAAGTACTATGGCGCTATAGATGATAATTACAGTATGAGGAAGTACTATGGCGCTATAGATGATAAGTACAGTATGAGGAAGTAATATAGCGCTATAGATGATAAGTACAGTATGAGGAAGTACTATGGCGCTACAGATTATAAGTACAGTATGAGGAAGTACTATGGCGCTATAGATGATAAGTACAGTATGAGGAAGTACTATGGCGCTATAGATGATAAGTACAGTATGAGGAAGTACTATGGTGCTATCGATGATAAGTACAGTATGAGGAAGTACTATGGCACTAAAGATGATAAGTACAGTATGAGGAAGTACTATGGCGCTACAAATGATAAGTACAGTATGAGGAAGAACTATAGCGCTATAGATGATAAGTACAGTATGAGGAAGTACTACAGCGCTATAGATGATAAGTACAGTATGAGGAAGTACTATGGCGCTATAGATGATAAGTACAGTATAAGGAAGTACTATAGCGCTATAGATGATAAGTACAGTATGAGGAAGTACTATGGCGCTATAGATGATAAGTACAGTATGAGGAAGTAATATAGCGCTATAGATGATAAGTACAGTATGAGGAAGTACTATGGCGCTATAGATGATAAGTACAGTATGTGGAAGTACTATGGCGCTATAGATGATAAGTACAGTATGAGGAAGTACTATGGCGCTATAGATGATAATTACAGTATGAGGAAGTACTATAGCGCTATAGATGATAAGTACAGTATGATGAAGTACTATAGTGCTATAGATGATAAGTGCAGTATGAGGAAGTACTATGGCGCTATAGATGATAAGTACAGTATGAGGAAGTACTATAGCGCTATAGATGATAAGTACAGTATGAGGAAGTACTATAGTGCTATAGATGATAAGTGCAGTATGAGGAAGTACTATGGCGCTATAGATGATAAGTACAGTATGAGGAAGTACTATAGCGCTATAGATGATAACTACAGTATGAGGAAGTACTATAGCGCTATAGATGATAAGTACAGTATGAGGAAGTATTATGGTGCTATAGATGATAAGTACAGTATGAGGAAGTACTATAGCGCTATAGATGATAAGTTCAGTATGAGGAAGTACTATAGGGCTATAGATGATAAGTACAGTAGGAGGAAGTACTATAGGGCTATAGAGGAAAAGTACAGTATGAGGAAGTACTATGGGGCTATAGATGATAAGTACAGTTTGAGGAAGTACTATAGCGCTATAGATGATAAGTACAGTATGAGGAAGTATTATGGCGCTATAGATGATAAGTACAGTATGAGGAAGTACTATAGCGCTATAGATGATAAGTACAGTATGATGAAGTACTATAGTGCTATAGATGATAAGTACAGTATGAGGAAGTACTATGGCGCTATAGATGATAAGTACAGTATGAGGAAGTACTATGGCGCTATAAATGATAAGTACAGTATGAGGAAGTATTATAGCGCTATAGATGATAAGTACAGTATGAAGAAGTACTATAGCGCTATAGATGATAAGTACAGTATGAGGAAGTACTATAGCGCTATAGATGATAAGTACAGTATGAGGAAGTATTATGGCGCTATAGATGATAATTACAGTATGAGGATGTACTAAAGCGCTATATATGATAAGTATAGTATGAGGAAGTACTATAGCGCTATAGATGATAAGTACAGTATGAGGAAGTACTATAGCGCTATAGATGATAAGTACAGTATGAGGAAGTACTATAGCGCTATAGATGATAAGTACAGTATGAGGAAGTACTATAGGGCTATAGATGATAAGTACAGTATGAGGAAGTTTTATGGCGCTATAGATGATAAGTACAGTATGAGGAAGTACTATGGTGCTATAGATGATAAGTACAGTATTAGGAAGTACTATAGCGCTATAGATGATAAGTACAGTATGAGGAAGTACTATAGCGCTATAGATGATAAGTACAGTATGAGGAAGTACTATAGCGCTATAGATGATAAGTACAGTATGAGGAAGTTCTATAGCGCTATAGATGATAAGTACAGCATGAGGAAGTATTATGGCGCTATAGATGATAAGTACAGTATGAGGAAGTACTATAGCGCTATAGATGATAAGTTCAGTATGAGGAAGTACTATAGGGCTATAGATGATAAGTACAGTATGAGGAAGTATTATGGCGCTATAGATGATAAGTACAGTATAAGGAAGTACTATAGTGCTATAGATGATAAGTACAGTATGAGGAAGTACTATAGGGCTATAGATGATAAGTACAGTATGAGGAAGTACTATAGCGCTATAGATGATAAGTACAGTATGAGGAAGTACTATAGGGCTATAGATGATAAGTACAGTATGAGGAAGTACTATAGCGCTATAGATGATAAGTACAGTATGAGGAAGTACTATAGCGCTATAGATGATAAGTACAGTATGAGGAAGTACTATAGCGCTATAGATGATAAGTACAGTATGAGGAAGTACTATAGGGCTATAGATAATAAGTACAGTATGAGGAAGTACTATGGCGCTATAGATGATAAGTACAGTATAAGGATGTACTATAGCGCTATAGATGATAAGTACAGTATGAGGATGTACTATAGGGCTATAGATGATAAGTACAGTATGAGGAAGTACTATGGCGCTATAGATGATAAGAACAGTATGAGGAAGTACTATGGCGCTATAGATGATATGTACAGTATGAGGAAGTACTATGACGCTATAGATGATAAGTACAGTATGAGGAAGTACTATAGCGCTATAGATGATAAGTACAGTATGAGGAAGTACTATGGCGCTATAGATGATAAGTACAGTATGAGGAAGTACTATAGCACTATAGATGATAAGTACAGAATGAGGAAGTATTATGGAGCTATAGATGATAAGTACAGTATGAGGAAGTACTATAGCGCTATAGATGATAAGTACAGTATGAGGATGTACTATAGCGCTATAGATGATAAGTACAGAATGAGGAAGTACTATAGTGCTATAGATGATAAGTACAGTATGAGGAAGAACTATGTGGCGCTATAGATGATAAGTACAGTATGAGGAAGTACTATAGCGCTATAGATGATAAGTACAGTATGAGGAAGTACTATGTGGCGCTAAAGAGGATAAGTACAGTATGAGGAAGTTCTATAATGCTATAGATGATAAGTACAGTATGAGGATGTACTATAGCGCTATAGATGATAAGTACAGAATGAGGAAGTACTATAGTGCTATAGATGATAAGTACAGTATGAGGAAGAACTATGTGGCGCTATAGATGATAAGTACAGTATGAGGAAGTACTATAGCGCTATAGATGATAAGTACAGTATGAGGAAGTACTATGTGGCGCTAAAGAGGATAAGTACAGTATGAGGAAGTACTATAGCGCTATAGATGATAAGTACAGTATGAGGAAGTACTTTAGGGCTATAGATGATAAGTACAGTATGAGGAAGTACTATGGTGCTATAGATGATAAGTACAGTATGAGGAAGAATTATGGCGCTATAGATGATAAGTACAGTATGAGGAAGTACTATGGCGTTATAGATGATAAGTACAGTATGAGGAAGTACTATGGCGCTATAGATGATAAGTACAGTATGAGGAAGAAACATAGCGCTATAGATGATAAGTACAGTATGAGGAAGTACTATGGCGCTACAGATTATAAGTACAGTATGAGGAAGTACTATGGCGCTATAGATGATAAGTACAGTATGAGGAAGTACTATGGCGCTGTAGCTGATAAGTACAGTATGAGGAAGTACTATGGTGCTATCGAAGATAAGTACAGTATGAGGAAGTACTATGGCACTATAGATGATAAGTACAGTATGAGGAAGTACTATGGCGCTATAAATGATAAGTACAGTATGAGGAAGTACTATAGCGCTATAGATGATAAGTACAGTATGAGGAAGTACTATAGCGCTATAGATGATAAGTACAGTATGAGGAAGTACTACAGCGCTATAGATGATAAGTACAGTATGAGGAAGTATTATGGCGCTATAGATGATAAGTACATTATGAGGAAGTACTATAGCGCTATATATGATAAGTACAGTATGAGGAAGTACTATAGCGTTATAGATGATAAGTACAGTATGAGGAAGTACTATGGCGCTATAGATGATAAGTACAGTATGAGGAAGTACTATGGTGCTATAAATGATAAGTACAGTATGAGGAAGTATTATAGCGCTATAGATGATAAGTACAGTATGAAGAAGTACTATAGCACTATAGATGATAAGTACAGTATGAGGAAGTACTATAGCGCTATAGATGATAAGTACAGTATGAGGAAGTATTATGGCGCTATAGATGATAAGTACAGTATGAGGAAGTACTAAAGCGCTATAGATGATAAGTATAGTATGAGGAAGTACTATAGCGCTATAGATGATAAGTACAGTATGAGGAAGTACTATAGTGCTATTGATGATAAGTACAGTATGAGGAAGTTTTATGGCGCTATAGATGATAAGTACAGTATGAGGAAGTACTATGGTGCTATAGATGATAAGTACAGTATTAGGATGCACTATAGCGCTATAGATGATAAGTACAGTATGAGGAAGTACTATAGCGCTATAGATGATAAGTACAGTATGAGGAAGTACTATAGCGCTATAGATGATAAGTACAGTATACGGAAGTACTATAGCGCTATAGATGATAAGTACAGTATGAGGATGTACTATAGGGCTATAGATGATAAGTACAGTATGAGGAAGTACTATGGTGCTATAGATGATAAGAACAGTATGAGGAAGTACTATGGCGCTATAGATTATATGTACAGTATGAGGAAGTACTATGGCGCTATAGATGATAAGTACAGTATGAGGAAGTACTATAGCGCTATAGATGATAAGTACAGTATGAGGAAGTACTATGGCGCTATAGATGATAAGTACAGTATGAGGAAGTACTATAGCGCTATAGATGATAAGTACAGTATGAGGAAGTATTATGGCGCTATAGATGATAAGTACAGTATGAGGAAGTACTATAGCGCTATAGATGATAAGTACAGTATGAGGAAGTTCTATAGCGCTATAGATGATAAGTACAGTAGGAGGAAGTAGTATAGTGCTATAGATGATAAGTACAGTATGAGGAAGTACTATAGAGATATAGATGATAAGTACAGTATTAGGAAGTACTATAGCGCTATAGATGATAAGTACAGTATGAGGAAGTACTATAGCGCTATAGATGATAAGTACAGTATGAGGAAGTACTATAGCGCTATAGATGATAAGTACAGAATGAGGAAGTACTATAGTGCTATAGATGATAAGTACAGTATGAGGAAGAACTATGTGGCGCTATAGATGATAAGTACAGTATGAGGAAGTACTATAGCGCTATAGATGATAAGTACAGTATGAGGAAGTACTATGTGGCGCTAAAGAGGATAAGTATAGTATGAGGAAGTACTATAGCGCTATAGATGATAAGTACAGTATGAGGAAGTACTATAGGGCTATAGATGATAAGTACAGTATGAGGAAGTACTATGGTGCTATAGATGATAAGTACAGTATGAGGAAGTATTATGGCGCTATAGATGATAAGTACAGTATGAGGAAGTAATATGGAGTTATAGATGATAAGTACAGTATGAGGAAGTACTATGGCGCTATAGATGATAAGTACAGTATGAGGAAGTAATATAGCGCTATAGATGATAAGTACAGTATGAGGAAGTACTATGGCGCTACAGATTATAAGTACAGTATGAGGAAGTACTATGGCGCTATAGATGATAAGTACAGTATGAGGAAGTACTATGGCGCTATAGCTGATAAGTACAGTATGAGGAAGTACTATGGTGCTATCGAAGATAAGTACAGTATGAGGAAGTACTATAGCGTTATAGATGATAAGTACAGTATGAGGAAGTACTATAGCACTATAGATGATAAGTACAGTATGAGGAAGTATTATGGCGCTATAGATGATAAGTACAGTAGGAGGAAGTACTATAGCGCTATAGATGATAAGTACAGTAAGAGGAAGTACTATAACGCTATAGATGATAAGTACAGTATGATCAAGTACTATAGTGCTATAGATGATAAGTACAGTATGAGGAAGTACTATAGCGCTATAGATTATAAGTACAGTATGAGGAAGTATTATGGCGCTATAGATGATAAGTACAGTATAAGGAAGTACTATAGCGCTATAGATGATAAGTTCAGTATGAGGAAGTACTATAGGGCTATAGATGATAAGTACAGTATGAGGAAGTACTATGGCGCTATAGATGATAAGTACAGTATGAGGAAGTACTATAGGGCTATAGATGATAAGTACAGTATGAGGAAGTACTATGGTGCTATAGATGATAAGTACAGTATGAGGAAGTACTATGGCGCTATAGATGATAAGTACAGTATGAGGAAGTACTATGGTGCTATAAATGATAAGTACAGTATGAGGAAGTACTATAGCGCTATAGATGATAAGTACAGTATGAGGAAGTACTATAGCGCTATAGATGATAAGTACAATATGGGGAAGTACTATGGTGCTAGAAATGATAAGTACAGTATGAGGAAGTACTATGGTGCTATCGATGATATGTACAATATGAGGAAGTACTATGGCACTAAAGTTGATAAGTACAGTATGAGGAAGTACTATGGCGCTACAAATGATAAGTACAGTATGAGGAAGAACTATAGCGCTATAGATGATAAGTACAGTATGAGGAAGTACTATAGCGCTATAGATGATAAGTACAGTATGAGGAAGTACTACAGCGCTATAGATGATAAGTACAGTATGAGGTAGTATTATGGCGCTATAGATGATAAGTACAGTATGAGGAAGTACTATAGCGCTATAGATGATAAGTACAGTATGAGGAAGTACTATGGCGCTATAGATGATAAGTACAGTATGAGGAAGTAATATAGCGCTATAGATGATAAGTACAGTATGAGGAAGTACTATGGCGCTATAGATGATAAGTACAGTATGTGGAAGTACTATGGCGCTATAGATGATAAGTACAGTATGAGGAAGTACTATGGCGCTATAGATGATAATTACAGTATGAGGAAGTACGATGGCGCTATAGATGATAAGTACAGTATGAGGAAGTAATATAGCGCTATAGATGATAAGTACAGTATGAGGAAGTACTATGGCGCTATAGATGATAAGTACAGTATGAGGAAGTACTATGGTGCTATCGATGATAAGTACAGTATGAGGAGTACTATGGCACTAAAGATGATAAGTACAGTATGAGGAAGTACTATGGCGCTACAAATGATAAGTACAGTATGAGGAAGAACTATAGCGCTATAGATGATAAGTACAGTATGAGGAAGTACTATAGCGCTATAGATGATAAGTACAGTATGAGGAAGTACTACAGCGCTATAGATGATAAGTACAGTATGAGGAAGTATTATGGCGCTATAGATGATAAGTACAGTATGAGGAAGTACTATAGCGCTATAGATGATAAGTACAGTATGAGGAAGTACTATGGCGCTATAGATGATAAGTACAGTATGAGGAAGTAATATAGCGCTATAGATGATAAGTACAGTATGAGGAAGTACTATGGCGCTATAGATGATAAGTACAGTATGTGGAAGTACTATGGCGCTATAGATGATAAGTACAGTATGAGGAAGTACTATGGCGCTATAGATGATAATTACAGTATGAGGAAGTACTATGGTGCTATAGATGATAAGTACAGTATGAGGAAGTACTATGGCACTATAGATGATAAGTACAGTATGGGGAAGTACTATGGTGCTATAAATGATAAGTACAGTATGAGGAAGTACTATAGCGCTATAGATGATAAGTACAGTATGAGGAAGTACTATAGCGCTATAGATGATAAGTACAGTATGAGGAAGTATTATGGCGCTATAGATGATAAGTACAGTATGAGGAAGTACTATAGCGCTATAGATGATAACTACAGTATGAGGAAGTACTATAGCGCTATAGATGATAAGTACAGTATGAGGAAGTATTATGGTGCTATAGATGATAAGTACAGTATGAGGAAGTACTATAGCGCTATAGATGATAAGTTCAGTATGAGGAAGTACTATAGGGCTATAGATGATAAGTACAGTAGGAGGAAGTACTATAGGGCTATAGAGGAAAAGTACAGTATGAGGAAGTACTATGGGGCTATAGATGATAAGTACAGTTTGAGGAAGTACTATAGCGCTATAGATGATAAGTACAGTATGAGGAAGTATTATGGCGCTATAGATGATAAGTACAGTATGAGGAAGTACTATAGCGCTATAGATGATAAGTACAGTATGAGGAAGTACTATAGCGCTATAGATGATAAGTACAGTATGATGAAGTACTATAGTGCTATAGATGATAAGTACAGTATGAGGAAGTACTATGGCGCTATAGATGATAAGTACAGTATGAGGAAGTACTATGGCGCTATAAATGATAAGTACAGTATGAGGAAGTATTATAGCGCTATAGATGATAAGTACAGTATGAAGAAGTACTATAGCGCTATAGATGATAAGTACAGTATGAGGAAGTACTATAGCGCTATAGATGATAAGTACAGTATGAGGAAGTATTATGGCGCTATAGATGATAATTACAGTATGAGGATGTACTAAAGCGCTATATATGATAAGTATAGTATGAGGAAGTACTATAGCGCTATAGATGATAAGTACAGTATGAGGAAGTACTATAGCGCTATAGATGATAAGTACAGTATGAGGAAGTACTATAGCGCTATAGATGATAAGTACAGTATGAGGAAGTACTATAGGGCTATAGATGATAATTACAGTATGAGGAAGTTTTATGGCGCTATAGATGATAAGTACAGTATGAGGAAGTACTATGGTGCTATAGATGATAAGTACAGTATTAGGAAGTACTATAGCGCTATAGATGATAAGTACAGTATGAGGAAGTACTATAGCGCTATAGATGATAAGTACAGTATGAGGAAGTACTATAGCGCTATAGATGATAAGTACAGTATGAGGAAGTTCTATAGCGCTATAGATGATAAGTACAGCATGAGGAAGTATTATGGCGCTATAGATGATAAGTACAGTATGAGGAAGTACTATAGCGCTATAGATGATAAGTTCAGTATGAGGAAGTACTATAGGGCTATAGATGATAAGTACAGTATGAGGAAGTATTATGGCGCTATAGATGATAAGTACAGTATAAGGAAGTACTATAGTGCTATAGATGATAAGTACAGTATGAGGAAGTACTATAGGGCTATAGATGATAAGTACAGTATGAGGAAGTACTATAGCGCTATAGATGATAAGTACAGTATGAGGAAGTACTATAGGGCTAGAGATGATAAGTACAGTATGAGGAAGTACTATAGCGCTATAGATGATAAGTACAGTATGAGGAAGTACTATAGCGCTATAGATGATAAGTACAGTATGAGGAAGTACTATAGCGCTATAGATGATAAGTACAGTATGAGGAAGTACTATAGGGCTATAGATAATAAGTACAGTATGAGGAAGTACTATGGCGCTATAGATGATAAGTACAGTATAAGGATGTACTATAGCGCTATAGATGATAAGTACAGTATGAGGATGTACTATAGGGCTATAGATGATAAGTACAGTATGAGGAAGTACTATGGCGCTATAGATGATAAGAACTGTATGAGGAAGTACTATGGCGCTATAGATGATATGTACAGTATGAGGAAGTACTATGACGCTATAGATGATAAGTACAGTATGAGGAAGTACTATAGCGCTATAGATGATAAGTACAGTATGAGGAAGTACTATGGCGCTATAGATGATAAGTACAGTATGAGGAAGTACTATAGCACTATAGATGATAAGTACAGAATGAGGAAGTATTATGGAGCTATAGATGATAAGTACAGTATGAGGAAGTACTATAGCGCTATAGATGATAAGTACAGTATGAGGATGTACTATAGCGCTATAGATGATAAGTACAGAATGAGGAAGTACTATAGTGCTATAGATGATAAGTACAGTATGAGGAAGAACTATGTGGCGCTATAGATGATAAGTACAGTATGAGGAAGTACTATAGCGCTATAGATGATAAGTACAGTATGAGGAAGTACTATGTGGCGCTAAAGAGGATAAGTACAGTATGAGGAAGTTCTATAATGCTATAGATGATAAGTACAGTATGAGGATGTACTATAGCGCTATAGATGATAAGTACAGAATGAGGAAGTACTATAGTGCTATAGATGATAAGTACAGTATGAGGAAGAACTATGTGGCGCTATAGATGATAAGTACAGTATGAGGAAGTACTATAGCGCTATAGATGATAAGTACAGTATGAGGAAGTACTATGTGGCGCTAAAGAGGATAAGTACAGTATGAGGAAGTACTATAGCGCTATAGATGATAAGTACAGTATGAGGAAGTACTTTAGGGCTATAGATGATAAGTACAGTATGAGGAAGTACTATGGTGCTATAGATGATAAGTACAGTATGAGGAAGAATTATGGCGCTATAGATGATAAGTACAGTATGAGGAAGTACTATGGCGTTATAGATGATAAGTACAGTATGAGGAAGTACTATGGCGCTATAGATAATAAGTACAGTATGAGGAAGAAACATAGCGCTATAGATGATAAGTACAGTATGAGGAAGTACTATGGCGCTACAGATTATAAGTACAGTATGAGGAAGTACTATGGCGCTATAGATGATAAGTACAGTATGAGGAAGTACTATGGCGCTGTAGCTGATAAGTACAGTATGAGGAAGTACTATGGTGCTATCGAAGATAAGTACAGTATGAGGAAGTACTATGGCACTATAGATGATAAGTACAGTATGAGGAAGTACTATGGCGCTATAAATGATAAGTACAGTATGAGGAAGTACTATAGCGCTATAGATGATAAGTACAGTATGAGGAAGTACTATAGCGCTATAGATGATAAGTACAGTATGAGGAAGTACTACAGCGCTATAGATGATAAGTACAGTATGAGGAAGTATTATGGCGCTATAGATGATAAGTACATTATGAGGAAGTACTATAGCGCTATATATGATAAGTACAGTATGAGGAAGTACTATAGCGTTATAGATGATAAGTACAGTATGAGGAAGTACTATGGCGCTATAGATGATAAGTACAGTATGAGGAAGTACTATGGCGCTATAAATGATAAGTACAGTATGAGGAAGTATTATAGCGCTATAGATGATAAGTACAGTATGAAGAAGTACTATAGCGCTATAGATGATAAGTACAGTATGAGGAAGTACTATAGCGCTATAGATGATAAGTACAGTATGAGGAAGTATTATGGCGCTATAGATGATAAGTACAGTATGAGGAAGTACTAAAGCGCTATAGATGATAAGTATAGTATGAGGAAGTACTATAGCGCTATAGATGATAAGTACAGTATGAGGAAGTACTATAGTGCTATAGATGATAAGTACAGTATGAGGAAGTTTTATGGCGCTATAGATGATAAGTACAGTATGAGGAAGTACTATGGTGCTATAGATGATAAGTACAGTATTAGGATGCACTATAGCGCTATAGATGATAAGTACAGTATGAGGAAGTACTATAGCGCTATAGATGATAAGTACAGTATGAGGAAGTACTATAGCGCTATAGATGATAAGTACAGTATACGGAAGTACTATAGCGCTATAGATGATAAGTACAGTATGAGGATGTACTATAGGGCTATAGATGATAAGTACAGTATGAGGAAGTACTATGGTGCTATAGATGATAAGAACAGTATGAGGAAGTACTATGGCGCTATAGATTATATGTACAGTATGAGGAAGTACTATGGCGCTATAGATGATAAGTACAGTATGAGGAAGTACTATAGCGCTATAGATGATAAGTACAGTATGAGGAAGTACTATGGCGCTATAGATGATAAGTACAGTATGAGGAAGTACTATAGCGCTATAGATGATAAGTACAGTATGAGGAAGTATTATGGCGCTATAGATGATAAGTACAGTATGAGGAAGTACTATAGCGCTATAGATGATAAGTACAGTATGAGGAAGTTCTATAGCGCTATAGATGATAAGTACAGTATGAGGAAGTAGTATAGTGCTATAGATGATAAGTACAGTATGAGGAAGTACTATAGAGATATAGATGATAAGTACAGTATTAGGAAGTACTATAGCGCTATAGATGATAAGTACAGTATGAGGAAGTACTATAGCGCTATAGATGATAAGTACAGTATGAGGAAGTACTATAGCGCTATAGATGATAAGTACAGAATGAGGAAGTACTATAGTGCTATAGATGATAAGTACAGTATGAGGAAGAACTATGTGGCGCTATAGATGATAAGTACAGTATGAGGAAGTACTATAGCGCTATAGATGATAAGTACAGTATGAGGAAGTACTATGTGGCGCTAAAGAGGATAAGTATAGTATGAGGAAGTACTATAGCGCTATAGATGATAAGTACAGTATGAGGAAGTACTATAGGGCTATAGATGATAAGTACAGTATGAGGAAGTACTATGGTGCTATAGATGATAAGTACAGTATGAGGAAGTATTATGGCGCTATAGATGATAAGTACAGTATGAGGAAGTAATATGGAGTTATAGATGATAAGTACAGTATGAGGAAGTACTATGGCGCTATAGATGATAAGTATAGTATGAGGAAGTAATATAGCGCTATAGATGATAAGTACAGTATGAGGAAGTACTATGGCGCTACAGATTATAAGTACAGTATGAGGAAGTACTATGGCGCTATAGATGATAAGTACAGTATGAGGAAGTACTATGGCGCTATAGCTGATAAGTACAGTATGAGGAAGTACTATGGTGCTATCGAAGATAAGTACAGTATGAGGAAGTACTATAGCGTTATAGATGATAAGTACAGTATGAGGAAGTACTATAGCGCTATAGATGATAAGTACAGTATGATGAAGTATTATGGCGCTATAGATGATAAGTACAGTAGGAGGAAGTACTATAGCGCTATAGATGATAAGTACAGTAAGAGGAAGTACTATAACGCTATAGATGATAAGTACAGTATGATCAAGTACTATAGTGCTATAGATGATAAGTACAGTATGAGGAAGTACTATAGCGCTATAGATTATAAGTACAGTATGAGGAAGTATTATGGCGCTATAGATGATAAGTACAGTATAAGGAAGTACTATAGCGCTATAGATGATAAGTTCAGTATGAGGAAGTACTATAGGGCTATAGATGATAAGTACAGTATGAGGAAGTACTATGGCGCTATAGATGATAAGTACAGTATGAGGAAGTACTATAGGGCTATAGATGATAAGTACAGTATGAGGAAGTACTATGGTGCTATAGATGATAAGTACAGTATGAGGAAGTACTATGGCGCTATAGATGATAAGTACAGTATGAGGAAGTACTATGGTGCTATAAAAGATAAGTACAGTATGAGGAAGTACTATAGCGCTATAGATGATAAGTACAGTATGAGGAAGTACTATAGCTCTATAGATGATAAGTACAGTATGAGGAAGTACTATAGCGCTATAGATGATAAGTACAGTATGAGGAAGTACTATAGCGCTATAGATGATAAGTACAGTATGAGGAAGTATTATGGCGCTATAGATGATAAGTACAGTATGAGGAAGTACTAAAGCGCTATAGATGATAAGTACAGTATGAGGAAGTACTATGGCGCTATAGATGATAAGTACAGTATGAGGAAGTACTATAGGGCTATAGATGATAAGTACAGTATGAGGAAGTACTATGGTGCTATAGATGATAAGTACAGTATGAGGAAGTACTATGGCGCTATAGATGATAAGTACAGTATGAGGAAGTACTATGGCGCTATAAATGATAAGTACAGTATGAGGAAGTACTATAGCGCTATAGATGATAAGTACAGTATGAGGAAGTACTATAGCGCTATAGATGATAAGTACAGTATGAGGAAGTACTATAGCGCTATAGATGATAAGTACAGTATGAGGAAGTATTATGGCGCTTTAGATAAGTACAGTATGAGGAAGTACTATAGCGCTATAGATGATAAGTACAGTATGAGGAAGTACTATAGCGCTATAGACGATAAGTACAGTATGAGGAAGTACTATAGCGCTATATATGATAAGTACAGTATGAGGAAGTACTATAGCGTTATAGATGATAAGTACAGTATGAGGAAGTACTATGGCTCTATAGATGATAAGTACAGTATGAGGAAGTACTATGGCGCTATAAATGATAAGTACAGTATGAGGAAGTATTATAGCGCTATAGATGATAAGTACAGTATGAAGAAGTACTATAGCGCTATAGATGATAAGTACAGTATGAGGAAGTACTATAGCGCTATAGATGATAAGTACAGTATGAGGAAGTATTATGGCGCTATAGATGATAAGTACAGTATGAGGAAGTACCAAAGCGCTATAGATGATAAGTATAGTATGAGGAAGTACTATAGCGCTATAGATGATAAGTACAGTATGAGGAAGTACTATAGTGCTATAGATGATAAGTACAGTATGAGGAAGTTTTATGGCGCTATAGATGATAAGTACAGTATGAGGAAGTACTATGGTGCTATAGATGATAAGTACAGTATTAGGAAGTACTATAGCGCTATAGATGATAAGTACAGTATGAGGAAGTACTATAGCGCTATAGATGATAAGTACAGTATGAGGAAGTACTATAGCGCTATAGATGATAAGTACAGTATGAGGAAGTACTATGGTGCTATAGATGATAAGTACAGTATGAGGAAGTATTATGGCGCTATAGATGATAAGTACAGTATGAGGAAGTAATATGGAGTTATAGATGATAAGTACAGTATGAGGAAGTACTATGGCGCTATAGATGATAAGTACAGTATGAGGAAGTAATATAGCGCTATAGATGATAAGTACAGTATGAGGAAGTACTATGGCGCTACAGATTATAAGTACAGTATGAGGAAGTACTATGGCGCTATAGATGATAAGTACAGTATGAGGAAGTACTATGGCGCTATAGCTGATAAGTACAGTATGAGGAAGTACTATGGTGCTATCGAAGATAAGTACAGTATGAGGAAGTACTATAGCGTTATAGATGATAAGTACAGTATGAGGAAGTACTATAGCGCTATAGATGATAAGTACAGTATGATGAAGTATTATGGCGCTATAGATGATAAGTACAGTAGGAGGAAGTACTATAGCGCTATAGATGATAAGTACAGTAAGAGGAAGTACTATAACGCTATAGATGATAAGTACAGTATGATCAAGTACTATAGTGCTATAGATGATAAGTACAGTATGAGGAAGTACTATAGCGCTATAGATTATAAGTACAGTATGAGGAAGTATTATGGCGCTATAGATGATAAGTACAGTATAAGGAAGTACTATAGCGCTATAGATGATAAGTTCAGTATGAGGAAGTACTATAGGGCTATAGATGATAAGTACAGTATGAGGAAGTACTATGGCGCTATAGATGATAAGTACAGTATGAGGAAGTACTATAGGGCTATAGATGATAAGTACAGTATGAGGAAGTACTATGGTGCTATAGATGATAAGTACAGTATGAGGAAGTACTATGGCGCTATAGATGATAAGTACAGTATGAGGAAGTACTATGGTGCTATAAATGATAAGTACAGTATGAGGAAGTACTATAGCGCTATAGATGATAAGTACAGTATGAGGAAGTACTATAGCTCTATAGATGATAAGTACAGTATGAGGAAGTACTATAGCGCTATAGATGATAAGTACAGTATGAGGAAGTACTATAGCGCTATAGATGATAAGTACAGTATGAGGAAGTATTATGGCGCTATAGATGATAAGTACAGTATGAGGAAGTACTAAAGCGCTATAGATGATAAGTACAGTATGAGGAAGTACTATGGCGCTATAGATGATAAGTACAGTATGAGGAAGTACTATAGGGCTATAGATGATAAGTACAGTATGAGGAAATACTATGGTGCTATAGATGATAAGTACAGTATGAGGAAGTACTATGGCGCTATAGATGATAAGTACAGTATGAGGAAGTACTATGGCGCTATAAATGATAAGTACAGTATGAGGAAGTACTATAGCGCTATAGATGATAAGTACAGTATGAGGAAGTACTATAGCGCTATAGATGATAAGTACAGTATGAGGAAGTACTATAGCGCTATAGATGATAAGTACAGTATGAGGAAGTATTATGGCGCTTTAGATAAGTACAGTATGAGGAAGTACTATAGCGCTATAGATGATAAGTACAGTATGAGGAAGTACTATAGCGCTATAGACGATAAGTACAGTATGAGGAAGTACTATAGCGCTATATATGATAAGTACAGTATGAGGAAGTACTATAGCGTTATAGATGATAAGTACAGTATGAGGAAGTACTATGGCGCTATAGATGATAAGTACAGTATGAGGAAGTACTATGGCGCTATAAATGATAAGTACAGTATGAGGAAGTATTATAGCGCTATAGATGATAAGTACAGTATGAAGAAGTACTATAGCACTATAGATGATAAGTACAGTATGAGGAAGTACTATAGCGCTATAGATGATAAGTACAGTATGAGGAAGTATTATGGCGCTATAGATGATAAGTACAGTATGAGGAAGTACTAAAGCGCTATAGATGATAAGTATAGTATGAGGAAGTACTATAGCGCTATAGATGATAAGTACAGTATGAGGAAGTACTATAGTGCTATAGATGATAAGTACAGTATGAGGAAGTTTTATGGCGCTATAGATGATAAGTACAGTATGAGGAAGTACTATGGTGCTATAGATGATAAGTACAGTATTAGGAAGTACTATAGCGCTATAGATGATAAGTACAGTATGAGGAAGTACTATAGCGCTATAGATGATAAGTACAGTATGAGGAAGTACTATAGCGCTATAGATGATAAGTACAGTATGAGGAAGTACTATAGGGCTATAGATGATAAGTACAGTTTGAGGAAGTACTATAGCGCTATAGATGATAAGTACAGTATGAGGAAGTATTATGGCGCTATAGATGATAAGTACAGTATGAGGAAGTACTATAGCGCTATAGATGATAAGTACAGTATGAGGAAGTACTATAGCGCTATAGATGATAAGTACAGTATGATGAAGTACTATAGTGCTATAGATGATAAGTACAGTATGAGGAAGTACTATGGCGCTATAGATGATAAGTACAGTATGAGGAAGTACTATGGTGCTATAAATGATAAGTACAGTATGAGGAAGTATTATAGCGCTATAGATGATAAGTACAGTATGAAGAAGTACTATAGCGCTATAGATGATAAGTACAGTATGAGGAAGTACTATAGCGCTATAGATGATAAGTACAGTATGAGGAAGTATTATGGCGCTATAGATGATAATTACAGTATGAGGATGTACTAAAGCGCTATATATGATAAGTATAGTATGAGGAAGTACTATAGCGCTATAGATGATAAGTACAGTATGAGGAAGTACTATAGCGCTATAGATGATAAGTACAGTATGAGGAAGTACTATAGCGCTATAGATGATAAGTACAGTATGAGGAAGTACTATAGGGCTATAGATGATAAGTACAGTATTAGGAAGTTTTATGGCGCTATAGATGATAAGTACAGTATGAGGAAGTACTATGGTGCTATAGATGATAAGTACAGTATTAGGAAGTACTATAGCGCTATAGATGATAAGTACAGTATGAGGAAGTACTATAGCGCTATAGATGATAAGTACAGTATGAGGAAGTACTATAGCGCTATAGATGATAAGTACAGTATGAGGAAGTTCTATAGCGCTATAGATGATAAGTACAGCATGAGGAAGTATTATGGCGCTATAGATGATAAGTACAGTATGAGGAAGTACTATAGCGCTATAGATGATAAGTTCAGTATGAGGAAGTACTATAGGGCTATAGATGATAAGTACAGTATGAGGAAGTATTATGGCGCTATAGATGATAAGTACAGTATAAGGAAGTACTATAGTGCTATAGATGATAAGTACAGTATGAGGAAGTACTATAGGGCTATAGATGATAAGTACAGTATGAGGAAGTACTATAGCGCTATAGATGATAAGTACAGTATGAGGAAGTACTATAGGGCTAGAGATGATAAGTACAGTATGAGGAAGTACTATAGCGCTATAGATCATAAGTACAGTATGAGGAAGTACTATAGCGCTATAGATGATAAGTACAGTATGAGGAAGTACTATAGCGCTATAGATGATAAGTACAGTATGAGGAAGTACTATAGGGCTATAGATAATAAGTACAGTATGAGGAAGTACTATGGCGCTATAGATGATAAGTACAGTATAAGGATGTACTATAGCGCTATAGATGATAAGTACAGTATGAGGATGTACTATAGGGCTATAGATGATAAGTACAGTATGAGGAAGTACTATGGCGCTATAGATGATAAGAACAGTATGAGGAAGTACTATGGCGCTATAGATGATATGTACAGTATGAGGAAGTACTATGACGCTATAGATGATAAGTACAGTATGAGGAAGTACTATAGCGCTATAGATGATAAGTACAGTATGAGGAAGTACTATGGCGCTATAGATGATAAGTACAGTATGAGGAAGTACTATAGCACTATAGATGATAAGTACAGAATGAGGAAGTATTATGGAGCTATAGATGATAAGTACAGTATGAGGAAGTACTATAGCACTATAGATGATAAGTACAGTATGAGGATGTACTATAGCGCTATAGATGATAAGTACAGAATGAGGAAGTACTATAGTGCTATAGATGATAAGTACAGTATGAGGAAGAACTATGTGGCGCTATAGATGATAAGTACAGTATGAGGAAGTACTATAGCGCTATAGATGATAAGTACAGTATGAGGAAGTACTATGTGGCGCTAAAGAGGATAAGTACAGTATGAGGAAGTTCTATAATGCTATAGATGATAAGTACAGTATGAGGATGTACTATAGCGCTATAGATGATAAGTACAGAATGAGGAAGTACTATAGTGCTATAGATGATAAGTACAGTATGAGGAAGAACTATGTGGCGCTATAGATGATAAGTACAGTATGAGGAAGTACTATAGCGCTATAGATGATAAGTACAGTATGAGGAAGTACTATGTGGCGCTAAAGAGGATAAGTACAGTATGAGGAAGTACTATAGCGCTATAGATGATAAGTACAGTATGAGGAAGTACTTTAGGGCTATAGATGATAAGTACAGTATGAGGAAGTACTATGGTGCTATAGATGATAAGTACAGTATGAGGAAGAATTATGGCGCTATAGATGATAAGTACAGTATGAGGAAGTACTATGGCGTTATAGATGATAAGTACAGTATGAGGAAGTACTATGGCGCTATAGATGATAAGTACAGTATGAGGAAGAAACATAGCGCTATAGATGATAAGTACAGTATGAGGAAGTACTATGGCGCTACAGATTATAAGTACAGTATGAGGAAGTACTATGGCGCTATAGATGATAAGTACAGTATGAGGAAGTACTATGGCGCTATAGCTGATAAGTACAGTATGAGGAAGTACTATGGTGCTATCGAAGATAAGTACAGTATGAGGAAGTACTATGGCACTATAGATGATAAGTACAGTATGAGGAAGTACTATGGCGCTATAAATGATAAGTACAGTATGAGGAAGTACTATAGCGCTATAGATGATAAGTACAGTATGAGGAAGTACTATAGTGCTATAGATGATAAGTACAGTATGAGGAAGTACTATAGTGCTATAGATGATAAGTACAGTATGAGGAAGTTTTATGGCGCTATAGATGATAAGTACAGTATGAGGAAGTACTATGGTGCTATAGATGATAAGTACAGTATTAGGATGCACTATAGCGCTATAGATGATAAGTACAGTATGAGGAAGTACTATAGCGCTATAGATGATAAGTACAGTATGAGGAAGTACTATAGCGCTATAGATGATAAGTACAGTATACGGAAGTACTATAGCGCTATAGATGATAAGTACAGTATGAGGATGTACTATAGGGCTATAGATGATAAGTACAGTATGAGGAAGTACTATGGTGCTATAGATGATAAGAACAGTATGAGGAAGTACTATGGCGCTATAGATTATATGTACAGTATGAGGAAGTACTATGGCGCTATAGATGATAAGTACAGTATGAGGAAGTACTATAGCGCTATAGATGATAAGTACAGTATGAGGAAGTACTATGGCGCTATAGATGATAATTACAGTATGAGGAAGTACTATAGCGCTATAGATGATAAGTACAGTATGAGGAAGTATTATGGCGCTATAGATGATAAGTACAGTATGAGGAAGTACTATAGCGCTATAGATGATAAGTACAGTATGAGGAAGTTCTATAGCGCTATAGATGATAAGTACAGTATGAGGAAGTAGTATAGTGCTATAGATGATAAGTACAGTATGAGGAAGTACTATAGAGATATAGATGATAAGTACAGTATTAGGAAGTACTATAGCGCTATAGATGATAAGTACAGTATGAGGAAGTACTATAGCGCTATAGATGATAAGTACAGTATGAGGAAGTACTATAGCGCTATAGATGATAAGTACAGAATGAGGAAGTACTATAGTGCTATAGATGATAAGTACAGTATGAGGAAGAACTATGTGGCGCTATAGATGATAAGTACAGTATGAGGAAGTACTATAGCGCTATAGATGATAAGTACAGTATGAGGAAGTACTATGTGGCGCTAAAGAGGATAAGTATAGTATGAGGAAGTACTATAGCGCTATAGATGATAAGTACAGTATGAGGAAGTACTATAGGGCTATAGATGATAAGTACAGTATGAGGAAGTACTATGGTGCTATAGATGATAAGTACAGTATGAGGAAGTATTATGGCGCTATAGATGATAAGTACAGTATGAGGAAGTAATATGGAGTTATAGATGATAAGTACAGTATGAGGAAGTACTATGGCGCTATAGATGATAAGTACAGTATGAGGAAGTAATATAGCGCTATAGATGATAAGTACAGTATGAGGAAGTACTATGGCGCTACAGATTATAAGTACAGTATGAGGAAGTACTATGGCGCTATAGATGATAAGTACAGTATGAGGAAGTACTATGGCGCTATAGCTGATAAGTACAGTATGAGGAAGTACTATGGTGCTATCGAAGATAAGTACAGTATGAGGAAGTACTATAGCGTTATAGATGATAAGTACAGTATGAGGAAGTACTATAGCGCTATAGATGATAAGTACAGTATGATGAAGTATTATGGCGCTATAGATGATAAGTACAGTAGGAGGAAGTACTATAGCGCTACAGATGATAAGTACAGTAAGAGGAAGTACTATAACGCTATAGATGATAAGTACAGTATGATCAAGTACTATAGTGCTATAGATGATAAGTACAGTATGAGGAAGTACTATAGCGCTATAGATTATAAGTACAGTATGAGGAAGTATTATGGCGCTATAGATGATAAGTACAGTATAAGGAAGTACTATAGCGCTATAGATGATAAGTTCAGTATGAGGAAGTACTATAGGGCTATAGATGATAAGTACAGTATGAGGAAGTACTATGGCGCTATAGATGATAAGTACAGTATGAGGAAGTACTATAGGGCTATAGATGATAAGTACAGTATGAGGAAGTACTATGGTGCTATAGATGATAAGTACAGTATGAGGAAGTACTATGGCGCTATAGATGATAAGTACAGTATGAGGAAGTACTATGGTGCTATAAATGATAAGTACAGTATGAGGAAGTACTATAGCGCTATAGATGATAAGTACAGTATGAGGAAGTACTATAGCTCTATAGATGATAAGTACAGTATGAGGAAGTACTATAGCGCTATAGATGATAAGTACAGTATGAGGAAGTACTATAGCGCTATAGATGATAAGTACAGTATGAGGAAGTATTATGGCGCTATAGATGATAAGTACAGTATGAGGAAGTACTAAAGCGCTATAGATGATAAGTACAGTATGAGGAAGTACTATGGCGCTATAGATGATAAGTACAGTATGAGGAAGTACTATAGGGCTATAGATGATAAGTACAGTATGAGGAAGTACTATGGTGCTATAGATGATAAGTACAGTATGAGGAAGTACTATGGCGCTATAGATGATAAGTACAGTATGAGGAAGTACTATGGCGCTATAAATGATAAGTACAGTATGAGGAAGTACTATAGCGCTATAGATGATAAGTACAGTATGAGGAAGTACTATAGCGCTATAGATGATAAGTACAGTATGAGGAAGTACTATAGCGCTATAGATGATAAGTACAGTATGAGGAAGTATTATGGCGCTTTAGATAAGTACAGTATGAGGAAGTACTATAGCGCTATAGATGATAAGTACAGTATGAGGAAGTACTATAGCGCTATAGACGATAAGTACAGTATGAGGAAGTACTATAGCGCTATATATGATAAGTACAGTATGAGGAAGTACTATAGCGTTATAGATGATAAGTACAGTATGAGGAAGTACTATGGCGCTATAGATGATAAGTACAGTATGAGGAAGTACTATGGCGCTATAAATGATAAGTACAGTATGAGGAAGTATTATAGCGCTATAGATGATAAGTACAGTATGAAGAAGTACTATAGCGCTATAGATGATAAGTACAGTATGAGGAAGTACTATAGCGCTATAGATGATAAGTACAGTATGAGGAAGTATTATGGCGCTATAGATGATAAGTACAGTATGAGGAAGTACTAAAGCGCTATAGATGATAAGTATAGTATGAGGAAGTACTATAGCGCTATAGATGATAAGTACAGTATGAGGAAGTACTATAGTGCTATAGATGATAAGTACAGTATGAGGAAGTTTTATGGCGCTATAGATGATAAGTACAGTATGAGGAAGTACTATGGTGCTATAGATGATAAGTACAGTATTAGGCAGTACTATAGCGCTATAGATGATAAGTACAGTATGAGGAAGTACTATAGCGCTATAGATGATAAGTACAGTATGAGGAAGTATTATGGCGCTATAGATGATAATTACAGTATGAGGATGTACTAAAGCGCTATATATGATAAGTATAGTATGAGGAAGTACTATAGCGCTATAGATGATAAGTACAGTATGAGGAAGTACTATAGCGCTATAGATGATAAGTACAGTATGAGGAAGTACTATAGCGCTATAGATGATAAGTACAGTATGAGGAAGTACTATAGGGCTATAGATGATAAGTACAGTATTAGGAAGTTTTATGGCGCTATAGATGATAAGTACAGTATGAGGAAGTACTATGGTGCTATAGATGATAAGTACAGTATTAGGAAGTACTATAGCGCTATAGATGATAAGTACAGTATGAGGAAGTACTATAGCGCTATAGATGATAAGTACAGTATGAGGAAGTACTATAGCGCTATAGATGATAAGTACAGTATGAGGAAGTTCTATAGCGCTATAGATGATAAGTACAGCATGAGGAAGTATTATGGCGCTATAGATGATAAGTACAGTATGAGGAAGTACTATAGCGCTATAGATGATAAGTTCAGTATGAGGAAGTACTATAGGGCTATAGATGATAAGTACAGTATGAGGAAGTATTATGGCGCTATAGATGATAAGTACAGTATAAGGAAGTACTATAGTGCTATAGATGATAAGTACAGTATGAGGAAGTACTATAGGGCTATAGATGATAAGTACAGTATGAGGAAGTAATATGGAGTTATAGATGATAAGTACAGTATGAGGAAGTACTATGGCGCTATAGATGATAAGTACAGTATGAGGAAGTAATATAGCGCTATAGATGATAAGTACAGTATGAGGAAGTACTATGGCGCTACAGATTATAAGTACAGTATGAGGAAGTACTATGGCGCTATAGATGATAAGTACAGTATGAGGAAGTACTATGGCGCTATAGCTGATAAGTACAGTATGAGGAAGTACTATGGTGCTATCGAAGATAAGTACAGTATGAGGAAGTACTATAGCGTTATAGATGATAAGTACAGTATGAGGAAGTACTATAGCGCTATAGATGATAAGTACAGTATGATGAAGTATTATGGCGCTATAGATGATAAGTACAGTAGGAGGAAGTACTATAGCGCTACAGATGATAAGTACAGTAAGAGGAAGTACTATAACGCTATAGATGATAAGTACAGTATGATCAAGTACTATAGTGCTATAGATGATAAGTACAGTATGAGGAAGTACTATAGCGCTATAGATTATAAGTACAGTATGAGGAAGTATTATGGCGCTATAGATGATAAGTACAGTATAAGGAAGTACTATAGCGCTATAGATGATAAGTTCAGTATGAGGAAGTACTATAGGGCTATAGATGATAAGTACAGTATGAGGAAGTACTATGGCGCTATAGATGATAAGTACAGTATGAGGAAGTACTATAGGGCTATAGATGATAAGTACAGTATGAGGAAGTACTATGGTGCTATAGATGATAAGTACAGTATGAGGAAGTACTATGGCGCTATAGATGATAAGTACAGTATGAGGAAGTACTATGGTGCTATAAATGATAAGTACAGTATGAGGAAGTACTATAGCGCTATAGATGATAAGTACAGTATGAGGAAGTACTATAGCTCTATAGATGATAAGTACAGTATGAGGAAGTACTATAGCGCTATAGATGATAAGTACAGTATGAGGAAGTACTATAGCGCTATAGATGATAAGTACAGTATGAGGAAGTATTATGGCGCTATAGATGATAAGTACAGTATGAGGAAGTACTAAAGCGCTATAGATGATAAGTACAGTATGAGGAAGTACTATGGCGCTATAGATGATAAGTACAGTATGAGGAAGTACTATAGGGCTATAGATGATAAGTACAGTATGAGGAAGTACTATGGTGCTATAGATGATAAGTACAGTATGAGGAAGTACTATGGCGCTATAGATGATAAGTACAGTATGAGGAAGTACTATGGCGCTATAAATGATAAGTACAGTATGAGGAAGTACTATAGCGCTATAGATGATAAGTACAGTATGAGGAAGTACTATAGCGCTATAGATGATAAGTACAGTATGAGGAAGTACTATAGCGCTATAGATGATAAGTACAGTATGAGGAAGTATTATGGCGCTTTAGATAAGTACAGTATGAGGAAGTACTATAGCGCTATAGATGATAAGTACAGTATGAGGAAGTACTATAGCGCTATAGACGATAAGTACAGTATGAGGAAGTACTATAGCGCTATATATGATAAGTACAGTATGAGGAAGTACTATAGCGTTATAGATGATAAGTACAGTATGAGGAAGTACTATGGCGCTATAGATGATAAGTACAGTATGAGGAAGTACTATGGCGCTATAAATGATAAGTACAGTATGAGGAAGTATTATAGCGCTATAGATGATAAGTACAGTATGAAGAAGTACTATAGCGCTATAGATGATAAGTACAGTATGAGGAAGTACTATAGCGCTATAGATGATAAGTACAGTATGAGGAAGTATTATGGCGCTATAGATGATAAGTACAGTATGAGGAAGTACTAAAGCGCTATAGATGATAAGTATAGTATGAGGAAGTACTATAGCGCTATAGATGATAAGTACAGTATGAGGAAGTACTATAGTGCTATAGATGATAAGTACAGTATGAGGAAGTTTTATGGCGCTATAGATGATAAGTACAGTATGAGGAAGTACTATGGTGCTATAGATGATAAGTACAGTATTAGGCAGTACTATAGCGCTATAGATGATAAGTACAGTATGAGGAAGTACTATAGCGCTATAGATGATAAGTACAGTATGAGGAAGTATTATGGCGCTATAGATGATAATTACAGTATGAGGATGTACTAAAGCGCTATATATGATAAGTATAGTATGAGGAAGTACTATAGCGCTATAGATGATAAGTACAGTATGAGGAAGTACTATAGCGCTATAGATGATAAGTACAGTATGAGGAAGTACTATAGCGCTATAGATGATAAGTACAGTATGAGGAAGTACTATAGGGCTATAGATGATAAGTACAGTATTAGGAAGTTTTATGGCGCTATAGATGATAAGTACAGTATGAGGAAGTACTATGGTGCTATAGATGATAAGTACAGTATTAGGAAGTACTATAGCGCTATAGATGATAAGTACAGTATGAGGAAGTACTATAGCGCTATAGATGATAAGTACAGTATGAGGAAGTACTATAGCGCTATAGATGATAAGTACAGTATGAGGAAGTTCTATAGCGCTATAGATGATAAGTACAGCATGAGGAAGTATTATGGCGCTATAGATGATAAGTACAGTATGAGGAAGTACTATAGCGCTATAGATGATAAGTTCAGTATGAGGAAGTACTATAGGGCTATAGATGATAAGTACAGTATGAGGAAGTATTATGGCGCTATAGATGATAAGTACAGTATAAGGAAGTACTATAGTGCTATAGATGATAAGTACAGTATGAGGAAGTACTATAGGGCTATAGATGATAAGTACAGTATGAGGAAGTACTATAGCGCTATAGATGATAAGTACAGTATGAGGAAGTACTATAGGGCTAGAGATGATAAGTACAGTATGAGGAAGTACTATAGCGCTATAGATGATAAGTACAGTATGAGGAAGTACTATAGCGCTATAGATGATAAGTACAGTATGAGGAAGTACTATAGCGCTATAGATGATAAGTACAGTATGAGGAAGTACTATAGGGCTATAGATAATAAGTACAGTATGAGGAAGTACTATGGCGCTATAGATGATAAGTACAGTATAAGGATGTACTATAGCGCTATAGATGATAAGTACAGTATGAGGATGTACTATAGGGCTATAGATGATAAGTACAGTATGAGGAAGTACTATGGCGCTATAGATGATAAGAACAGTATGAGGAAGTACTATGGCGCTATAGATGATATGTACAGTATGAGGAAGTACTATGACGCTATAGATGATAAGTACAGTATGAGGAAGTACTATAGCGCTATAGATGATAAGTACAGTATGAGGAAGTACTATGGCGCTATAGATGATAAGTACAGTATGAGGAAGTACTATAGCACTATAGATGATAAGTACAGAATGAGGAAGTATTATGGAGCTATAGATGATAAGTACAGTATGAGGAAGTACTATAGCACTATAGATGATAAGTACAGTATGAGGATGTACTATAGCGCTATAGATGATAAGTACAGAATGAGGAAGTACTATAGTGCTATAGATGATAAGTACAGTATGAGGAAGAACTATGTGGCGCTATAGATGATAAGTACAGTATGAGGAAGTACTATAGCGCTATAGATGATAAGTACAGTATGAGGAAGTACTATGTGGCGCTAAAGAGGATAAGTACAGTATGAGGAAGTTCTATAATGCTATAGATGATAAGTACAGTATGAGGATGTACTATAGCGCTATAGATGATAAGTACAGAATGAGGAAGTACTATAGTGCTATAGATGATAAGTACAGTATGAGGAAGAACTATGTGGCGCTATAGATGATAAGTACAGTATGAGGAAGTACTATAGCGCTATAGATGATAAGTACAGTATGAGGAAGTACTATGTGGCGCTAAAGAGGATAAGTACAGTATGAGGAAGTACTATAGCGCTATAGATGATAAGTACAGTATGAGGAAGTACTTTAGGGCTATAGATGATAAGTACAGTATGAGGAAGTACTATGGTGCTATAGATGATAAGTACAGTATGAGGAAGAATTATGGCGCTATAGATGATAAGTACAGTATGAGGAAGTACTATGGCGTTATAGATGATAAGTACAGTATGAGGAAGTACTATGGCGCTATAGATGATAAGTACAGTATGAGGAAGAAACATAGCGCTATAGATGATAAGTACAGTATGAGGAAGTACTATGGCGCTACAGATTATAAGTACAGTATGAGGAAGTACTATGGCGCTATAGATGATAAGTACAGTATGAGGAAGTACTATGGCGCTATAGCTGATAAGTACAGTATGAGGAAGTACTATGGTGCTATCGAAGATAAGTACAGTATGAGGAAGTACTATGGCACTATAGATGATAAGTACAGTATGAGGAAGTACTATGGCGCTATAAATGATAAGTACAGTATGAGGAAGTACTATAGCGCTATAGATGATAAGTACAGTATGAGGAAGTACTATAGCGCTATAGATGATAAGTACAGTATGAGGAAGTACTACAGCGCTATAGATGATAAGTACAGTATGAGGAAGTATTATGGCGCTATAGATGATAAGTACATTATGAGGAAGTACTATAGCGCTATATATGATAAGTACAGTATGAGGAAGTACTATAGCGTTATAGATGATAAGTACAGTATGAGGAAATACTATGGCGCTATAGATGATAAGTACAGTATGAGGAAGTACTATGGCGCTATAAATGATAAGTACAGTATGAGGAAGTATTATAGCGCTATAGATGATAAGTACAGTATGAAGAAGTACTATAGCGCTATAGATGATAAGTACAGTATGAGGAAGTACTATAGCGCTATAGATGATAAGTACAGTATGAGGAAGTATTATGGCGCTATAGATGATAAGTACAGTATGAGGAAGTACTAAAGCGCTATAGATGATAAGTATAGTATGAGGAAGTACTATAGCGCTATAGATGATAAGTACAGTATGAGGAAGTACTATAGTGCTATAGATGATAAGTACAGTATGAGGAAGTTTTATGGCGCTATAGATGATAAGTACAGTATGAGGAAGTACTATGGTGCTATAGATGATAAGTACAGTATTAGGATGCACTATAGCGCTATAGATGATAAGTACAGTATGAGGAAGTACTATAGCGCTATAGATGATAAGTACAGTATGAGGAAGTACTATAGCGCTATAGATGATAAGTACAGTATACGGAAGTACTATAGCGCTATAGATGATAAGTACAGTATGAGGATGTACTATAGGGCTATAGATGATAAGTACAGTATGAGGAAGTACTATGGTGCTATAGATGATAAGAACAGTATGAGGAAGTACTATGGCGCTATAGATTATATGTACAGTATGAGGAAGTACTATGGCGCTATAGATGATAAGTACAGTATGAGGAAGTACTATAGCGCTATAGATGATAAGTACAGTATGAGGAAGTACTATGGCGCTATAGATGATAAGTACAGTATGAGGAAGTACTATAGCGCTATAGATGATAAGTACAGTATGAGGAAGTATTATGGCGCTATAGATGATAAGTACAGTATGAGGAAGTACTATAGCGCTATAGATGATAAGTACAGTATGAGGAAGTTCTATAGCGCTATAGATGATAAGTACAGTATGAGGAAGTAGTATAGTGCTATAGATGATAAGTACAGTATGAGGAAGTACTATAGAGATATAGATGATAAGTACAGTATTAGGAAGTACTATAGCGCTATAGATGATAAGTACAGTATGAGGAAGTACTATAGCGCTATAGATGATAAGTACAGTATGAGGAAGTACTATAGCGCTATAGATGATAAGTACAGAATGAGGAAGTACTATACTGCTATAGATGATAAGTACAGTATGAAGAAGAACTATGTGGCGCTATAGATGATAAGTAGAGTATGAGGAAGTACTATAGCGCTATAGATGATAAGTACAGTATGAGGAAGTACTATGTGGCGCTAAAGAGGATAAGTATAGTATGAGGAAGTACTATAGCGCTATAGATGATAAATACAGTATGAGGAAGTACTATAGGGCTATAGATGATAAGTACAGTATGAGGAAGTACTATGGTGCTATAGATGATAAGTACAGTATGAGGAAGTATTATGGCGCTATAGATGATAAGTACAGTATGAGGAAGTAATATGGAGTTATAGATGATAAGTACAGTATGAGGAAGTACTATGGCGCTATAGATGATAAGTACAGTATGAGGAAGTAATATAGCGCTATAGATGATAAGTACAGTATGAGGAAGTACTATGGCGCTACAGATTATAAGTACAGTATGAGGAAGTACTATGGCGCTATAGATGATAAGTACAGTATGAGGAAGTACTATGGCGCTATAGCTGATAAGTACAGTATGAGGAAGTACTATGGTGCTATCGAAGATAAGTACAGTATGAGGAAGTACTATAGCGTTATAGATGATAAGTACAGTATGAGGAAGTACTATAGCGCTATAGATGATAAGTACAGTATGAGGAAGTATTATGGCGCTATAGATGATAAGTACAGTAGGAGGAAGTACTATAGCGCTATAGATGATAAGTACAGTAAGAGGAAGTACTATAACGCTATAGATGATAAGTACAGTATGATCAAGTACTATAGTGCTATAGATGATAAGTACAGTATGAGGAAGTACTATAGCGCTATAGATTATAAGTACAGTATGAGGAAGTATTATGGCGCTATAGATGATAAGTACAGTATAAGGAAGTACTATAGCGCTATAGATGATAAGTTCAGTATGAGGAAGTACTATAGGGCTATAGATGATAAGTACAGTATGAGGAAGTACTATGGCGCTATAGATGATAAGTACAGTATGAGGAAGTACTATAGGGCTATAGATGATAAGTACAGTATGAGGAAGTACTATGGTGCTATAGATGATAAGTACAGTATGAGGAAGTACTATGGCGCTATAGATGATAAGTACAGTATGAGGAAGTACTATGGTGCTATAAATGATAAGTACAGTATGAGGAAGTACTATAGCGCTATAGATGATAAGTACAGTATGAGGAAGTACTATAGCTCTATAGATGATAAGTACAGTATGAGGAAGTACTATAGCGCTATAGATGATAAGTACAGTATGAGGAAGTACTATAGCGCTATAGATGATAAGTACAGTATGAGGAAGTATTATGGCGCTATAGATGATAAGTACAGTATGAGGAAGTACTAAAGCGCTATAGATGATAAGTACAGTATGAGGAAGTACTATGGCGCTATAGATGATAAGTACAGTATGAGGAAGTACTATAGGGCTATAGATGATAAGTACAGTATGAGGAAGTACTATGGTGCTATAGATGATAAGTACAGTATGAGGAAGTACTATGGCGCTATAGATGATAAGTACAGTATGAGGAAGTACTATGGCGCTATAAATGATAAGTACAGTATGAGGAAGTACTATAGCGCTATAGATGATAAGTACAGTATGAGGAAGTACTATAGCGCTATAGATGATAAGTACAGTATGAGGAAGTACTATAGCGCTATAGATGATAAGTACAGTATGAGGAAGTATTATGGCGCTTTAGATAAGTACAGTATGAGGAAGTACTATAGCGCTATAGATGATAAGTACAGTATGAGGAAGTACTATAGCGCTATAGATGATAAGTACAGTATGAGGAAGTACTATAGCGCTATATATGATAAGTACAGTATGAGGAAGTACTATAGCGTTATAGATGATAAGTACAGTATGAGGAAGTACTATGGCGCTATAGATGATAAGTACAGTATGAGGAAGTACTATGGCGCTATAAATGATAAGTACAGTATGAGGAAGTATTATAGCGCTATAGATGATAAGTACAGTATGAAGAAGTACTATAGCGCTATAGATGATAAGTACAGTATGAGGAAGTACTATAGCGCTATAGATGATAAGTACAGTATGAGGAAGTATTATGGCGCTATAGATGATAAGTACAGTATGAGGAAGTACTAAAGCGCTATAGATGATAAGTATAGTATGAGGAAGTACTATAGCGCTATAGATGATAAGTACAGTATGAGGAAGTACTATAGTGCTATAGATGATAAGTACAGTATGAGGAAGTTTTATGGCGCTATAGATGATAAGTACAGTATGAGGAAGTACTATGGTGCTATAGATTATATGTACAGTATGAGGAAGTACTATGGTGCTATAGATGATAAGTACAGTATGAGGAAGTACTATAGCGCTATAGATGATAAGTACAGTATGAGGAAGTACTATGGCGCTATAGATGATAAGTACAGTATGAGGAAGTACTATAGCGCTATAGATGATAAGTACAGTATGAGGAAGTATTATGGCGCTATAGATGATAAGTACAGTATGAGGAAGTACTATAGCGCTATAGATGATAAGTACAGTATGAGGAAGTTCTATAGCGCTATAGATGATAAGTACAGTATGAGGAAGTAGTATAGTGCTATAGATGATAAGTACAGTATGAGGAAGTATTATGGCGCTATAGATGATAAGTACAGTATGAGGAAGTACTATAGAGCTATAGATGATAAGTACAGTATTAGGAAGTACTATAGCGCTATAGATGATAAGTACAGTATGAGGAAGTACTATAGCGCTATAGATGATAAGTACAGTATGAGGAAGTACTATAGCGCTATAGATGATAAGTACAGAATGAGGAAGTACTATAGTGCTATAGATGATAAGTACAGTATGAGGAAGAACTATGTGGCGCTATAGATGATAAGTACAGTATGAGGAAGTACTATAGCGCTATAGATGATAAGTACAGTATGAGGAAGTACTATGTGGCGCTAAAGAGGATAAGTATAGTATGAGGAAGTACTATAGCGCTATAGATGATAAGTACAGTATGAGGAAGTACTATAGGGCTATAGATGATAAGTACAGTATGAGGAAGTACTATGGTGCTATAGATGATAAGTACAGTATGAGGAAGTATTATGGCGCTATAGATGATAAGTACAGTATGAGGAAGTAATATGGCGTTATAGATGATAAGTACAGTATGTGGAAGTACTATGGCGCTATAGATGATAAGTACAGTATGAGGAAGTAATATAGCGCTATAGATGATAAGTACAGTATGAGGAAGTACTATGGCGCTACAGATTATAAGTACAGTATGAGGAAGTACTATGGCGCTATAGATGATAAGTACAGTATGAAGAAGTACTATGGCGCTATAGCTGATAAGTACAGTATGAGGAAGTACTATGGTGCTATCGAAGATAAGTACAGTATGAGGAAGTACTATAGCGTTATAGATGATAAGTACAGTATGAGGAAGTACTATAGCGCTATAGATGATAAGTACAGTATGAGGAAGTATTATGGCGCTATAGATGATAAGTACAGTATGAGGAAGTACTATAGCGCTATAGATGATAAGTACAGTAAGAGGAAGTACTATAACGCTATAGATGATAAGTACAGTATGATCAAGTACTATAGTGCTATAGATGATAAGTACAGTATGAGGAAGTACTATAGCGCTATAGATTATAAGTACAGTATGAGGAAGTATTATGGCGCTATAGATGATAAGTACAGTATGAGGAAGTACTATAGCGCTATAGATGATAAGTTCAGTATGAGGAAGTACTATAGGGCTATAGATGATAAGTACAATATGAGGAAGTACTATGGCGCTATAGATGTTAAGTACAGTATGAGGAAGTACTATAGGGCTATAGATGATAAGTACAGTATGAGGAAGTACTATGGTGCTATAAATGATAAGTACAGTATGAGGAAGTATTATGGCGCTATAGATGATAAGTACAGTATGAGGAAGTACTATAGCGCTATAGATGATAAGTTCAGTATGAGGAAGTACTATAGGGCTATAGATGATAAGTACAGTATGAGGAAGTACTATGGTGCTATAGATGATAAGTACAGTATGAGGAAGTACTATGGTGCTATAGATGATAAGTACAGTATGAGGAAGTACTATGGCGCTATAAATGATAAGTACAGTATGAGGAAGTACTATAGCGCTATAGATGATAAGTACAGTATGAGGAAGTACTATAGCGCTATAGATGATAAGTACAGTATGAGGAAGTACTATAGCGCTATAGATGATAAGTACAGTATGAGGAAGTAGTATAGTGCTATAGATGATAAGTACAGTATGAGGAAGTATTATGGCGCTATAGATGATAAGTACAGTATGAGGAAGTACTATAGCGTTATAGATGATAAGTACAGTATGAGGAAGTTCTATGGTGCTATAGATAAGTACAGTATGAGGAAGTACTATAGCGCTATAGATGATAAGTACAGATGAGGAAGTACTATAGCGCTATAGATGATAAGTACAGTATGAGGAAGTACTATAGCGCTATAGATGATAAGTTCAGTATGAGGAAGTACTATAGGGCTATAGATGATAAGTACAGTATGAGGAAGTACTATAGGGCTATAGATGATAAGTACAGTATGAGGAAGTACTATAGCGCTATAGATGATAAGTACAGTATGAGGAAGTACTATAGGGCTATAGATGATAAGTACAGTATGAGGTAGTACTATAGCGCTATAGATGATAAGTACAGTATGAGGAAGTACTATAGCGCTATAGATGATAAGTACAGTATGAGGAAGTACTATAGGGCTATAGATGATAAGTACAGTATGAGGAAGTACTATGGCGCTATAGATGATAAGTACAGTTTATGGAAGTACTATAGCGCTATAGATAAGTACAGTATGAGGAAGTACTATAGGGCTATAGATGATAAGTACAGTATGAGGAAGTACTATAGCGCTATAGATGATAAGTACAGTATGAGGAAGTACTATGGCGCTATAGATGATAAGTACAGTATGAGGAAGTAATATAGCGCTATAGATGATAAGTACAGTATGAGGAAGTATTATGGCGCTATAGAAGATAAGTACAGTATGAGGAAGTACGATAGCGCTATAGATGATAAGTACAGTATGAGGAAGTACTATAGCGCTATAGATGATAAGTACAGTATGTGGAAGTACTATAGCGCTATAGATGATAAGTACAGTATGTGGAAGTACTATGGCGCTATAGATGATAAGTACAGTATGTGGAAGTACTATAGCGCTATAGATGAAAAGTACAGTATGAGGAAGTACAATAGCTCTATAGATGATAAGAACAGTATGTGGAAGTACTATAGCGCTATAGATGATAAGTACAGTATGAGGAAGTACTATGGCGCTATAGATGATAAGTACAGTATGAGGAAGTACTATAGCGCTATAGATGATAAGTACAGTATGAGGAAGTACAATAGCGCTATAGATGATAAGTACAGTATGAGGAAGTACTATAGCGCTATAGATGATAAGTACAGTATGAGGAAGTACTATAGCGCTATAGATGAAAAGTACAGTATGAGGAAGTAGTATAGCGCTATAGATGATAAGTGCATTATGAGGAAGTACTATAGTGCATTAGATGATAAGTACAGTATGAGGAAGTACTATAGCGCTATAGATGATAAGTACAGTATGAGGAAGTACTATAGCACTATAGAGGATAAGTACAGTATGAGGATGTACTATAGTGCTATAGATGATAAGTACAGTATGAGGAAGTACTATAGCGCTATAGATGATAAGTACAGTATGAGGAAGTACTATAGCGCTATAGATGATAAGTACAGTATGTGGAAGTAATATAGCGCTATGGATAAGTACAGTATGTGGAAGTACTATGGTGCTATAGATGATAAGTACATTATGAGGAAGTACTATAGTGCATTACATGATAAGTACAGTATGAAGAAGTACTATGGCGCTATAGATGATAAGTACAGTATGAGGAAGTACTATAGGGCTATAGATGATAAGTACAGTATGAGGATGTACTATAGCGCTATAGATGATAAGTACAGTATGAGGAAGTACTATAGGGCTATAGATGATAAGTACAGTATGAGGAAGTACTATGGCGCTATAGATGATAAGTTCAGTATGAGGAAGTACTATAGGGCTATAGATGATAAGTACAGTATGAGGAAGTACTATGGCGCTATAGATGATAAGTACAGTATGAGGAAGTCCTATAGGGCTATAGATGATAAGTACAGTATGAGGAAGTACTATAGCGCTATAGATGATAAGTACAGTATGAGGAAGTACTATAGGGCTATAGATGATAAGTACAGTATGAGGAAGTACTATAGCGCTATAGATGATAAGTACAGTATGAGGAAGTACTATAGCGCTATAGATGATAAGTACAGTATGAGGAAGTACTATAGCGCCACAGATGATAAGTACAGTATGAGGAAGTACTATAGGGCTATAGATGATAAGTACAGTATGAGGAAGTACTATGGCGCTATAGATGATAAGTACAGTATGAGGAAGTACTATAGGGCTATAGATGATAAGTACAGTATGAGGAAGTATTATGGCGCTATAGATGATAAGTACAGTATGAGGAAGTACTATGGCGCTATAGATGATAAGTACAGTATGAGGAAGTTCTATGGTGCTATAGATGATAAGTACAGAATGAGGAATTACTATAGCGCTATAGATGATAAGTACAGTATGAGGAAGTACTATGGCGCTATAGATCATAAGTACAGTATGAGGAAGTACTATAGCGCTATAGATGATAAGTACAGTATGAGGAAGTACTATAGCGCTATAGATGATAAGTACAGTATGAGGAAGTACTATAGCGCTATAGATGATAAGTTCAGTATGAGGAAGTACTATAGGCCTATAGATGATAAGTACAGTATGAGGAAGTACTATAGCGCTATAGATGATAAGTACAGTATGAGGAAGTACTATAGGGCTATAGAAGATAAGTACAGTATGAGGAAGTACTATAGCGCTATAGATGATAAGTACAGTATGAGGAAGTACTATAGGGCTATAGATGATAAGTACAGTATGAGGAAGTACTATAGCGCTATAGATGATAAGTACAGTATGAGGAAGTACTATAGCGCTATAGATGATAAGTACAGTATGAGGAAGTACTATAGGGCTATAGATGATAAGTACAGTATGAGGAAGTACTATGGCGCTATAGCTGATAAGTACAGTTTATGGAAGTACTATAGCGCTATAGATAAGTACAGTATGAGGAAGTACTATAGGGCTATAGATGATAAGTACAGTATGAGGAAGTACTATGGTGCTATAGATGATAAGTACAGTATGAGGAAGTACTATGGCGCTATAGATGATAAGTACAGTATGAGGAAGTACTATAGCGCTGTAGATGATAAGTACAGTATGAATAAGTACTATGGCGCTATAGATGATAAGTACAGTATGAGGAAGTACTATAGCGCTATAGATGATAAGTACAGTATGAGGAAGTACTATAGCGCTATAGATGATAAGTACAGTATGAGGAAGTACTATAGCGCTATAGATGATAAGTACAGTATGAGGAAGTACTATGTGGCACTATAGAGGATAAGTACAGTATGAGGAAGTACTATAGCCCTATAGATGATAAGTACAGTATGAGGAAGTACTATAGCGCTATAGATGATAAGTACAGTATGAGGAAGTACTATGTGGCACTATAGATGATAAGTACAGTATGTGGAAGTACTATGGCGCTATAGATGATAAGTACAGTATGAGGAAGTACTATAGCGCTATAGATGAAAAGTACAGTATGAGGAAGTACAATAGCGCTATAGATGATAAGAACAGTATGTGGAAGTACTATAGCGCTATAGATGATAAGTACAGTATGAGGAAGTACTATGGCGCTACAGATGATAAGTACAGTATGAGGAAGTACTATAGCGCTATAGATGATAAGTACAGTATGAGGAAGTACTATAGCGCTATAGATGATAAGTACAGTATGAGGAAGTACTATAGCGCTATAGATGATAAGTACAGTATGAGGAAGTACTATAGGGCTATAGATGATAAGTACAGTATGAGGAAGTACTATAGCGCTATAGATGATAAGTACAGTATGAGGAAGTACTATAGGGCTATAGATGATAAGTACAGTATGAGGAATTACTATAGCGCTATAGATGAAAAGTACAGTATGAGGAAGTAGTATAGCGCTATAGATGATAAGTGCATTATGAGGAAGTACTATAGTGCATTAGATTATAAGTACAGTATGAGGAAGTACTATAGCGCTATAGATGATAAGTACAGTATGAGGAAGTACTATAGCACTATAGAGGATAAGTACAGTATGAGGATGTACTATAGTGCTATAGATGATAAGTACAGTATGAGGAAGTACTATAGCGCTATAGATGATAAGTACAGTATGAGGAAATACTATAGCGCTATAGATGATAAGTACAGTATGTGGAAGTAATATAGCGCTATAGATGATAAGTACAGTATGTGGAAGTACTATGGTGCTATAGATGATAAGTACAGTATGAGGAAGTACTATAGTGCATTATATGATAAGTACAGTATGAAGAAGTACTATGGCGCTATAGATGATAAGTACAGTATGAGGAATACTATGGCGCTATAGATGATAAGTACAGTTTGAGGAAGTACTATAGCGCTATAGATAAGTACAGTATGAGGAAGTACTATAGGGCTATAGATGATAATTAGAGTATGAGGAAGTACTATTGCGCAATAGATGATAAGTACAGTATGAAGAAGTACTATGGCGCTATAGATGATAAGTACAGTATGAGGAAGTACTATAGCGCTGTAGATGATAAGTACAGTATGAGGAAGTACTATGGCGCTATAGATGATAAGTAAAGTATGAGGAAGTACTATAGCGCTATAGATGATAAGTACAGTATGAGGAAGTTCTATAGCGCTATAGATGAAAAGTACAGTATGAGGAAGTAGTATAGTGCTATAGATGATAAGTGCATTATGAGGAAGTACTATAGTGCATTAGATGATAAGTACAGTATGAGGAAGTACTATAGCGCTATAGATGATAAGTACAGTATGAGGAAGTACTATAGCACTATAGAGGATAAGTACAGTATGAGGATGTACTATAGTGCTATAGATGATAAGTACAGTATGAGGAAGTACTATAGCGCTATAGATGATAAGTACTGTATGAGGAAATACTATAGCGCTATAGATGATAAGTACAGTATGTGGAAGTAATATAGCGCTATAGATGATAAGTACAGTATGTGGAAGTACTATGGTGCTATAGATGATAAGTACAGTATGAGGAAGTACTATAGTGCATTAGATGATAAGTACAGTATGAAGAAGTACTATGGCGCTATAGATGATAAGTATAGTATGAGGAAGTACTATAGGGCTATAGATGATAAGTACAGTATGAGGAAGTACTATAGCACTATAGATGATAAGTACAGTATGAGGAAGTACTATAGGGCTATAGATGATAAGTACAGTATGAGGAAGTACTATGGCGCTATAGATGATAAGTACAGTTTGAGGAAGTACTATAGCGCTATAGATAAGTACAGTATGAGGAAGTACTATAGGGCTATAGATGATAAGTAGAGTATGAGGAAGTACTATAGCGCTATAGATGATAAGTACAGTATGAAGAAGTACTATGGCGCTATAGATGATAAGTACAGTATGAGGAAGTACTATAGCGCTGTAGATGATAAGTACAGTATGAGGAAGTACTATGGCGCTATAGATGATAAGTAAAGTATGAGGAAGTACTATAGCGCTATAGATGATAAGTACAGTATGAGGAAGTACTATAGCGCTATAGATGATAAGTACAGTATGAGGAAGTACTATAGCGCTATAGATGATAAGTACAGTATGAGGAAGTACTATAGCGCTATAGATGATAAGTTCAGTATGAGGAAGTACTATAGGGCTATAGATGATAAGTACAGTATGAGGAAGTACTATAGCGCTATAGATGATAAGTTCAGTATGAGGAAGTACTATAGGGCTATAGATGATAAGTACAGTATGAGGAAGTACTATAGCACTATAGATGATAAGTACAGTATGAGGAAGTACTATAGGGCTATAGATGATAAGTACAGTATGAGGAAGTACTATAGCGCTATAGATGATAAGTACAGTATGAGGAATTACTATAGCGCTATAGATGATAAGTACAGTATGAGGAAGTACTATAGGGCTATAGATGATAAGTACAGTATGAGGAAGTACTATGGCGCTATAGATGATAAGTACAATTTATGGAAGTACTATAGCGCTATAGATAAGTACAGTATGAGGAAGTACTATAGGGCTATAGATGATAAGTACAGTATGAGGAAATACTATGGCGCTATAGATGATAAGTACAGTATGAGGAAGTACTATGGCGCTATAGATGATAAGTACAATATGAGGAAGTTCTATAGCGCTGTAGATGATAAGTACAGTATGAGAAAGTACTATGGCGCTATAGATAAGTACAGTATGAGGAAGTACTATAGCGCTATAGATGATAAGTACAGTATGAGGAAGTACTATAGCGCTATAGATGATAAGTACAGTATGAGGAAGTACTATAGCGCTCTAGATGATAAGTACAGTATGTGGAAGTACTATAGCGCTATAGATGATAAGTACAGTATGTGGAAGTACTATGGCGCTATAGATGATAAGTACAGTATGAGGAAGTACTATAGCGCTATAGATGAAAAGTTCAGTATGAGGAAGTACAATAGCGCTATAGATGATAAGAACAGTATGTGGAAGTACTATAGCGCTATAGATGATAAGTACAGTATGAGGAAGTACTATGGCGCTATAGATGATAAGTACAGTATGAGGAAGTACTATAGCGCTATAGATGATAAGTACAGTATGAGGAAGTACTATAGCGCATAGATGATAAGTACAGTAAGAGGAAGTACTATAGCGCTATAGATGAAAAGTACAGTATGTGGAAGTACTATGGTGCTATAGATGATAAGTACAGTATGAGGAAGTACTATAGTGCATTAGATGATAAGTACAGTATGAAGAAGTACTATGGCGCTATAGATGATAAGTACAGTATGAGGAAGTACTATAGGGCTATAGATGATAAGTACAGTATGAGGAAGTACTATAGCGCTATAGATGATAAGTACAGTATGTGGAAGTACTATAGGGCTATAGATGATAAGTACAGTATGAGGAAGTACTATGACGCTATAGATGATAAGTACAGTTTGAGGAAGTACTATAGCGCTATAGATAAGTACAGTATGAGGAAGTACTATAGGGCTATAGATGATAAGTACAGTATGAGGAAGTACTATGGCGCTATAGATGATAAGTACAGTATGAGGAAGTACTATGGTGCTATAGATGATAAGTACAGTATGAGGAAGTACTATAGCGCTGTAGATGATAAGTACAGTATGAGGAAGTACTATGGCACTATAGATGATAAGTAAAGTATGAGGAAGTACTATAGCGCTATAGATGATAAGTACAGTATGAGGAAGTACTATAGCGCTATAGATGATAAGTACAGTATGAGGAAGTACTATAGCGCTATAGATGATAAGTACAGTATGAAAAAGTACTATAGCGCTATAGATGATAAGTTCAGTATGAGGAAGTACTATAGGGCTATAGATGATAAGTACAGTATGAGGAAGTACTATAGCGCTATAGATGATAAGTACAGTATGAGGAAGTACTATAGCGCTATAGATGATAAGTACAGTATGTGGAAGTAATATAGCGCTATAGATGATAAGTACAGTATGTGGAAGTACTATGGTGCTATAGATGATAAGTACAGTATGAGGAAGTACTATAGTGCATTAGATGATAAGTACAGTATGAAGAAGTACTATGGCGCTATAGATGATAAGTACAGTATGAGGAATACTATGGCGCTATAGATGATAAGTACAGTTTGAGGAAGTACTATAGCGCTATAGATAAGTACAGTATGAGGAAGTACTATAGGGCTATAGATGATAATTAGAGTATGAGGAAGTACTATGGCGCAATAGATGATAAGTACAGTATGAAGAAGTACTATGGCGCTATAGATGATAAGTACAGTTTGAGGAAGTACTATAGCGCTGTAGATGATAAGTACAGTATGAGGAAGTACTATGGCGCTATAGATGATAAGTAAAGTATGAGGAAGTACTATAGCGCTATAGATGATAAGTACAGTATGAGGAAGTTCTATAGCGCTATAGATGAAAAGTACAGTATGAGGAAGTAGTATAGTGCTATAGATGATAAGTGCATTATGAGGAAGTACTATAGTGCATTAGATGATAAGTACAGTATGAGGAAGTACTATAGCGCTATAGATGATAAGTACAGTATGAGGAAGTACTATAGCACTATAGAGGATAAGTACAGTATGAGGATGTACTATAGTGCTATAGATGATAAGTACAGTATGAGGAAGTACTATAGCGCTATAGATGATAAGTACTGTATGAGGAAATACTATAGCGCTATAGATGATAAGTACAGTATGTGGAAGTAATATAGCGCTATAGATGATAAGTACAGTATGTGGAAGTACTATGGTGCTATAGATGATAAGTACAGTATGAGGAAGTACTATAGTGCATTAGATGATAAGTACAGTATGAAGAAGTACTATGGCGCTATAGATGATAAGTATAGTATGAGGAAGTACTATAGGGCTATAGATGATAAGTACAGTATGAGGAAGTACTATAGCACTATAGATGATAAGTACAGTATGAGGAAGTACTATAGGGCTATAGATGATAAGTACAGTATGAGGAAGTACTATGGCGCTATAGATGATAAGTACAGTTTGAGGAAGTACTATAGCGCTATAGAAAAGTACAGTATGAGGAAGTACTATAGGGCTATAGATGATAAGTAGAGTATGAGGAAGTACTATAGCGCTATAGATGATAAGTACAGTATGAAGAAGTACTATGGCGCTATAGATGATAAGTACAGTATGAGGAAGTACTATAGCGCTGTAGATGATAAGTACAGTATGAGGAAGTACTATGGCGCTATAGATGATAAGTAAAGTATGAGGAAGTACTATAGCGCTATAGATGATAAGTACAGTATGAGGAAGTACTATAGCGCTATAGATGATAAGTACAGTATGAGGAAGTACTATAGCGCTATAGATGATAAGTACAGTATGAGGAAGTACTATAGCGCTATAGATGATAAGTTCAGTATGAGGAAGTACTATAGGGCTATAGATGATAAGTACAGTATGAGGAAGTACTATAGCGCTATAGATGATAAGTTCAGTATGAGGAAGTACTATAGGGCTATAGATGATAAGTACAGTATGAGGAAGTACTATAGCACTATAGATGATAAGTACAGTATGAGGAAGTACTATAGGGCTATAGATGATAAGTACAGTATGAGGAAGTACTATAGCGCTATAGATGATAAGTACAGTATGAGGAATTACTATAGCGCTATAGATGATAAGTACAGTATGAGGAAGTACTATAGGGCTATAGATGATAAGTACAGTATGAGGAAGTACTATGGCGCTATAGATGATAAGTACAATTTATGGAAGTACTATAGCGCTATAGATAAGTACAGTATGAGGAAGTACTATAGGGCTATAGATGATAAGTACAGTATGAGGAAATACTATGGCGCTATAGATGATAAGTACAGTATGAGGAAGTACTATGGCGCTATAGATGATAAGTACAATATGAGGAAGTTCTATAGCGCTGTAGATGATAAGTACAGTATGAGAAAGTACTATGGCGCTATAGATAAGTACAGTATGAGGAAGTACTATAGCGCTATAGATGATAAGTACAGTATGAGGAAGTACTATAGCGCTATAGATGATAAGTACAGTATGAGGAAGTACTATAGCGCTCTAGATGATAAGTACAGTATGTGGAAGTACTATAGCGCTATAGATGATAAGTACAGTATGTGGAAGTACTATGGCGCTATAGATGATAAGTACAGTATGAGGAAGTACTATAGCGCTATAGATGAAAAGTTCAGTATGAGGAAGTACAATAGCGCTATAGATGATAAGAACAGTATGTGGAAGTACTATAGCGCTATAGATGATAAGTACAGTATGAGGAAGTACTATGGCGCTATAGATGATAAGTACAGTATGAGGAAGTACTATAGCGCTATAGATGATAAGTACAGTATGAGGAAGTACTATAGCGCATAGATGATAAGTACAGTAAGAGGAAGTACTATAGCGCTATAGATGAAAAGTACAGTATGTGGAAGTACTATGGTGCTATAGATGATAAGTACAGTATGAGGAAGTACTATAGTGCATTAGATGATAAGTACAGTATGAAGAAGTACTATGGCGCTATAGATGATAAGTACAGTATGAGGAAGTACTATAGGGCTATAGATGATAAGTACAGTATGAGGAAGTACTATAGCGCTATAGATGATAAGTACAGTATGTGGAAGTACTATAGGGCTATAGATGATAAGTACAGTATGAGGAAGTACTATGACGCTATAGATGATAAGTACAGTTTGAGGAAGTACTATAGCGCTATAGATAAGTACAGTATGAGGAAGTACTATAGGGCTATAGATGATAAGTACAGTATGAGGAAGTACTATGGCGCTATAGATGATAAGTACAGTATGAGGAAGTACTATGGTGCTATAGATGATAAGTACAGTATGAGGAAGTACTATAGCGCTGTAGATGATAAGTACAGTATGAGGAAGTACTATGGCACTATAGATGATAAGTAAAGTATGAGGAAGTACTATAGCGCTATAGATGATAAGTACAGTATGAGGAAGTACTATAGCGCTATAGATGATAAGTACAGTATGAGGAAGTACTATAGCGCTATAGATGATAAGTACAGTATGAAAAAGTACTATAGCGCTATAGATGATAAGTTCAGTATGAGGAAGTTCTATAGGGCTATAGATGATAAGTACAGTATGAGGAAGTACTATAGCGCTATAGATGATAAGTACAGTATGAGGAAGTACTATAGCGCTATAGATGATAAGTACAGTATGTGGAAGTAATATAGCGCTATAGATGATAAGTACAGTATGTGGAAGTACTATGGTGCTATAGATGATAAGTACAGTATGAGGAAGTACTATAGTGCATTAGATGATAAGTACAGTATGAGGAAGTACTATGGCGCTATAGATGATAAGTACAGTATGAGGAAGTACTATAGGGCTATAGATGATAAGTACAGTATGAGGAAGTACTATGGCGCTATAGATGATAAGTTCAGTATGAGGAAGTACTATAGGGCTATAGAAGATAAGTACAGTATGAGGAAGTACTATGGCGCTATAGATGATAAGTACAGTTTGAGGAAGTACTATAGGGCTATAGATGATAAGTACAGTATGAGGAATTACTATAGCGCTATAGATGATAAGTACAGTATGAGGAAGTACTATAGGGCTATAGATGATAAGTACAGTATGAGGAAGTACTATAGCGCTATAGATGATAAGTACAGTATGAGGAAGTACTATAGCGCTATAGATGATAAGTACAGTATGATTAAGTACTATAGCGCTATAGATGATAAATACAGTATGAGGAAGTACTATAGGGCTATAGATGATAAGTACAGTATGAGGAAGTACTATGGCGCTATAGATGATAAGTACAGTATGAGGAAGTACTATAGCGCTATAGATGATAAGTACAGTATGAGGAAGTACTATAGGACTATAGATGATAAGTACAGTATGAGGAAGTACTATGGCGCTATAGATGATAAGAACAGTATGAGGAAGTACTATGGCGCTATAGATGATAAGTACAGTATGAGGAAGTACTATGGTGCTATAGATGATAAGTACAGTATGAGGAAGTACTATAGCGCTATAGATGATAAGTACAGTATGAGGAAGTACTATGGCGCTATAGATCATAAGTACAGTAAGAGGAAGTACTATAGCGCTATAGATGATAAGTACAGTATGAGGAAGTATTATGGCGCTATAGATGATAAGTACAGTATGAGGAAGTACTATAGCGCTATAGATTATAAGTACAGTATGAGGAAGCACTATAGCGCTATAGATGATAAGTACAGTATGATTAAGTACTATAGCGCTATAGATGATAAATACAGTATGAGGAAGTACTATAGGGCTATAGATGATAAGTACAGTATGAGGAAGTACTATGGCGCTATAGATGATAAGTACAGTATGAGGAAGTACTATAGCGCTATAGATGATAAGTACAGTATGAGGAAGTACTATAGGGCTATAGATGATAAGTACAGTATGAGGAAGTACTATGGCGCTATAGATGATAAGAACAGTATGAGGAAGTACTATGGCGCTATAGATGATAAGTACAGTATGAGGAAGTACTATGGTGCTATAGATGATAAGTACAGTATGAGGAAGTACTATAGCGCTATAGATGATAAGTACAGTATGAGGAAGTACTATGGCGCTATAGATCATAAGTACAGTAAGAGGAAGTACTATAGCGCTATAGATGATAAGTACAGTATGAGGAAGTATTATGGCGCTATAGATGATAAGTACAGTATGAGGAAGGACTATAGCGTTATAGATGATAAGTACAGTATGAGGAAGTTCTATGGTGCTATAGATAAGTACAGTATGAGGAAGTACTATAGCGCTATAGATGATAAGTACAGTATTAGGAAGTACTATAGCGCTATAGATGATAAGTACAGTATGAGGAAGTACTATAGCGCTATAGATGATAAGTACAGTATGAGGAAGTACTATAGCGCTATAGATGATAAGTTCAGTATGAGGAAGTACTATAGGGCTATAGATGATAAGTACAGTATGAGGAAGTACTATAGCGCTATAGATGATAAGTACAGTATGAGGAAGTACTATAGGGCTATAGATGATAAGTACAGTATGAGGAAGTACTATAGCGCTATAGATGATAAGTACAGTATGAGGAAGTACTATAGGGCTATAGATGATAAGTACAGTATGAGGAAGTACTATAGCGCTATAGATGATAAGTACAGTATGAGGAAGTACTGTAGCGCTATAGATGATAAGTACAGTATGAGGAAGTACTATAGGGCTATAGATGATAAGTACAGTATGAGGAAGTACTATGGCGCTATAGATGATAAGTACAGTTTATGGAAGTATTATAGCGCTATAGATAAGTACAGTATGAGGAAGTACTATAGCGCTATAGATGATAAGTACAGTATGAGGAAGTACTATGGCGCTATAGATGATAAGTACAGTATGAGGAAGTACTATGGCGCTATAGATGATAAGTACAGTATGAGGAAGTACTATAGCGCTGTACATAATAAGTACAGTATGAGGAAGTACTATAGCGTTATAGATGATAAGTACAGTATGAGGAAGTTCTATGGTGCTATAGATAAGTACAGTATGAGGAAGTACTATAGCGCTATAGATGATAAGTACAGTATTAAGAAGTACTATAGGGCTATAGATGATAAGTACAGTATGAGGAAGTACTATAGCGCTATAGATGATAAGTACAGTATGAGGAAGTACTATAGCGCTATAGATGATAAGTACAGTATGAGGATGTACTATAGCACTATAGATGATAAGTTCAGTATGAGGAAGTACTATAGGCCTATAGATGATAAGTACAGTACGAGGAAGTACTATAGCGCTATAGATGATAAGTACAGTATGAGGAAGTACTATAGGGCTATAGAAGATAAGTACAGTATGAGGAAGTACTATAGCGCTATAGATGATAAGTACAGTATGAGGAAGTACTATAGGGCTATAGATGATAAGTACAGTATGAGGAAGTACTATAGCGCTATAGATGATAAGTACAGTATGAGGAAGTACTATAGCGCTATAGATGATAAGTACAGTATGAGGAAGTACTATAGGGCTATAGATGATAAGCACAGTATGAGGAAGTACTATGGCGCTATAGCTGATAAGTACAGTTTATGGAAGTACTATAGCGCTATAGATAAGTACAGTATGAGGAAGTACTATAGGGCTATAGATGATAAGTACAGTATGAGGAAGTACTATGGCGCTATAGATGATAAGTACAGTATGAGGAAGTACTTTGGCGCTATAGATGATAAGTACAGTATGAGGAAGTACTATGGCGCTATAGATGATAAGTACAGTATGAGGAAGTACTATAGCGCTGTACATAATAAGTACAGTATGAGGAAGTACTATAGCGTTATAGATGATAAGTACAGTATGAGGAAGTTCTATGGTGCTATAGATAAGTACAGTATGAGGAAGTACTATAGCGCTATAGATGATAAGTACAGTATTAAGAAGTACTATAGGGCTATAGATGATAAGTACAGTATGAGGAAGTACTATAGCGCTATAGATGATAAGTACAGTATGAGGAAGTACTATAGCGCTATAGATGATAAGTACAGTATGAGGATGTACTATAGCACTATAGATGATAAGTTCAGTATGAGGAAGTACTATAGGCCTATAGATGATAAGTACAGTACGAGGAAGTACTATAGCGCTATAGATGATAAGTACAGTATGAGGAAGTACTATAGGGCTATAGAAGATAAGTACAGTATGAGGAAGTACTATAGCGCTATAGATGATAAGTACAGTATGAGGAAGTACTATAGGGCTATAGATGATAAGTACAGTATGAGGAAGTACTATAGCGCTATAGATGATAAGTACAGTATGAGGAAGTACTATAGCGCTATAGATGATAAGTACAGTATGAGGAAGTACTATAGGGCTATAGATGATAAGCACAGTATGAGGAAGTACTATGGCGCTATAGCTGATAAGTACAGTTTATGGAAGTACTATAGCGCTATAGATAAGTACAGTATGAGGAAGTACTATAGGGCTATAGATGATAAGTACAGTATGAGGAAGTACTATGGCGCTATAGATGATAAGTACAGTATGAGGAAGTACTTTGGCGCTATAGATGATAAGTACAGTATGAGGAAGTACTATAGCGCTGTAGATGATAAGTACAGTATGAGGAAGTACTATGGCGCTATAGATGATAAGTACAGTATGAGGAAGTACTATAGCGCTATAGATGATAAGTACAGTATGAGGAAGTACTATAGCGCTATAGATGATAAGTACAGTATGAGGAAGTACTATAGCGCTATAGATGATAAGTACAGTATGTGGAAGTACTATAGCGCTATAGATGATAAGTACAGTATGTGGAAGTACTATGGCGCTATAGATGATAAGTACAGTATGAGGAAGTACTATAGCGCTATAGATGAAAAGTACAGTATGAGGAAGTACTATGGCGCTATAGATGATAAGTACAGTATGAGGAAGTACTATAGTGCTATAGATGATAAGTACAGTATGAGGAAGTACTATGGCGCTATAGATGATAAGTACAGTATGAGGAAGTACTATAGCGCTATAGATGATAAGTACAGTATGAGGAAGTACTATAGCGCTATAGATGATAAGTACAGTATGAGGAAGTACTATAGCGCTATAGATGATAAGTACAGTATGAGGAAGTACTATAGGGCTATAGATGATAAGTACAGTATGAGGAAGTACTATAGCGCTATAGATGATTAGTACAGTATGAGGAAGTACTATAGCGCTATAGATGAAAAGTACAGTATGAGGAAGTAGTATAGCGCTATAGATGATAAGTGCATTATGAGGAAGTACTATAGTGCATTAGATGATAAGTACAGTATGAGGAAGTACTATAGCGCTATAGATGATAAGTACAGAATGTGGAAGTACTATAGCGCTATAGATGATAAGTACAGTATGTGGAAGTACTATGGCGCTATAGATGATAAGTACAGTATGAGGAAGTACTATAGCGCTATAGATGAAAAGTACAGTATGAGGAAGTACTATGGCGCTATAGATGATAAGTACAGTATGAGGAAGTACTATAGCGCTATAGCTGATAAGTACAGTATGAGGAAGTACTATGGCGCTATAGATGATAAGTACAGTATGAGGAAGTACTATAGCGCTATAGATGATAAGTACAGTATGAGGAAGTACTATAGCGCTATAGATGATAAGTACAGTATGAGGAAGTACTATAGCGCTATAGATGATAAGTACAATATGAGGAAGTACTATAGTGCTATAGATGATAAGTACAGTATGAGGAAGTACTATAGCGCTATAGATGATAAGTACAGTATGAGGAAGTACTATAGCGCTATAGATGAAAAGTACAGTATGAGGAAGTAGTATAGCGCTATAGATGATAAGTGCATTATGAGGAAGTACTATAGTGCATTAGATGATAAGTACAGTATGAGGAAGTACTATAGCGCTATAGATGATAAGTACAGTATGAGGAAGTACTATAGCACTATAGAGGATAAGTACAGTATGAGGATGTACTATAGCGCTATAGATGATAAGTACAGTATGTGGAAGTAATATAGCGCTATAGATGATAAGTACAGTATGTGGAAGTACTATGGTGCTATAGATGATAAGTACAGTATGAGGAAGTACTATAGTGCATTAGATGATAAGTACAGTATGAAGAAGTACTATGGCGCTATAGATGATAAGTACAGTATGAGGAAGTACTATAGGGCTATAGATGATAAGTACAGTATGAGGAAGTACTATAGCGCTATAGATGATAAGTACAGTATGAGGAAGTACTATAGGGGTATAGATGATAAGTACAGTATGAGGAAGTACAATGGCACTATAGATGATAAGTACAGTTTGAGGAAGTACTATAGCGCTATAGATAAGTACAGTATGAGGAAGTACTATAGGGCTATAGATGATAATTAGAGTATGAGGAAGTACTATGGCGCAATAGATGATAAGTACAGTATGAAGAAGTACTATGGCGCTATCGATGATAAGTACAGTATGAGGAAGTACTATAGCGCTGTAGATGATAAGTACAGTATGAGGAAGTACTATGGCGCTATAGATGATAAGTAAAGTATGAGGAAGTACTATAGCGCTATAGATGATAAGTACAGTATGAGGAAGTTCTATAGCGCTATAGATGAAAAGTACAGTATGAGGAAGTAGTATAGTGCTATAGATGATAAGTGCATTATGAGGAAGTACTATAGTGCATTAGATGATAAGTACAGTATGAGGAAGTACTATAGCGCTATAGATGATAAGTACAGTATGAGGAAGTACTATAGCACTATAGAGGATAAGTACAGTATGAGGATGTACTATAGTGCTATAGATGATAAGTACAGTATGAGGAAGTACTATAGCGCTATAGATGATAAGTACTGTATGAGGAAATACTATAGCGCTATAGATGATAAGTACAGTATGTGGAAGTAATATAGCGCTATAGATGATAAGTACAGTATGTGGAAGTACTATGGTGCTATAGTTGATAAGTACAGTATGAGGAAGTACTATAGGGCTATAGATGATAAGTACAGTATGAGGAAGTACTATAGCACTATAGATGATAAGTACAGTATGAGGAAGTACTATAGGGCTATAGATGATAAGTACAGTATGAGGAAGTACTATGGCGCTATAGATGATAAGTACAGTTTGAGGAAGTACTATAGCGCTATAGATAAGTACAGTATGAGGAAGTACTATAGGGCTATAGATGATAAGTAGAGTATGAGGAAGTACTATGGCGCTATAGATGATAAGTACAGTATGAGGAAGTACTATAGCGCTGTAGATGATAAGTACAGTATGAGGAAGTACTATAGGGCTATAGATGATAAGTACAGTATGAGGAAGTACTATAGGGCTATAGATGATAAGTACAGTATGAGGAAGTACTATGGCGCTATAGATGATAAGTACAGTTTATGAAAGTACTATAGCGCTAAAGATAAGTACAGTATGAGGAAGTACTATAGGGCTATAGATGATAAGTACAGTATGAGGAAATACTATGGCGCTATAGATGATAAGTACAGTATGAGGAAGTACTATGGCGCTGTAGATGATAAGTACAATATGAGGAAGTTCTATAGCGCTGTAGATGATAAGTACAGTATGAGGAAGTACTATGGCGCTATAGATAAGTACAGTATGAGGAAGTACTATAGCGCTATAGATGATAAGTACAGTATGAGGAAGTACTATAGCGCTATAGATGATAAGTACAGTATGAGGAAGTACTATAGCGCTATACATGATAAGTACAGTATGTGGAAGTACTATAGTGCTATAGATGATAAGTACAGTATGTGGAAGTACTATGGCGCTATAGATGATAAGTACAGTATGAGGAAGTACTATAGCGCTATAGATGAAAAGTTCAGTATGAGGAAGTACAATAGCGCTATAGATGATAAGAACAGTATGTGGAAGTACTATAGCGCTATAGATGATAAGTACAGTATGAGGAAGTACTATGGCGCTATAGATGATAAGTACAGTATGAGGAAGTACTATGGCGCTATAGATGATAAGTACAGTATGAGGAAGTACTATAGCGCTATAGATGATAAGTACAGTATGAGGAAGTACTATAGCGCATAGATGATAAGTACAGTGTGAGGAAGTACTATAGCGCTATAGATGAAAAGTACAGTATGTGGAAGTACTATGGTGCTATAGATGATAAGTACAGTATGAGGAAGTACTATAGTGCATTAGATGATAAGTACAGTATGAAGAAGTACTATGGCGCTATAGATGATAAGTACAGTATGAGGAAGTACTATAGGGCTATAGATGATAAGTACAGTATGAGGAAGTACTATAGCGCTATAGATGATAAGTACAGTATGAGGAAGTACTATAGGGCTATAGATGATAAGTACAGTATGAGGAAGTACTATGGCGCTATAGATGATAAGTACAGTTTGAGGAAGTACTATAGCGGTATAGATAAGTACAGTATGAGGAAGTACTATAGGGCTATAGATGATAAGTACAGTATGAGGAAGTACTATGGCGCTATAGATGATAAGTACAGTATGAGGAAGTACGATGGCGCTATAGATGATAAGTACAGTATGAGGAAGTACTATAGCGCTGTAGATGATAAGTACAGTATGAGGAAGTACTATGGCACTATAGATGATAAGTAAAGTATGAGGAAGTACTATAGCGCTATAGATGATAAGTACAGTATGAGGAAGTACTATAGCGCTATAGATGATAAGTACAGTATGAGGAAGTACTATAGCGCTATAGATGATAAGTACAGTATGAAAAAGTACTATAGCGCTATAGATGATAAGTTCAGTATGAGGAAGTACTATAGCGCTATAGATGATAAGTACAGTATGAGGAAGTACTATAGCACTATAGAGGATAAGTACAGTATGAGGATGTACTATAGTGCTATAGATGATAAGTACAGTATGAGGAAGTACTATAGCGCTATAGATGATAAGTACTGTATGAGGAAATACTATAGCGCTATAGATGATAAGTACAGTATGTGGAAGTAATATAGCGCTATAGATGATAAGTACAGTATGTGGAAGTACTATGGTGCTATAGATGATAAGTACAGTATGAGGAAGTACTATAGGGCTATAGATGATAAGTACAGTATGAGGAAGTACTATAGCACTATAGATGATAAGTACAGTATGAGGAAGTACTATAGGGCTATAGATGATAAGTACAGTATGAGGAAGTACTATGGCGCTATAGATGATAAGTACAGTTTGAGGAAGTACTATAGCGCTATAGATAAGTACAGTATGAGGAAGTACTATAGGGCTATAGATGATAAGTAGAGTATGAGGAAGTACTATGGCACTATAGATGATAAGTACAGTATGAAGAAGTACTATGGCGCTATAGATGATAAGTACAGTATGAGGAAGTACTATAGCGCTGTAGATGATAAGTACAGTATGAGGAAGTACTATAGGGCTATAGATGATAAGTACAGTATGAGGAAGTACTATAGCGCTATAGATGATAAGTTCAGTATGAGGAAGTACTATAGGGCTATAGATGATAAGTACAGTATGAGGAAGTACTATAGCGCTATAGATGATAAGTACAGTATGAGGAAGTACTATAGCGCTATAGATGATAAGTACAGTATGAGGAAGTACTATAGGGCTATAGATGATAAGTACAGTATGAGGAAGTACTATGGCGCTATAGATGATAAGTACAGTTTATGGAAGTACTATAGCGCTAAAGATAAGTACAGTATGAGGAAGTACTATAGGGCTATAGATGATAAGTACAGTATGAGGAAATACTATGGCGCTATAGATGATAAGTACAGTATGAGGAAGTACTATGGCGCTATAGATGATAAGTACAATATGAGGAAGTTCTATAGCGCTGTAAATGATAAGTACAGTATGAGGAAGTACTATAGCGCTATAGATGATAAGTACAGTATGAGGAAGTACTATAGCACTATAGAGGATAAGTACAGTATGAGGATGTACTATAGTGCTATAGATGATAAGTACAGTATGAGGAAGTACTATAGCGCTATAGATGATAAGTACTGTATGAGGAAATACTATAGCGCTATAGATGATAAGTACAGTATGTGGAAGTAATATAGCGCTATAGATGATAAGTACAGTATGTGGAAGTACTATGGTGCTATAGTTGATAAGTACAGTATGAGGAAGTACTATAGGGCTATAGATGATAAGTACAGTATGAGGAAGTACTATAGCACTATAGATGATAAGTACAGTATGAGGAAGTACTATAGGGCTATAGATGATAAGTACAGTATGAGGAAGTACTATGGCGCTATAGATGATAAGTACAGTTTGAGGAAGTACTATAGCGCTATAGATAAGTACAGTATGAGGAAGTACTATAGGGCTATAGATGATAAGTAGAGTATGAGGAAGTACTATGGCGCTATAGATGATAAGTACAGTATGAGGAAGTACTATAGCGCTGTAGATGATAAGTACAGTATGAGGAAGTACTATAGGGCTATAGATGATAAGTACAGTATGAGGAAGTACTATAGGGCTATAGATGATAAGTACAGTATGAGGAAGTACTATGGCGCTATAGATGATAAGTACAGTTTATGAAAGTACTATAGCGCTAAAGATAAGTACAGTATGAGGAAGTACTATAGGGCTATAGATGATAAGTACAGTATGAGGAAATACTATGGCGCTATAGATGATAAGTACAGTATGAGGAAGTACTATGGCGCTGTAGATGATAAGTACAATATGAGGAAGTTCTATAGCGCTGTAGATGATAAGTACAGTATGAGGAAGTACTATGGCGCTATAGATAAGTACAGTATGAGGAAGTACTATAGCGCTATAGATGATAAGTACAGTATGAGGAAGTACTATAGCGCTATAGATGATAAGTACAGTATGAGGAAGTACTATAGCGCTATACATGATAAGTACAGTATGTGGAAGTACTATAGTGCTATAGATGATAAGTACAGTATGTGGAAGTACTATGGCGCTATAGATGATAAGTACAGTATGAGGAAGTACTATAGCGCTATAGATGAAAAGTTCAGTATGAGGAAGTACAATAGCGCTATAGATGATAAGAACAGTATGTGGAAGTACTATAGCGCTATAGATGATAAGTACAGTATGAGGAAGTACTATGGCGCTATAGATGATAAGTACAGTATGAGGAAGTACTATGGCGCTATAGATGATAAGTACAGTATGAGGAAGTACTATAGCGCTATAGATGATAAGTACAGTATGAGGAAGTACTATAGCGCATAGATGATAAGTACAGTGTGAGGAAGTACTATAGCGCTATAGATGAAAAGTACAGTATGTGGAAGTACTATGGTGCTATAGATGATAAGTACAGTATGAGGAAGTACTATAGTGCATTAGATGATAAGTACAGTATGAAGAAGTACTATGGCGCTATAGATGATAAGTACAGTATGAGGAAGTACTATAGGGCTATAGATGATAAGTACAGTATGAGGAAGTACTATAGCGCTATAGATGATAAGTACAGTATGAGGAAGTACTATAGGGCTATAGATGATAAGTACAGTATGAGGAAGTACTATGGCGCTATAGATGATAAGTACAGTTTGAGGAAGTACTATAGCGGTATAGATAAGTACAGTATGAGGAAGTACTATAGGGCTATAGATGATAAGTACAGTATGAGGAAGTACTATGGCGCTATAGATGATAAGTACAGTATGAGGAAGTACGATGGCGCTATAGATGATAAGTACAGTATGAGGAAGTACTATAGCGCTGTAGATGATAAGTACAGTATGAGGAAGTACTATGGCACTATAGATGATAAGTAAAGTATGAGGAAGTACTATAGCGCTATAGATGATAAGTACAGTATGAGGAAGTACTATAGCGCTATAGATGATAAGTACAGTATGAGGAAGTACTATAGCGCTATAGATGATAAGTACAGTATGAAAAAGTACTATAGCGCTATAGATGATAAGTTCAGTATGAGGAAGTACTATAGCGCTATAGATGATAAGTACAGTATGAGGAAGTACTATAGCACTATAGAGGATAAGTACAGTATGAGGATGTACTATAGTGCTATAGATGATAAGTACAGTATGAGGAAGTACTATAGCGCTATAGATGATAAGTACTGTATGAGGAAATACTATAGCGCTATAGATGATAAGTACAGTATGTGGAAGTAATATAGCGCTATAGATGATAAGTACAGTATGTGGAAGTACTATGGTGCTATAGATGATAAGTACAGTATGAGGAAGTACTATAGGGCTATAGATGATAAGTACAGTATGAGGAAGTACTATAGCACTATAGATGATAAGTACAGTATGAGGAAGTACTATAGGGCTATAGATGATAAGTACAGTATGAGGAAGTACTATGGCGCTATAGATGATAAGTACAGTTTGAGGAAGTACTATAGCGCTATAGATAAGTACAGTATGAGGAAGTACTATAGGGCTATAGATGATAAGTAGAGTATGAGGAAGTACTATGGCACTATAGATGATAAGTACAGTATGAAGAAGTACTATGGCGCTATAGATGATAAGTACAGTATGAGGAAGTACTATAGCGCTGTAGATGATAAGTACAGTATGAGGAAGTACTATAGGGCTATAGATGATAAGTACAGTATGAGGAAGTACTATAGCGCTATAGATGATAAGTTCAGTATGAGGAAGTACTATAGGGCTATAGATGATAAGTACAGTATGAGGAAGTACTATAGCGCTATAGATGATAAGTACAGTATGAGGAAGTACTATAGCGCTATAGATGATAAGTACAGTATGAGGAAGTACTATAGGGCTATAGATGATAAGTACAGTATGAGGAAGTACTATGGCGCTATAGATGATAAGTACAGTTTATGGAAGTACTATAGCGCTAAAGATAAGTACAGTATGAGGAAGTACTATAGGGCTATAGATGATAAGTACAGTATGAGGAAATACTATGGCGCTATAGATGATAAGTACAGTATGAGGAAGTACTATGGCGCTATAGATGATAAGTACAATATGAGGAAGTTCTATAGCGCTGTAGATGATAAGTACAGTATGAGGAAGTACTATGGCGCTATAGATAAGTACAGTATGAGGAAGTACTATAGCGCTATAGATGATAAGTACAGTATGAGGAAGTACTATAGCGCTATAGATGATAAGTACAGTATGAGGAAGTACTATAGCGCTATACATGATAAGTACAGTATGTGGAAGTACTATAGTGCTATAGATGATAAGTACAGTATGTGGAAGTACTATGGCGCTATAGATGATAAGTACAGTATGAGGAAGTACTATAGCGCTATAGATGAAAAGTTCAGTATGAGGAAGTACAATAGCGCTATAGATGATAAGAACAGTATGTGGAAGTACTATAGCGCTATAGATGATAAGAACAGTATGAGGAAGTACTATGGCGCTATAGATGATAAGTACAGTATGAGGAAGTACTATGGCGCTATAGATGATAAGTACAGTATGAGGAAGTACTATAGCGCTATAGATGATAAGTACAGTATGAGGAAGTACTATAGCGCATAGATGATAAGTACAGTGTGAGGAAGTACTATAGCGCTATAGATGAAAAGTACAGTATGTGGAAGTACTATGGTGCTATAGATGATAAGTACAGTATGAGGAAGTACTATAGTGCATTAGATGATAAGTACAGTATGAAGAAGTACTATGGCGCTATAGATGATAAGTACAGTATGAGGAAGTACTATAGGGCTATAGATGATAAGTACAGTATGAGGAAGTACTATAGCGCTATAGATGATAAGTACAGTATGAGGAAGTACTATAGGGCTATAGATGATAAGTACAGTATGAGGAAGTACTATGGCGCTATAGATGATAAGTACAGTTTGAGGAAGTACTATAGCGGTATAGATAAGTACAGTATGAGGAAGTACTATAGGGCTATAGATGATAAGTACAGTATGAGGAAGTACTATGGCGCTATAGATGATAAGTACAGTATGAGGAAGTACTATGGCGCTATAGATGATAAGTACAGTATGAGGAAGTACTATAGCGCTGTAGATGATAAGTACAGTATGAGGAAGTACTATGGCACTATAGATGATAAGTAAAGTATGAGGAAGTACTATAGCGCTATAGATGATAAGTACAGTATGAGGAAGTACTATAGCGCTATAGATGATAAGTACAGTATGAGGAAGTACTATAGCGCTATAGATGATAAGTACAGTATGAAAAAGTACTATAGCGCTATAGATGATAAGTTCAGTATGAGGAAGTACTATAGGGCTATAGATGATAAGTACAGTATGAGGAAGTACTATAGCGCTATAGATGATAAGTTCAGTATGAGGAAGTACTATAGGGCTATAGATGATAAGTACAGTATGAGGAAGTACTATAGGGCTATAGATGATAAGTACAGTATGAGGAAGTACTATGGCGCTATAGATGATAAGTACAGTATGAGGAAGTACTATGGCGCTATAGATGATAAGTACAGTATGAGGAAGTACTATAGCGCTGTAGATGATAAGTACAGTATGAGGAAGTACTATGGCACTATAGATGATAAGTAAAGTATGAGGAAGTACTATAGCGCTATAGATGATAAGTACAGTATGAGGAAGTACTATAGCGCTATAGATGATAAGTACAGTATGAGGAAGTACTATAGCGCTATAGATGATAAGTACAGTATGAAAAAGTACTATAGCGCTATAGATGATAAGTTCAGTATGAGGAAGTACTATAGCGCTATAGATGATAAGTACAGTATGAGGAAGTACTATAGCACTATAGAGGATAAGTACAGTATGAGGATGTACTATAGTGCTATAGATGATAAGTACAGTATGAGGAAGTACTATAGCGCTATAGATGATAAGTACTGTATGAGGAAATACTATAGCGCTATAGATGATAAGTACAGTATGTGGAAGTAATATAGCGCTATAGATGATAAGTACAGTATGTGGAAGTACTATGGTGCTATAGATGATAAGTACAGTATGAGGAAGTACTATAGGGCTATAGATGATAAGTACAGTATGAGGAAGTACTATAGCACTATAGATGATAAGTACAGTATGAGGAAGTACTATAGGGCTATAGATGATAAGTACAGTATGAGGAAGTACTATGGCGCTATAGATGATAAGTACAGTTTGAGGAAGTACTATAGCGCTATAGATAAGTACAGTATGAGGAAGTACTATAGGGCTATAGATGACAAGTAGAGTATGAGGAAGTACTATGGCGCTATAGATGATAAGTACAGTATGAAGAAGTACTATGGCGCTATAGATGATAAGTACAGTATGAGGAAGTACTATAGCGCTATAGATGATAAGTACAGTATGAGGAAGTACTATAGCGCTATAGATGATAAGTACAGTATGAGGAAGTACTATAGCGCTATAGATGATAAGTACAGTATGAAAAAGTACTATAGCGCTATAGATGATAAGTTCAGTATGAGGAAGTACTATAGCGCTATAGATGATAAGTACAGTATGAGGAAGTACTATAGCACTATAGAGGATAAGTACAGTATGAGGATGTACTATAGTGCTATAGATGATAAGTACAGTATGAGGAAGTACTATAGCGCTATAGATGATAAGTACTGTATGAGGAAATACTATAGCGCTATAGATGATAAGTACAGTATGTGGAAGTAATATAGCGCTATAGATGATAAGTACAGTATGTGGAAGTACTATGGTGCTATAGATGATAAGTACAGTATGAGGAAGTACTATAGGGCTATAGATGATAAGTACAGTATGAGGAAGTACTATAGCACTATAGATGATAAGTACAGTATGAGGAAGTACTATAGGGCTATAGATGATAAGTACAGTATGAGGAAGTACTATGGCGCTATAGATGATAAGTACAGTTTGAGGAAGTACTATAGCGCTATAGATAAGTACAGTATGAGGAAGTACTATAGGGCTATAGATGATAAGTAGAGTATGAGGAAGTACTATGGCACTATAGATGATAAGTACAGTATGAAGAAGTACTATGGCGCTATAGATGATAAGTACAGTATGAGGAAGTACTATAGCGCTGTAGATGATAAGTACAGTATGAGGAAGTACTATAGGGCTATAGATGATAAGTACAGTATGAGGAAGTACTATAGCGCTATAGATGATAAGTTCAGTATGAGGAAGTACTATAGGGCTATAGATGATAAGTACAGTATGAGGAAGTACTATAGCGCTATAGATGATAAGTACAGTATGAGGAAGTACTATAGCGCTATAGATGATAAGTACAGTATGAGGAAGTACTATAGGGCTATAGATGATAAGTACAGTATGAGGAAGTACTATGGCGCTATAGATGATAAGTACAGTTTATGGAAGTACTATAGCGCTAAAGATAAGTACAGTATGAGGAAGTACTATAGGGCTATAGATGATAAGTACAGTATGAGGAAATACTATGGCGCTATAGATGATAAGTACAGTATGAGGAAGTACTATGGCGCTATAGATGATAAGTACAATATGAGGAAGTTCTATAGCGCTGTAGATGATAAGTACAGTATGAGGAAGTACTATGGCGCTATAGATAAGTACAGTATGAGGAAGTACTATAGCGCTATAGATGATAAGTACAGTATGAGGAAGTACTATAGCGCTATAGATGATAAGTACAGTATGAGGAAGTACTATAGCGCTATACATGATAAGTACAGTATGTGGAAGTACTATAGTGCTATAGATGATAAGTACAGTATGTGGAAGTACTATGGCGCTATAGATGATAAGTACAGTATGAGGAAGTACTATAGCGCTATAGATGAAAAGTTCAGTATGAGGAAGTACAATAGCGCTATAGATGATAAGAACAGTATGTGGAAGTACTATAGCGCTATAGATGATAAGAACAGTATGAGGAAGTACTATGGCGCTATAGATGATAAGTACAGTATGAGGAAGTACTATGGCGCTATAGATGATAAGTACAGTATGAGGAAGTACTATAGCGCTATAGATGATAAGTACAGTATGAGGAAGTACTATAGCGCATAGATGATAAGTACAGTGTGAGGAAGTACTATAGCGCTATAGATGAAAAGTACAGTATGTGGAAGTACTATGGTGCTATAGATGATAAGTACAGTATGAGGAAGTACTATAGTGCATTAGATGATAAGTACAGTATGAAGAAGTACTATGGCGCTATAGATGATAAGTACAGTATGAGGAAGTACTATAGGGCTATAGATGATAAGTACAGTATGAGGAAGTACTATAGCGCTATAGATGATAAGTACAGTATGAGGAAGTACTATAGGGCTATAGATGATAAGTACAGTATGAGGAAGTACTATGGCGCTATAGATGATAAGTACAGTTTGAGGAAGTACTATAGCGGTATAGATAAGTACAGTATGAGGAAGTACTATAGGGCTATAGATGATAAGTACAGTATGAGGAAGTACTATGGCGCTATAGATGATAAGTACAGTATGAGGAAGTACTATGGCGCTATAGATGATAAGTACAGTATGAGGAAGTACTATAGCGCTGTAGATGATAAGTACAGTATGAGGAAGTACTATGGCACTATAGATGATAAGTAAAGTATGAGGAAGTACTATAGCGCTATAGATGATAAGTACAGTATGAGGAAGTACTATAGCGCTATAGATGATAAGTACAGTATGAGGAAGTACTATAGCGCTATAGATGATAAGTACAGTATGAAAAAGTACTATAGCGCTATAGATGATAAGTTCAGTATGAGGAAGTACTATAGGGCTATAGATGATAAGTACAGTATGAGGAAGTACTATAGCGCTATAGATGATAAGTTCAGTATGAGGAAGTACTATAGGGCTATAGATGATAAGTACAGTATGAGGAAGTACTATAGGGCTATAGATGATAAGTACAGTATGAGGAAGTACTATGGCGCTATAGATGATAAGTACAGTATGAGGAAGTACTATGGCGCTATAGATGATAAGTACAGTATGAGGAAGTACTATAGCGCTGTAGATGATAAGTACAGTATGAGGAAGTACTATGGCACTATAGATGATAAGTAAAGTATGAGGAAGTACTATAGCGCTATAGATGATAAGTACAGTATGAGGAAGTACTATAGCGCTATAGATGATAAGTACAGTATGAGGAAGTACTATAGCGCTATAGATGATAAGTACAGTATGAAAAAGTACTATAGCGCTATAGATGATAAGTTCAGTATGAGGAAGTACTATAGCGCTATAGATGATAAGTACAGTATGAGGAAGTACTATAGCACTATAGAGGATAAGTACAGTATGAGGATGTACTATAGTGCTATAGATGATAAGTACAGTATGAGGAAGTACTATAGCGCTATAGATGATAAGTACTGTATGAGGAAATACTATAGCGCTATAGATGATAAGTACAGTATGTGGAAGTAATATAGCGCTATAGATGATAAGTACAGTATGTGGAAGTACTATGGTGCTATAGATGATAAGTACAGTATGAGGAAGTACTATAGGGCTATAGATGATAAGTACAGTATGAGGAAGTACTATAGCACTATAGATGATAAGTACAGTATGAGGAAGTACTATAGGGCTATAGATGATAAGTACAGTATGAGGAAGTACTATGGCGCTATAGATGATAAGTACAGTTTGAGGAAGTACTATAGCGCTATAGATAAGTACAGTATGAGGAAGTACTATAGGGCTATAGATGACAAGTAGAGTATGAGGAAGTACTATGGCGCTATAGATGATAAGTACAGTATGAAGAAGTACTATGGCGCTATAGATGATAAGTACAGTATGAGGAAGTACTATAGCGCTGTAGATGATAAGTACAGTATGAGGAAGTACTATAGGGCTATAGATGATAAGTACAGTATGAGGAAGTACTATAGCGCTATAGATGATAAGTACAGTATGAGGAAGTACTATAGCGCTATAGATGATAAGTACAGTATGAGGAAGTACTATAGGGCTATAGATGATAAGTACAGTATGAGGAAGTACTATGGCGCTATAGATGATAAGTACAGTTTATGGAAGTACTATAGCGCTAAAGATAAGTACAGTATGAGGAAGTACTATAGGGCTATAGATGATAAGTACAGTATGAGGAAATACTATGGCGCTATAGATGATAAGTACAGTATGAGGAAGTTCTATAGCGCTGTAGATGATAAGTACAGTATGAGGAAGTACTATGGCGCTATAGATAAGTACAGTATGAGGAAGTACTATAGCGCTATAGATGATAAGTACAGTATGAGGAAGTACTATAGCGCTATAGATGATAAGTACAGTATGAGGAAGTACTATAGCGCTATACATGATAAGTACAGTATGTGGAAGTACTATAGTGCTATAGATGATAAGTACAGTATGTGGAAGTACTATGTCGCTATAGATGATAAGTACAGTATGAGGAAGTACTATAGCGCTATAGATGAAAAGTTCAGTATGAGGAAGTACAATAGCGCTATAGATGATAAGAACAGTATGTGGAAGTACTATAGCGCTATAGATGATAAGTACAGTATGAGGAAGTACTATGGCGCTATAGATGATAAGTACAGTATGAGGAAGTACTATGGCGCTATAGATGATAAGTACAGTATGAGGAAGTACTATAGCGCTATAGATGATAAGTACAGTATGAGGAAGTACTATAGCGCATAGATGATAAGTACAGTGTGAGGAAGTACTATAGTGCTATAGATGAAAAGTACAGTATGTGGAAGTACTATGGTGCTATAGATGATAAGTACAGTATGAGGAAGTACTATAGTGCATTAGATGATAAGTACAGTATGAAGAAGTACTATGGCGCTATAGATGATAAGTACAGTATGAGGAAGTACTATAGGGCTATAGATGATAAGTACAGTATGAGGAAGTACTATAGCGCTATAGATGATAAGTACAGTATGAGGAAGTACTATAGGGCTATAGATGATAAGTACAGTATGAGGAAGTACTATGGCGCTATAGATGATAAGTACAGTTTGAGGAAGTACTATAGCGGTATAGATAAGTACAGTATGAGGAAGTACTATAGGGCTATAGATGATAAGTACAGTATGAGGAAGTACTATGGCGCTATAGATGATAAGTACAGTATGAGGAAGTACTATGGCGCTATAGATGATAAGTACAGTATGAGGAAGTACTATAGCGCTGTAGATGATAAGTACAGTATGAGGAAGTACTATGGCACTATAGATGATAAGTAAAGTATGAGGAAGTACTATAGCGCTATAGATGATAAGTACAGTATGAGGAAGTACTATAGCGCTATAGATGATAAGTACAGTATGAGGAAGTACTATAGCGCTATAGATGATAAGTACAGTATGAAAAAGTACTATAGCGCTATAGATGATAAGTTCAGTATGAGGAAGTACTATAGGGCTATAGATGATAAGTACAGTATGAGGAAGTACTATAGCGCTATAGATGATAAGTTCAGTATGAGGAAGTACTATAGCGCTATAGATGATAAGTACAGTATGAGGAAGTACTATAGGGCTATAGATGATAAGTACAGTATGAGGAAGTACTATAGCGCTATAGATGATAAGTACAGTATGAGGAAGTACTATAGCGCTATAGATGATAAGTACAGTATGAGGAAGTACTATAGGGCTATAGATGATAAGTACAGTATGAGGAAGTACTATGGCGCTATAGATGATAAGTACAGTTTATGGAAGTACTATAGCGCTAAAGATAAGTACAGTATGAGGAAGTACTATAGGGCTATAGATGATAAGTACAGTATGAGGAAATACTATGGTGCTATAGATGATAAGTACAGTATGAGGAAGTACTATGGCGCTATAGATGATAAGTACAATATGAGGAAGTTCTATAGCGCTGTAGATGATAAGTACAGTATGAGGAAGTACTATGGCGCTATAGATAAGTACAGTATGAGGAAGTACTATAGCGCTATAGATGATAAGTACAGTATGAGGAAGTACTATAGCGCTATAGATGATAAGTACAGTATGAGGAAGTACTATAGCGCTATACATGATAAGTACAGTATGTGGAAGTACTATAGCGCTATAGATGATAAGTACAGTATGTGGAAGTACTATGGCGCTATAGATGATAAGTACAGTATGAGGAAGTACTATAGCGCTATAGATGAAAAGTTCAGTATGAGGAAGTACAATAGCGCTATAGATGATAAGAACAGTATGTGGAAGTACTATAGCGCTATAGATGATAAGTACAGTATGAGGAAGTACTATGGCGCTATAGATGATAAGTACAGTATGAGGAAGTACTATGGCGCTATAGATGATAAGTACAGTATGAGGAAGTACTATAGCGCTATAGATGATAAGTACAGTATGAGGAAGTACTATAGCGCATAGATGATAAGTACAGTATGAGGAAGTACTATAGCGCTATAGATGAAAAGTACAGTATGTGGAAGTACTATGGTGCTATAGATGATAAGTACAGTATGAGGAAGTACTATAGTGCATTAGATGATAAGTACAGTATGAAGAAGTACTATGGCGCTATAGATGATAAGTACAGTATGAGGAAGTACTATAGGGCTATAGATGATAAGTACAGTATGAGGAAGTACTATAGCGCTATAGATGATAAGTACAGTATGAGGAAGTACTATAGGGCTATAGATGATAAGTACAGTATGAGGAAGTACTATGGCGCTATAGATGATAAGTACAGTTTGAGGAAGTACTATAGCGCTATAGATAAGTACAGTATGAGGAAGTACTATAGGGCTATAGATGATAAGTACAGTATGAGGAAGTACTATGGCGCTATAGATGATAAGTACAGTATGAGAAAGTACTATGGCGCTATAGATGATAAGTACAGTATGAGGAAGTACTATAGCGCTGTAGATGATAAGTACAGTATGAGGAAGTACTATGGCACTATAGATGATAAGTAAAGTATGAGGAAGTACTATAGCGCTATAGATGATAAGTACAGTATGAGGAAGTACTATAGCGCTATAGATGATAAGTAAAGTATGAGGAAGTACTATAGCGCTATAGATGATAAGTACAGTATGAAAAAGTACTATAGCGCTATAGATGATAAGTTCAGTATGAGGAAGTACTATAGGGCTATAGATGATAAGTACAGTATGAGGAAGTACTATAGCGCTATAGATGATAAGTACAGTATGAGGAAGTACTATAGGGCTATAGATGATAAGTACAGTATGAGGAAGTACTATGGCGCTATAGATGATAAGTACAGTATGAGGAAGTACTATAGTGCATTAGATGATAAGTACAGTATGAGGAAGTACTATGGCGCTATAGATGATAAGTACAGTATGAGGAAGTACTATAGCGCTATAGATGATAAGTACAGTATGAGGAAATACTATAGCGCTATAGATGATAAGTACAGTATGTGGAAGTAATATAGCGCTATAGATGATAAGTACAGTATGTGGAAGTACTATGGTGCTATAGATGATAAGTACAGTATGAGGAAGTACTATAGTGCATTAGATGATAAGTACAGTATGAAGAAGTACTATGGCGCTATAGATGATAAGTACAGTATGAGGAAGTACTATAGGGCTATAGATGATAAGTACAGTATGAGGAAGTACTATAGCACTATAGATGATAAGTACAGTATGAGGAAGTACTATAGGGGTATAGATGATAAGTACAGTATGAGGAAGTACAATGGCACTATAGATGATAAGTACAGTTTGAGGAAGTACTATAGCGCTATAGATAAGTACAGTATGAGGAAGTACTATAGGGCTATAGATGATAATTAGAGTATGAGGAAGTACTATGGCGCAATAGATGATAAGTACAGTATGAAGAAGTACTATGGCGCTATCGATGATAAGTACAGTATGAGGAAGTACTATAGCGCTGTAGATGATAAGTACAGTATGAGGAAGTACTATAGCGCTATAGATGATAAGTACAGTATGAGGAAGTACTATAGGGCTATAGATGATAAGTACAGTATGAGGAAGTACTATGGCGCTATAGATGATAAGTACAGTTTGAGGAAGTACTATAGCGGTATAGATAAGTACAGTATGAGGAAGTACTATAGGGCTATAGATGATAAGTACAGTATGAGGAAGTACTATGGCGCTATAGATGATAAGTACAGTATGAGGAAGTACTATGGCGCTATAGATGATAAGTACAGTATGAGGAAGTACTATAGCGCTGTAGATGATAAGTACAGTATGAGGAAGTACTATGGCACTATAGATGATAAGTAAAGTATGAGGAAGTACTATAGCGCTATAGATGATAAGTACAGTATGAGGAAGTACTATAGCGCTATAGATGATAAGTACAGTATGAGGAAGTACTATAGCGCTATAGATGATAAGTACAGTATGAAAAAGTACTATAGCGCTATAGATGATAAGTTCAGTATGAGGAAGTACTATAGGGCTATAGATGATAAGTACAGTATGAGGAAGTACTATAGCGCTATAGATGATAAGTTCAGTATGAGGAAGTACTATAGCGCTATAGATGATAAGTACAGTATGAGGAAGTACTATAGGGCTATAGATGATAAGTACAGTATGAGGAAGTACTATAGCGCTATAGATGATAAGTACAGTATGAGGAAGTACTATAGCGCTATAGATGATAAGTACAGTATGAGGAAGTACTATAGGGCTATAGATGATAAGTACAGTATGAGGAAGTACTATGGCGCTATAGATGATAAGTACAGTTTATGGAAGTACTATAGCGCTAAAGATAAGTACAGTATGAGGAAGTACTATAGGGCTATAGATGATAAGTACAGTATGAGGAAATACTATGGTGCTATAGATGATAAGTACAGTATGAGGAAGTACTATGGCGCTATAGATGATAAGTACAATATGAGGAAGTTCTATAGCGCTGTAGATGATAAGTACAGTATGAGGAAGTACTATGGCGCTATAGATAAGTACAGTATGAGGAAGTACTATAGCGCTATAGATGATAAGTACAGTATGAGGAAGTACTATAGCGCTATAGATGATAAGTACAGTATGAGGAAGTACTATAGCGCTATACATGATAAGTACAGTATGTGGAAGTACTATAGCGCTATAGATGATAAGTACAGTATGTGGAAGTACTATGGCGCTATAGATGATAAGTACAGTATGAGGAAGTACTATAGCGCTATAGATGAAAAGTTCAGTATGAGGAAGTACAATAGCGCTATAGATGATAAGAACAGTATGTGGAAGTACTATAGCGCTATAGATGATAAGTACAGTATGAGGAAGTACTATGGCGCTATAGATGATAAGTACAGTATGAGGAAGTACTATGGCGCTATAGATGATAAGTACAGTATGAGGAAGTACTATAGCGCTATAGATGATAAGTACAGTATGAGGAAGTACTATAGCGCATAGATGATAAGTACAGTATGAGGAAGTACTATAGCGCTATAGATGAAAAGTACAGTATGTGGAAGTACTATGGTGCTATAGATGATAAGTACAGTATGAGGAAGTACTATAGTGCATTAGATGATAAGTACAGTATGAAGAAGTACTATGGCGCTATAGATGATAAGTACAGTATGAGGAAGTACTATAGGGCTATAGATGATAAGTACAGTATGAGGAAGTACTATAGCGCTATAGATGATAAGTACAGTATGAGGAAGTACTATAGGGCTATAGATGATAAGTACAGTATGAGGAAGTACTATGGCGCTATAGATGATAAGTACAGTTTGAGGAAGTACTATAGCGCTATAGATAAGTACAGTATGAGGAAGTACTATAGGGCTATAGATGATAAGTACAGTATGAGGAAGTACTATGGCGCTATAGATGATAAGTACAGTATGAGAAAGTACTATGGCGCTATAGATGATAAGTACAGTATGAGGAAGTACTATAGCGCTGTAGATGATAAGTACAGTATGAGGAAGTACTATGGCACTATAGATGATAAGTAAAGTATGAGGAAGTACTATAGCGCTATAGATGATAAGTACAGTATGAGGAAGTACTATAGCGCTATAGATGATAAGTAAAGTATGAGGAAGTACTATAGCGCTATAGATGATAAGTACAGTATGAAAAAGTACTATAGCGCTATAGATGATAAGTTCAGTATGAGGAAGTACTATAGGGCTATAGATGATAAGTACAGTATGAGGAAGTACTATAGCGCTATAGATGATAAGTACAGTATGAGGAAGTACTATAGGGCTATAGATGATAAGTACAGTATGAGGAAGTACTATGGCGCTATAGATGATAAGTACAGTATGAGGAAGTACTATAGTGCATTAGATGATAAGTACAGTATGAGGAAGTACTATGGCGCTATAGATGATAAGTACAGTATGAGGAAGTACTATAGCGCTATAGATGATAAGTACAGTATGAGGAAATACTATAGCGCTATAGATGATAAGTACAGTATGTGGAAGTAATATAGCGCTATAGATGATAAGTACAGTATGTGGAAGTACTATGGTGCTATAGATGATAAGTACAGTATGAGGAAGTACTATAGTGCATTAGATGATAAGTACAGTATGAAGAAGTACTATGGCGCTATAGATGATAAGTACAGTATGAGGAAGTACTATAGGGCTATAGATGATAAGTACAGTATGAGGAAGTACTATAGCACTATAGATGATAAGTACAGTATGAGGAAGTACTATAGGGGTATAGATGATAAGTACAGTATGAGGAAGTACAATGGCACTATAGATGATAAGTACAGTTTGAGGAAGTACTATAGCGCTATAGATAAGTACAGTATGAGGAAGTACTATAGGGCTATAGATGATAATTAGAGTATGAGGAAGTACTATGGCGCAATAGATGATAAGTACAGTATGAAGAAGTACTATGGCGCTATCGATGATAAGTACAGTATGAGGAAGTACTATAGCGCTGTAGATGATAAGTACAGTATGAGGAAGTACTATGGCGCTATAGATGATAAGTAAAGTATGAGGAAGTACTATAGCGCTATAGATGATAAGTACAGTATGAGGAAGTTCTATAGCGCTATAGATGAAAAGTACAGTATGAGGAAGTAGTATAGTGCTATAGATGATAAGTGCATTATGAGGAAGTACTATAGTGCATTAGATGATAAGTACAGTATGAGGAAGTACTATAGCGCTATAGATGATAAGTACAGTATGAGGAAGTACTATAGCACTATAGAGGATAAGTACAGTATGAGGATGTACTATAGTGCTATAGATGATAAGTACAGTATGAGGAAGTACTATAGCGCTATAGATGATAAGTACTGTATGAGGAAATACTATAGCGCTATAGATGATAAGTACAGTATGTGGAAGTAATATAGCGCTATAGATGATAAGTACAGTATGTGGAAGTACTATGGTGCTATAGATGATAAGTACAGTATGAGGAAGTACTATAGGGCTATAGATGATAAGTACAGTATGAGGAAGTACTATAGCACTATAGATGATAAGTACAGTATGAGGAAGTACTATAGGGCTATAGATGATAAGTACAGTATGAGGAAGTACTATGGCGCTATAGATGATAAGTACAGTTTGAGGAAGTACTATAGCGCTATAGATAAGTACAGTATGAGGAAGTACTATAGGGCTATAGATGATAAGTAGAGTATGAGGAAGTACTATGGCGCTATAGATGATAAGTACAGTATGAAGAAGTACTATGGCGCTATAGATGATAAGTACAGTATGAGGAAGTACTATAGCGCTGTAGATGATAAGTACAGTATGAGGAAGTACTATGGCGCTATAGATGATAAGTAAAGTATGAGGAAGTACTATAGCGCTATAGATGATAAGTACAGTATGAGGAAGTACTATAGCGCTATAGATGATAAGTACAGTATGAGGAAGTACTATAGCGCTATAGATGATAAGTACAGTATGAGGAAGTACTATAGCGCTATAGATGATAAGTTCAGTATGAGGAAGTACTATAGGGCTATAGATGATAAGTACAGTATGAGGAAGTACTATAGCGCTATAGATGATAAGTTCAGTATGAGGAAGTACTATAGGGCTATAGATGATAAGTACAGTATGAGAAAGTACTATAGCGCTATAGATGATAAGTACAGTATGAGGAAGTACTATAGGGCTATAGATGATAAGTACAGTATGAGGAAGTACTATAGCGCTATAGATGATAAGTACAGTATGAGGAAGTACTATAGCGCTATAGATGATAAGTACAGTATGAGGAAGTACTATAGGGCTATAGATGATAAGTACAGTATGAGGAAGTACTATGGCGCTATAGATGATAAGTACAGTTTATGGAAGTACTATAGCGCTAAAGATAAGTACAGTATGAGGAAGTACTATAGGGCTATAGATGATAAGTACAGTATGAGGAAATACTATGGCGCTATAGATGATAAGTATAGTATGAGGAAGTACTATGGCGCTATAGATGATAAGTACAATATGAGGAAGTTCTATAGCGCTGTAGATGATAAGTACAGTATGAGGAAGTACTATGGCGCTATAGATAAGTACAGTATGACGAAGTACTATAGCGCTATAGATGATAAGTACAGTATGAGGAAGTACTATAGCGCTATAGATGATAAGTACAGTATGAGGAAGTACTATAGCGCTATACATGATAAGTACAGTATGTGGTAGTACTATAGCGCTATAGATGATAAGTACAGTATGTGGAAGTACTATGGCGCTATAGATGATAAGTACAGTATGAGGAAGTACTATAGCGCTATAGATGAAAAGTTCAGTATGAGGAAGTACAATAGCGCTATAGATGATAAGAACAGTATGTGGAAGTACTATAGCGCTATAGATGATAAGTACAGTATGAGGAAGTACTATGGCGCTATAGATGATAAGTACAGTATGAGGAAGTACTATGGCGCTATAGATGATAAGTACAGTATGAGGAAGTACTATAGCGCTATAGATGATAAGTACAGTATGAGGAAGTACTATAGCGCATAGATGATAAGTACAGTATGAGGAAGTACTATAGCGCTATAGATGAAAAGTACAGTATGTGGAAGTACTATGGTGCTATAGATGATAAGTACAGTATGAGGAAGTACTATAGTGCATTAGATGATAAGTACAGTATGAAGAAGTACTATGGCGCTATAGATGATAAGTACAGTATGAGGAAGTACTATAGGGCTATAGATGATAAGTACAGTATGAGGAAGTACTATAGCGCTATAGATGATAAGTACAGTATGAGGAAGTACTATAGGGCTATAGATGATAAGTACAGTATGAGGAAGTACTATGGCGCTATAGATGATAAGTACAGTTTGAGGAAGTACTATAGCGCTATAGATAAGTACAGTATGAGGAAGTACTATAGGGCTATAGATGATAAGTACAGTATGAGGAAGTACTATGGCGCTATAGATGATAAGTACAGTATGAGGAAGTACTATGGCGCTATAGATGATAAGTACAGTATGAGGAAGTACTATAGCGCTGTAGATGATAAGTACAGTATGAGGAAGTACTATGGCACTATAGATGATAAGTAAAGTATGAGGAAGTACTATAGCGCTATAGATGATAAGTACAGTATGAGGAAGTACTATAGCGCTATAGATGATAAGTACAGTATGAGGAAGTACTATAGTGCTATAGATGATAAGTACAGTATGAAAAAGTACTATAGCGCTATAGATGATAAGTTCAGTATGAGGAAGTACTATAGGGCTATAGATGATAAGTACAGTATGAGGAAGTACTATAGCGCTATAGATGATAAGTACAGTATGAGGAAGTACTATAGGGCTATAGATGATAAGTACAGTATGAGGAAGTACTATGGCGCTATAGATGATAAGTACAGTATGAGGAAGTACTATAGTGCATTAGATGATAAGTACAGTATGAGGAAGTACTATGGCGCTATAGATGATAAGTACAGTATGAGGAAGTACTATAGGGCTATAGATGATAAGTACAGTATGAGGAAGTACTATGGCGCTATAGATGATAAGTTCAGTATGAGGAAGTACTATAGGGCTATAGAAGATAAGTACAGTATGAGGAAGTACTATGGCGCTATAGATGATAAGTACAGTTTGAGGAAGTACTATAGGGCTATAGATGATAAGTACAGTATGAGGAAGTACTATGGCACTATAGATGATAAGTACAGTATGAGGAAGTACTATAGGGCTATAGATGATAAGTACAGTATGAGGAAGTACTATAGCGCTATAGATGATAAGTACAGTATGAGGAAGTACTATAGCGCTATAGATGATAAGTACAGTATGAGGAAGTACTATAGGGCTATAGATGATAAGTACAGTATGAGGAAGTACTATAGCGCTATAGATGATAAGTACAGTATGAGGTAGTACTATAGCGCTATAGATGATAAGTACAGTATGATTAAGTACTATAGCGCTATAGATGATAAATACAGTATGAGGAAGTACTATAGGGCTATAGATGATAAGTACAGTATGAGGAAGTACTATGGCGCTATAGATGATAAGTACAGTATGAGGAAGTACTATAGCGCTATAGATGATAAGTACAGTATGAGGAAGTACTATAGGGCTATAGATGATAAGTACAGTATGAGGAAGTACTATGGCGCTATAGATGATAAGAACAGTATGAGGAAGTACTATGGCGCTATAGATGATAAGTACAGTATGAGGAAGTACTATGGTGCTATAGATGATAAGTACAGTATGAGGAAGTACTATAGCGCTATAGATGATAAGTACAGTATGAGGAAGTACTATGGCGCTATAGATCATAAGTACAGTAAGAGGAAGTACTATAGCGCTATAGATGATAAGTACAGTATGAGGAAGTATTATGGCGCTATAGATGATAAGTACAGTATGAGGAAGTACTATAGCGCTATAGATGATAAGTACAGTATGAGGAAGCACTATAGCGCTATAGATGATAAGTACAGTATGAGGAAGTAGTATAGTGCTATAGATGATAAGTACAGTATGAGGAAGTATTATGGCGCTATAGATGATAAGTACAGTATGAGGAAGTACTATAGCGTTATAGATGATAAGTACAGTATGAGGAAGTTCTATGGTGCTATAGATAAGTACAGTATGAGGAAGTACTATAGCGCTATAGATGATAAGTACAGTATTAGGAAGTACTATAGCGCTATAGATGATAAGTACAGTATGAGGAAGTACTATAGCGCTATAGATGATAAGTACAGTATGAGGAAGTACTATAGGGCTATAGATGATAAGTACAGTATGAGGAAGTACTATAGCGCTATAGATGATAAGTACAGTATGAGGAAGTACTATAGGGCTATAGATGATAAGTACAGTATGAGGAAGTACTATAGCGCTATAGATGATAATTACAGTATGAGGAAGTACTGTAGCGCTATAGATGATAAGTACAGTATGAGGAAGTACTATAGGGCTATAGATGATAAGTACAGTATGAGGAAGTACTATGGCGCTATAGATGATAAGTACAGTTTATGGAAGTACTATAGCGCTATAGATAAGTACAGTATGAGGAAGTACTATAGCGCTATAGATGATAAGTACAGTATGAGGAAGTACTATGGCGCTATAGATGATAAGTACAGTATGAGGAAGTACTATGGCGCTATAGATGATAAGTACAGTATGAGGAAGTACTATAGCGCTATAGATGATAAGTACAGTATGAGGAAGTACTATAGCGCTATAGATGATAAGTACAGTATGTGGAAGTACTATAGCGCTATAGATGATAAGTACAGTATGAGGAAGTACTATAGCGCTATAGATGATAAGTACAGTATGAGGAAGTACTATAGGGCTATAGATGATAAGTACAGTATGAGGAAGTACTATAGCGCTATAGATGATAAGTACAGTATGAGGAAGTACTATAGGGCTATAGATGATAAGTACAGTATGAGGAAGTACTATAGCGCTATAGATGATAATTACAGTATGAGGAAGTACTGTAGCGCTATAGATGATAAGTACAGTATGAGGAAGTACTATAGGGCTATAGATGATAAGTACAGTATGAGGAAGTACTATGGCGCTATAGATGATAAGTACAGTTTATGGAAGTACTATAGCGCTATAGATAAGTACAGTATGAGGAAGTACTATAGCGCTATAGATGATAAGTACAGTATGAGGAAGTACTATGGCGCTATAGATGATAAGTACAGTATGAGGAAGTACTATGGCGCTATAGATGATAAGTACAGTATGAGGAAGTACTATAGCGCTATAGATGATAAGTACAGTATGAGGAAGTACTATAGCGCTATAGATGATAAGTACAGTATGAGGAAGTACTATAGCGCTATAGATGATAAGTACAGTATGAGGAAGTACAATAGCGCTATAGATGATAAGTACAGTATGAGGAAGTACTATAGCGCTATAGATGATAAGTACAGTATGAGGAAGTACTATAGCGCTATAGATGAAAGTACAGTATGAGGAAGTAGTATAGTGCTATAGATGATAAGTGCATTATGAGGAAGTACTATAGTGCATTAGATGATAAGTACAGTATGAGGAAGTACTATAGCGCTATTGATGATAAGTACAGTATGAGGAAGTACTATAGCACTATAGAGGATAAGTACAGTATGAGGATGTACTATAGTGCTATAGATGATAAGTACAGTATGAGGAAGTACTATAGGGCTATAGATGATAAGTACAGTATGAGGAAGTACTATAGCGCTATAGATAAGTACAGTATGAGGAAGTACTATAGGGCTATAGATGATAAGTACAGTATGAGGAAGTACTATGGCGCTATAGATGATAAGTACAGTATGAGGAAGTACTATGGCGCTATAGATGATAAGTACAGTATGAGGAAGTACTATAGCGCTGTAGATGATAAGTACAGTATGAGGAAGTACTATGGCGCTATAGATGATAAATAAAGTATGAGGAAGTACTATAGCGCTATAGATGATAAGTACAGTATGAGGAAGTACTATAGTGCTATAGATGATAAGTACAGTATGAGGAAGTACTATAGTGCTATAGATGATAAGTACAGTATGAGAAAGTACTATAGCGCTATAGATGATAAGTTAAGTATGAGGAAGTACTATAGGGCTATAGATGATATGTACAGTATGAGGAAGTACTATAGCGCTATAGATGATAAGTACAGTATGAGGAAGTACTATAGGGCTATAGATGATAAGTACAGTATGAGGAAGTACTATAGCGCTATAGATGATAAGTACAGTATGTGGAAGTAATATAGCACTATAGATGATAAGTACAGTATGTGGAAGTACTATGGTGCTATAGATGATAAGTACAGTATGAGGAAGTACTATAGTGCATTAGATGATAAGTACAGTATGAAGAAGTACTATGGCACTATAGATGATAAGTACAGTATGAGGAAGTACTATAGGGCTATAGATGATAAGTACAGTATGAGGAAGTACTATAGTGCATTAGATGATAAGTACAGTATGAAGAAGTACTATGGCACTATAGATGATAAGTACAGTATGAGGAAGTACTATAGGGCTATAGATGATAAGTACAGTATGAGAAAGTACTATAGCGCTATAGATGATAAGTTCAGTATGAGGAAGTACTATAGGGCTATAGATGATATGTACAGTATGAGGAAGTACTATAGCGCTATAGATGATAAGTACAGTATGAGGAAGTACTATAGGGCTATAGATGATAAGTACAGTATGAGGAAGTACTATAGCGCTATAGATGATAAGTACAGTATCTGGAAGTAATATAGCGCTATAGATGATAAGTACAGTATGTGGAAGTACTATGGTGCTATAGATGATAAGTACAGTATGAGGAAGTACTATAGTGCATTAGATGATAAGTACAGTATGAAGAAGTACTATGGCGCTATAGATGATAAGTACAGTATGAGGAAGTACTATAGGGCTATAGATGATAAGTACAGTATGAGGAAGTACTATAGCACTATAGATGATAAGTACAGTATGAGGAAGTACTATAGGGCTATAGATGATAAGTACAGTATGAGGAAGTACTATAGGGCTATAGATGACAAGTTCAGTATGAGGATGTACTATAGGGCTATAGATGATAAGTACAGTATGAGGAAGTAATATAGCGCTATAGATGATAAGTACAGTATGAGGAAGTACTATAGTGCATTAGATGATAAGTACAGTATGAAGAAGTACTATGGCGCTATAGATGATAAGTACAGTATGAGGAAGTACTATGGCGCTATAGATGATAAGTACAGTATGAGGAAGTAATATAGCGCTATAGATGATAAGTACAGTATGAGGAAGTACTATAGCGCTATAGATGATAAGTACAGTATGAGGAAGTACTATAGCGCTATAGATGATAAGTACAGTATGAGGAAGTACTATAGGGCTATAGATGATAAGTACAGTATGAGGAAGTACTATAGCGCTATAGATGATAAGTACAGTATGAGGAAGTACTATAGCACTATAGATGATAAGTACAGTATGAGGAAGTACTATAGGGCTATAGATGATAAGTACAGTATGAGGAAGTACTATGGTGCTATAGATGATAAGTACAGTATGAGGAAATACTATAGTGCATTAGATGATAAGTACAGTATGAAGAAGTACTATGGCGCTATAGATGATAAGTACAGTATGAGGAAGTACTATGGCGCTATAGATGATAAGAACAGTATGAGGAAGTACTATAGCGCTATAGATGATAAGTAAAGTATGAGGAAGTACTATAGCGCTATAGATGATAAGTACAGTATGAGGAAGTACAATAGCGCTATAGATGAAAAGTACAGTATGAGGAAGTAGTATAGCGCTATAGATGATAAGTAGAGTATGAGGAAGTACTATGGTGCTATAGATGATAAGTACAGTATGAAGAAGTACTATGGCGCTATAGATGATAAGTACAGTATGAGGAAGTAGTATAGCGCTATAGATGATAAGTGCATTATGAGGAAGTACTATAGTGCATTAGATGATAAGTACAGTATGAGGAAGTACTATAGCGCTATAGATGATAAGTACAGAATGAGGAAGTACTATAGCACTATAGAGGATAAGTACAGTATGAGGATGTACTATAGTGCTATAGAGTATAAGTACAGTATGAGGAAGTACTATAGCACTATAGATGATAAGTACAGTATGAGGAAGTACTATAGGGCTATAGATGATAAGTACAGTATGAGGAAGTACTATGGCGCTATAGATGATAAGTACAGTTTGAGGAAGTACTATAGCGCTATAGATAAGAACAGTATGAGGAAGTACTATAGGGCTATAGATGATAAGTACAGTATGAGGAAGTACTATGGCGCTATAGATGATAAGTACAGAATGAGGAAGTACTATGGCACTATAGATGATAAGTACAGTATGAGGAAGTACTATAGCGCTGTAGATGATAAGTACAGTATGAGGAAGTACTATGGCGCTATAGATGATAAGTAAAGTATGAGGAAGTACTATAGCGCTATAGATGATAAGTACAGTATGAGGAAGTACTATAGCGCTATAGATGATAAGTACAGTATGAGGAAGTACTATAGCGCTATAGATGATAAGTACAGTATGAGAAAGTACTATAGCGCTATAGATGATAAGTTCAGTATGAGGAAGTACAATAGGGCTATAGATGATATGTACAGTATGAGGAAGTAATATAGCGCTATAGATGATAAGTACAGTATGAGGAAGTACTATAGCGCTATAGATGATAAGTACAGTATGTGGAAGTAATATAGCGCTATAGATGATAAGTACAGTATGTGGAAGTACTATGGTGCTATAGATGATAAGTACAGTATGAGGAAGTACTATAGTGCATTAGATGATAAGTACAGTATGCAGAAGTACTATGGCGCTATAGATGATAAGTACAGTATGAGGAAGTACTATAGGGCTATAGATGATAAGTACAGTATGAGGAAGTACTATAGCGCTATAGATGATAAGTACAGTATGAGGAAGTACTATAGGGCTATAGATGATAAGTACAGTATGAGGAAGTACTATGGCGCTATAGATGACAAGTTCAGTATGAGGAAGTACTATAGGGCTATAGATGATAAGTACAGTATGAGGAAGTACTATAGGGCTATAGATGATAAGTACAGTATGAGGAAGTAATATAGCGCTATAGATGATAAGTACAGTATGAGGAAGTACTATAGTGCATTAGATGATAAGTACAGTATGAAGAAGTACTATGGCGCTATAGATGATAAGTACAGTATGAAGAAGTACTATGGCGCTATAGATGATAAGTACAGTATGAGGAAGTAATATAGCGCTATAGATGATAAGTACAGTATGAGGAAGTACTATAGCGCTATAGATGATAAGTACAGTATGAGGAAGTACTATAGCGCTATAGATGATAAGTACAGTATGAGGAAGTACTATAGGGCTATAGATGATAAGTACAGTATGAGGAAGTACTATAGCGCTATAGATGATAAGTACAGTATGAGGAAGTACTATAGCGCTATAGATGATAAGTACAGTATGAGGAAGTACTATGGCGCTATAGATCATAAGTACAGTATGAGGAAGTACTATAGTGCTATAGATGATAAGTACAGTAGGAGGAAGTATTATGGCGCTATAGATGATAAGTACAGTATGAGGAAGTACTATAGCGCTATAGATGATAAGTATAGTAGGAGGAAGCACTATAGCGCTATAGATGATAAGTACAGTATGAGGAAGTAGTATAGTGCTATAGATGATAAGTACAGTATGAGGAAGTATTATGGCGCTATAGATGATAAGTACAGTATGAGGAAGTACTATAGCGTTATAGATGATAAGTACAGTATGAGGAAGTTCTATGGTTCTATAGATGATAAGTACAGTATGAGGAAGTACTATAGCGCTATAGATGATAAGTACAGTATTAGGAAGTACTATAGCGCTATAGATGATAATTACAGTATGAGGAAGTACTATAGCGTTATAGATTATAAGTACAGTATGAGGAAGTACTATAGCGCTATAGATGATAAGTACAGTATGAGGAAGTACTATAGCGCTATAGATGATAAGTTCAGTATGAGGAAGTACTATAGGGCTATAGATGATAAGTACAGTATGAGGAAGTACTATAGCGCTATAGATGATAAGTACAGTATGAGGAAGTACTATAGGGCTATAGATGATAAGTACAGTATGAGGAAGTACTATAGCGCTATAGATGATAAGTACAGTATGAGGAAGTACTATAGCGCTATAGATGATAAGTACAGTATGAGGAAGTACTATAGCGCTATAGATGATAAGTACAGTATGAGGAAGTACTATAGCGCTATAGATGATAAGTACAGTATTAGGAAGTACTATAGCGCTATAGATGATAAGTACAGTATGAGGAAGTACTATAGCGCTATAGATGATAAGTACAGTATGAGGAAGTACTATAGCGCTATAGATGATAAGTACAGTATGAGGAAGTACTATAGCGCTATAGATGATAAGTTCAGTATGAGGAAGTACTATAGGGCTATAGATGATAAGTACAGTATGAGGAAGTACTATAGCGCTATAGATGATAAGTACAGTATGAGGAAGTACTATAGGGCTATAGATGATAAGTACAGTATGAGGAAGTACTATAGCGCTATAGATGATAAGTACAGTATGAGGAAGTACTATAGGGCTATAGATGATAAGTACAGTATGAGGAAGTACTATAGCGCTATAGATGATAAGTACAGTATGAGGAAGTACTATAGCGCTATAGATGATAAGTACAGTATGAGGAAGTACTATAGGGCTATAGATGATAAGTACAGTATGAAGAAGTACTATGGCGCTATAGATGATAAGTACAGTTTATGGAAGTACTATAGCGCTATAGATAAGTACAGTATGAGGAAGTACTATAGGGTTATAGATGATAAGTACAGTATGAGGAAGTACTATGGCGCTATAGATGATAAGTACAGTATGAGGAAGTACTACGGCGCTATAGATGGTAAGTACAGTATGAGGAAGTACTATAGCGCTGTAGATGATAAGTACAGTATGAGGAAGTACTATGGCGCTATAGATGATAAGTACAGTATGAGGAAGTACTATAGCGCTATACATGATAAGTACAGTATGATGAAGTACTATAGCGCTATAGATGATAAGTACAGTATGAGGAAGTACTATAGCGCTATAGATGATAAGTACAGTATGTGGAAGTACTATAGCGCTATAGATGATAAGTACAGTATGTGGAAGTACTATGGCGCTATAGATGATAAGTACAGTATGAGGAAGTACTATAGCGCTATAGATGAAAAGTACAGTATGAGGAAGTACAATAGCGCTATAGATTATAAGAACAGTATGAGGAAGTACTATAGCGCTATAGATGATAAGTAGAGTATGAGGAAGTACTATGGCGCTATAGATGATAAGTACAGTATGAGGAAGTACTAAAGCGCTATAGATGATAAGTACAGTATGAGGAAGTACAATAGCGCTATAGATGATAAGTACAGTATGAGGAAGTACTATAGCGCTATAGATGATAAGTACAGTATGAGGAAGTACTACAGCGCTATAGATGAAAAGTACAGTATGAGGAAGTAGTATAGCGCTATAGATGATAAGTGCATTATGAGGAAGTACTATAGTGCATTAGATGATAAGTACATTATGAGGAAGTACTATAGCGCTATAGATGATAAGTATAGTATGAGGAAGTACTATAGCACTATAGAGGATAAGTACAGTATGAGGATGTACTATAGTGCTATAGAGGATAAGTACAGTATGAGGAAGTACTATAGCGCTATAGATGATAAGTACAGTATGAGGAAGTACTATAGCGCTATAGATGATAAGTACAGTATGTGGAAGTAATATAGCGCTATAGATGATAAGTACAGTATGTGGAAGTACTATGGTGCTATAGATGATAAGTACAGTATGAGGAAGTACTATAGTGCATTAGATGATAAGTACAGTATGAAGAAGTACTATGGCGCTATAGATGATAAGTACAGTATGAGGAAGTACTATAGGGCTATAGATGATAAGTACAGTATGAGGAAGTACTATAGCGCTATAGATGATAAGTACAGTATGAGGAAGTACTATAGGGCTATAGATGATAAGTACAGTATGAGGAAGTACTATGGCGCTATAGATGACAAGTTCAGTATGAGGAAGTACTATAGGGCTATAGATGATAAGTACAGTATGAGGAAGTACTATAGGGCTATAGATGATAAGTACAGTATGAGGAAGTAATATAGCGCTATAGATGATAAGTACAGTATGAGGAAGTACTATAGTGCATTAGATGATAAGTACAGTATGAAGAAGTACTATGGCGCTCTAGATGATAAGTACAGTATGAAGAAGTACTATGGCGCTATAGATGATAAGTACAGTATGAGGAAGTAATATAGCGCTATAGATGATAAGTACAGTATGAGGAAGTACTATAGCGCTATAGATGATAAGTACAGTATGAGGAAGTACTATAGCGCTATAGATGATAAGTACAGTATGAGGAAGTACTATAGGGTTATAGATGATAAGTACAGTATGAGGAAGTACTATAGCGCTATAGATGATAAGTACAGTATGAGGAAGTACTATAGCGCTATAGATGATAAGTACAGTATGAGGAAGTACTATGGCGCTATAGATCATAAGTACAGTATGAGGAAGTACTATAGTGCTATAGATGATAAGTACAGTAGGAGGAAGTATTATGGCGCTATAGATGATAAGTACAGTATGAGGAAGTACTATAGCGCTATAGATGATAAGTACAGTAGGAGGAAGCACTATAGCGCTATAGATGATAAGTACAGTATGAGGAAGTAGTATAGTGCTATAGATGATAAGTACAGTATGAGGAAGTATTATGGCGCTATAGATGATAAGTACAGTATGAGGAAGTACTATAGCGTTATAGATGATAAGTACAGTATGAGGAAGTTCTATGGTGCTATAGATGATAAGTACAGTATGAGGAAGTACTATAGCGCTATAGATGATAAGTACAGTATTAGGAAGTACTATAGCGCTATAGATGATAAGTACAGTATGAGGAAGTACTATAGCGTTATAGATGATAAGTACAGTATGAGGAAGTACTATAGCGCTATAGATGATAAGTACAGTATGAGGAAGTACTATAGCGCTATAGATGATAAGTTCAGTATGAGGAAGTACTATAGGGCTATAGATGATAAGTACAGTATGAGGAAGTACTATAGCGCTATAGATGATAAGTACAGTATGAGGAAGTACTATAGGGCTATAGATGATAAGTACAGTATGAGGAAGTACTATAGCGCTATAGATGATAAGTACAGTATGAGGAAGTACTATAGCGCTATAGATGATAAGTACAGTATGAGGAAGTACTATAGCGCTATAGATGATAAGTACAGTATGAGGAAGTACTATAGCGCTATAGATGATAAGTACAGTATTAGGAAGTACTATAGCGCTATAGATGATAAGTACAGTATGAGGAAGTACTATAGCGCTATAGATGATAAGTACAGTATGAGGAAGTACTATAGCGCTATAGATGATAAGTACAGTATGAGGAAGTACTATAGCGCTATAGATGATAAGTTCAGTATGAGGAAGTACTATAGGGCTATAGATGATAAGTACAGTATGAGGAAGTACTATAGCGCTATAGATGATAAGTACAGTATGAGGAAGTACTATAGGGCTATAGATGATAAGTACAGTATGAGGAAGTACTATAGCGCTATAGATGATAAGTACAGTATGAGGAAGTACTATAGGGCTATAGATGATAAGTACAGTATGAGGAAGTACTATAGCGCTATAGATGATAAGTACAGTATGAGGAAGTACTATAGCGCTATAGATGATAAGTACAGTATGAGGAAGTACTATAGGGCTATAGATGATAAGTACAGTATGAAGAAGTACTATGGCGCTATAGATGATAAGTACAGTTTATGGAAGTACTATAGCGCTATAGATAAGTACAGTATGAGGAAGTACTATAGGGTTATAGATGATAAGTACAGTATGAGGAAGTACTATGGCGCTATAGATGATAAGTACAGTATGAGGAAATACTATGGCGCTATAGATGGTAAGTACAGTATGAGGAAGTACTATAGCGCTGTAGATGATAAGTACAGTATGAGGAAGTACTATGGTGCTATAGATGATAAGTACAGTATGAGGAAGTACTATAGCGCTATACATGATAAGTACAGTATGATGAAGTACTATAGCGCTATAGATGATAAGTACAGTATGAGGAAGTACTATAGCGCTATAGATGATAAGTACAGTATGTGGAAGTACTATAGCGCTATAGATGATAAGTACAGTATGTGGAAGTACTATGGCGCTATAGATGATAAGTACAGTATGAGGAAGTACTATAGCGCTATAGATGAAAAGTACAGTATGAGGAAGTACAATAGCGCTATAGATGATAAGAACAGTATGTGGAAGTACTATAGCGCTATAGATGATAAGTAGAGTATGAGGAAGTACTATGGCGCTATAGATGATAAGTACAGTATGAGGAAGTACTATAGCGCTATAGATGATAAGTACAGTATGAGGAAGTACAATAGCGCTACAGATGATAAGTACAGTATGAGGAAGTACTATAGCGCTATAGATGATAAGTACAGTATGAGGAAGTACTACAGCGCTATAGATGAAAAGTACAGTATGAGGAAGTAGTATAGCGCTATAGATGATAAGTGCATTATGAGGAAGTACTATAGTGCATTAGATGATAAGTACAGTATGAGGAAGTACTATAGCGCTATAGATGATAAGTACAGTATGAGGAAGTACTATAGCACTATAGAGGATAAGTACAGTATGAGGATGTACTATAGTGCTATAGAGGATAAGTACAGTATGAGGAAGTACTATAGCGCTATAGATGATAAGTACAGTATGAGGAAGTACTATAGCGCTATAGATGATAAGTACAGTATGTGGAAGTAATATAGCGCTATAGATGATAAGTACAGTATGTGGAAGTACTATGGTGCTATAGATGATAAGTACAGTATGAGGAAGTACTATAGTGCATTAGATGATAAGTACAGTATGAAGAAGTACTATAGCGCTATAGATAAGTACAGTATGAGGAAGTACTATAGGCTATAGATGATAAGTACAGTATGAGGAAGTACTATGGCGCTATAGATGATAAGTACAGTATGAGGAAGTACTATGGCGCTATAGATGATAAGTACAGTATGAGGAAGTACTATAGCGCTGTAGATGATAAGTACAGTATGAGGAAGTACTATGGCGCTATAGATGATAAGTAAAGTATGAGGAAGTACTATAGCGCTATAGATGATAAGTACAGTATGAGGAAGTACTATAGCGCTATAGATGATAAGTACAGTATGAGGAAGTACTATAGCGCTATAGATGATAAGTACAGTATGAGAAAGTACTATAGCGCTATAGATGATAAGTTCAGTATGAGGAAGTACTATAGGGCTATAGATGATAAGTACAGTATGAGGAAGTACTATAGCGCTATAGATCATAAGTACAGTATGAGGAAGTGCTATAGCGCTATAGATGATAAGTACAGTATGTGGAAGTAATATAGCGCTATAGATGATAAGTACAGTATGTGGAAGTAATATAGCGCTATAGATGATAAGTACAGTATGTGGAAGTACTATGGTGCTATAGATGATAAGTACAGTATGAGGAAGTACTATAGTGCATTAGATGATAAGTACAGTATGAAGAAGTACTATGGCGCTATAGATGATAAGTACAGTATGAGGAAGTACTATAGGGCTATAGATGATAAGTACAGTATGAGGAAGTACTATAGCGCTATAGATGATAAGTACAGTATGAGGAAGTACTATAGGGCTATAGATGATAAGTACAGTATGAGGAAGTACTATGGCGCTATAGATGATAAGTTCAGTATGAGGAAGTACTATAGGGCTATAGATGATAAGTACAGTATGAGGAAGTACTATGGCGCTATAGATGATAAGTACAGTATGAGGAAGTACTATATCGCTATAGATGATAAGTACAGTATGAGGAAGTACTATAGGGCTATAAATGATAAGTACAGTATGAGGAAGTACTATAGCGCTATAGATGATAAGTACAGTATGAGGAAGTACTATAGCGCTATAGATGATAAGTACAGTATGAGGAAGTACTATAGCGCTATAGATGATAAGTACAGTATGAGGAAGTACTATAGCGCTATAGATGATAAGTACAGTATGAGGAAGTACTATAGCGCTATAGATGATAAGTACAGTATGAGGAAGTACTATAGCGCTATAGATGATAAGTACAGTATGAGGAAGTACTATAGCGCTATAGATGATAAGTACAGTATGAGGAAGTACTATAGCGCTATAGATGATAAGTACAGTATGAATAAGTACTATGGCGCTATAGATGATAAGTACAGTATGAGGAAGTACTATAGCGCTATAGATGATAAGTACAGTATGAGGAAGTACTATAGGGCTATAGATGATAAGTACAGTATGAGGAAGTACTATGGCGCTATAGATGATAAGTACAGTATGAGGAAGTATTATAGTGCTATAGATGATAAGTACAGTATGAGGATGTATTATGGTGCTATAGATCATAAGTACAGTATGAGGAAGTACTATAGCGCTATAGATGATAAGTACAGTATGAGGAAGTATTATGGCGCTATAGATGATAAGTACAGTATGAGGAAGTACTATAGCGCTATAGATGATAAGTACAGTATGAGGAAGCACTATAGCGCTATAGATGATAAGTACAGTATGAGGAAGTAGTATAGTGCTATAGATGATAAGTACAGTATGAGGAAGTATTATGGCGCTATAGATGATAAGTACAGTATGAGGAAGTACTATAGCATTATAGATGAAAAGTACAGTATGAGGTAGTTCTATGGTGCTATAGATAAGTACAGTATGAGGAAGTACTATAGCGCTATAGATGATAAGTACAGTATTAGGAAGTACTATAGCGCTATAGATGATAAGTACAGTATGAGGAAGTACTATAGCGCTATAGATGATAAGTACAGTATGAGGAAGTACTATAGGGCTATAGATGATAAGTACAGTATGAGGAAGTACTATAGGGCTATAGATGATAAGTACAGTATGAGGAAGTACTATAGCGCTATAGATGATAAGTACAGTATGAGGAAGTACTATAGGGCTATAGATGATAAGTACAGTATGAGGAAGTACTATAGCGCTATAGATGATAAGTACAGCATGAGGAAGTACTATAGGGCTATAGATGATAAGTACAGTATGAGGAAGTACTATAGCGCTAAAGATGATAAGTACAGTATGAGGAAGTACAATAGCGCTATAGATGATAAGAACAGTATGTGGAAGTACTATAGCGCTATAGATGATAAGTACAGTATGAGGAAGTACTATGGCGCTATAGATGATAAGTACAGTATGAGGAAGTACTATAGCGCTATAGATGATAAGTGCAGTATGAGGAAGTACAATAGCGCTATAGATGATAAGTACAGTATGAGGAAGTACTATAGCGCATAGATGATAAGTACAGTATGAGGAAGTACTATAGCGCTATAGATAAGTACAGTATGTGGAAGTAATATAGCACTATAGATGATAAGTACAGTATGTGCAAGTACTATGGTGCTATAGATGATAAGTACAGTATGAGGAAGTACTATAGTGCATTAGATGATAAGTACAGTATGAAGAAGTACTATGGCGCTATAGATGATAAGTACAGTATGAGGAAGTACTATAGCGCTATAGATGATAAGTACAGTATGAGGAAGTACTATAGCGCTATAGATGATAAGTTCAGTATGAGGAAGTACTATAGGGCTATAGATGATAAGTACAGTATGAGGAAGTACTATAGCGCTATAGATGATAAGTACAGTATGAGGAAGTACTATAGGGCTATAGATGATAAGTACAGTATGAGGAAGTACTATAGCGCTATAGATGATAAGTACAGTATGAGGAAGTACTATAGCGCTATAGATGATAAGTACAGTATGAGGAAGTACTATAGCGCTATAGATGATAAGTACAGTATGAGGAAGTACTATAGCGCTATAGATGATAAGTACAGTATTAGGAAGTACTATAGCGCTATAGATGATAAGTACAGTATGAGGAAGTACTATGGCGCTATAGATCATAAGTACAGTATGAGGAAGTACTATAGTGCTATAGATGATAAGTACAGTAGGAGGAAGTATTATGGCGCTATAGATGATAAGTACAGTATGAGGAAGTACTATAGCGCTATAGATGATAAGTATAGTAGGAGGAAGCACTATAGCGCTATAGATGATAAGTACAGTATGAGGAAGTAGTATAGTGCTATAGATGATAAGTACAGTATGAGGAAGTATTATGGCGCTATAGATGATAAGTACAGTATGAGGAAGTACTATAGCGTTATAGATGATAAGTACAGTATGAGGAAGTTCTATGGTTCTATAGATGATAAGTACAGTATGAGGAAGTACTATAGCGCTATAGATGATAAGTACAGTATTAGGAAGTACTATAGCGCTATAGATGATAATTACAGTATGAGGAAGTACTATAGCGTTATAGATTATAAGTACAGTATGAGGAAGTACTATAGCGCTATAGATGATAAGTACAGTATGAGGAAGTACTATAGCGCTATAGATGATAAGTTCAGTATGAGGAAGTACTATAGGGCTATAGATGATAAGTACAGTATGAGGAAGTACTATAGCGCTATAGATGATAAGTACAGTATGAGGAAGTACTATAGGGCTATAGATGATAAGTACAGTATGAGGAAGTACTATAGCGCTATAGATGATAAGTACAGTATGAGGAAGTACTATAGCGCTATAGATGATAAGTACAGTATGAGGAAGTACTATAGCGCTATAGATGATAAGTACAGTATGAGGAAGTACTATAGCGCTATAGATGATAAGTACAGTATTAGGAAGTACTATAGCGCTATAGATGATAAGTACAGTATGAGGAAGTACTATAGCGCTATAGATGATAAGTACAGTATGAGGAAGTACTATAGCGCTATAGATGATAAGTACAGTATGAGGAAGTACTATAGCGCTATAGATGATAAGTTCAGTATGAGGAAGTACTATAGGGCTATAGATGATAAGTACAGTATGAGGAAGTACTATAGCGCTATAGATGATAAGTACAGTATGAGGAAGTACTATAGGGCTATAGATGATAAGTACAGTATGAGGAAGTACTATAGCGCTATAGATGATAAGTACAGTATGAGGAAGTACTATAGGGCTATAGATGATAAGTACAGTATGAGGAAGTACTATAGCGCTATAGATGATAAGTACAGTATGAGGAAGTACTATAGCGCTATAGATGATAAGTACAGTATGAGGAAGTACTATAGGGCTATAGATGATAAGTACAGTATGAAGAAGTACTATGGCGCTATAGATGATAAGTACAGTTTATGGAAGTACTATAGCGCTATAGATAAGTACAGTATGAGGAAGTACTATAGGGTTATAGATGATAAGTACAGTATGAGGAAGTACTATGGCGCTATAGATGATAAGTACAGTATGAGGAAGTACTACGGCGCTATAGATGGTAAGTACAGTATGAGGAAGTACTATAGCGCTGTAGATGATAAGTACAGTATGAGGAAGTACTATGGCGCTATAGATGATAAGTACAGTATGAGGAAGTACTATAGCGCTATACATGATAAGTACAGTATGATGAAGTACTATAGCGCTATAGATGATAAGTACAGTATGAGGAAGTACTATAGCGCTATAGATGATAAGTACAGTATGTGGAAGTACTATAGCGCTATAGATGATAAGTACAGTATGTGGAAGTACTATGGCGCTATAGATGATAAGTACAGTATGAGGAAGTACTATAGCGCTATAGATGAAAAGTACAGTATGAGGAAGTACAATAGCGCTATAGATTATAAGAACAGTATGAGGAAGTACTATAGCGCTATAGATGATAAGTAGAGTATGAGGAAGTACTATGGCGCTATAGATGATAAGTACAGTATGAGGAAGTACTAAAGCGCTATAGATGATAAGTACAGTATGAGGAAGTACAATAGCGCTATAGATGATAAGTACAGTATGAGGAAGTACTATAGCGCTATAGATGATAAGTACAGTATGAGGAAGTACTACAGCGCTATAGATGAAAAGTACAGTATGAGGAAGTAGTATAACGCTATAGATGATAAGTGCATTATGAGGAAGTACTATAGTGCATTAGATGATAAGTACATTATGAGGAAGTACTATAGCGCTATAGATGATAAGTACAGTATGAGGAAGTACTATAGCACTATAGAGGATAAGTACAGTATGAGGATGTACTATAGTGCTATAGAGGATAAGTACAGTATGAGGAAGTACTATAGCGCTATAGATGATAAGTACAGTATGAGGAAGTACTATAGCGCTATAGATGATAAGTACAGTATGTGGAAGTAATATAGCGCTATAGATGATAAGTACAGTATGTGGAAGTACTATGGTGCTATAGATGATAAGTACAGTATGAGGAAGTACTATAGTGCATTAGATGATAAGTACAGTATGAAGAAGTACTATGGCGCTATAGATGATAAGTACAGTATGAGGAAGTACTATAGGGCTATAGATGATAAGTACAGTATGAGGAAGTACTATAGCGCTATAGATGATAAGTACAGTATGAGGAAGTACTATAGGGCTATAGATGATAAGTACAGTATGAGGAAGTACTATGGCGCTATAGATGACAAGTTCAGTATGAGGAAGTACTATAGGGCTATAGATGATAAGTACAGTATGAGGAAGTACTATAGGGCTATAGATGATAAGTACAGTATGAGGAAGTAATATAGCGCTATAGATGATAAGTACAGTATGAGGAAGTACTATAGTGCATTAGATGATAAGTACAGTATGAAGAAGTACTATGGCGCTCTAGATGATAAGTACAGTATGAAGAAGTACTATGGCGCTATAGATGATAAGTACAGTATGAGGAAGTAATATAGCGCTATAGATGATAAGTACAGTATGAGGAAGTACTATAGCGCTATAGATGATAAGTACAGTATGAGGAAGTACTATAGCGCTATAGATGATAAGTACAGTATGAGGAAGTACTATAGGGTTATAGATGATAAGTACAGTATGAGGAAGTACTATAGCGCTATAGATGATAAGTACAGTATGAGGAAGTACTATAGCGCTATAGATGATAAGTACAGTATGAGGAAGTACTATGGCGCTATAGATCATAAGTACAGTATGAGGAAGTACTATAGTGCTATAGATGATAAGTACAGTAGGAGGAAGTATTATGGCGCTATAGATGATAAGTACAGTATGAGGAAGTACTATAGCGCTATAGATGATAAGTACAGTAGGAGGAAGCACTATAGCGCTATAGATGATAAGTACAGTATGAGGAAGTAGTATAGTGCTATAGATGATAAGTACAGTATGAGGAAGTATTATGGCGCTATAGATGATAAGTACAGTATGAGGAAGTACTATAGCGTTATAGATGATAAGTACAGTATGAGGAAGTTCTATGGTGCTATAGATGATAAGTACAGTATGAGGAAGTACTATAGCGCTATAGATGATAAGTACAGTATTAGGAAGTACTATAGCGCTATAGATGATAAGTACAGTATGAGGAAGTACTATAGCGTTATAGATGATAAGTACAGTATGAGGAAGTACTATAGCGCTATAGATGATAAGTACAGTATGAGGAAGTACTATAGCGCTATAGATGATAAGTTCAGTATGAGGAAGTACTATAGGGCTATAGATGATAAGTACAGTATGAGGAAGTACTATAGCGCTATAGATGATAAGTACAGTATGAGGAAGTACTATAGGGCTATAGATGATAAGTACAGTATGAGGAAGTACTATAGCGCTATAGATGATAAGTACAGTATGAGGAAGTACTATAGCGCTATAGATGATAAGTACAGTATGAGGAAGTACTATAGCGCTATAGATGATAAGTACAGTATGAGGAAGTACTATAGCGCTATAGATGATAAGTACAGTATTAGGAAGTACTATAGCGCTATAGATGATAAGTACAGTATGAGGAAGTACTATAGCGCTATAGATGATAAGTACAGTATGAGGAAGTACTATAGCGCTATAGATGATAAGTACAGTATGAGGAAGTACTATAGCGCTATAGATGATAAGTTCAGTATGAGGAAGTACTATAGGGCTATAGATGATAAGTACAGTATGAGGAAGTACTATAGCGCTATAGATGATAAGTACAGTATGAGGAAGTACTATAGGGCTATAGATGATAAGTACAGTATGAGGAAGTACTATAGCGCTATAGATGATAAGTACAGTATGAGGAAGTACTATAGGGCTATAGATGATAAGTACAGTATGAGGAAGTACTATAGCGCTATAGATGATAAGTACAGTATGAGGAAGTACTATAGCGCTATAGATGATAAGTACAGTATGAGGAAGTACTATAGGGCTATAGATGATAAGTACAGTATGAAGAAGTACTATGGCGCTATAGATGATAAGTACAGTTTATGGAAGTACTATAGCGCTATAGATAAGTACAGTATGAGGAAGTACTATAGGGTTATAGATGATAAGTACAGTATGAGGAAGTACTATGGCGCTATAGATGATAAGTACAGTATGAGGAAGTACTATGGCGCTATAGATGGTAAGTACAGTATGAGGAAGTACTATAGCGCTGTAGATGATAAGTACAGTATGAGGAAGTACTATGGTGCTATAGATGATAAGTACAGTATGAGGAAGTACTATAGCGCTATACATGATAAGTACAGTATGATGAAGTACTATAGCGCTATAGATGATAAGTACAGTATGAGGAAGTACTATAGCGCTATAGATGATAAGTACAGTATGTGGAAGTACTATAGCGCTATAGATGATAAGTACAGTATGTGGAAGTACTATGGCGCTATAGATGATAAGTACAGTATGAGGAAGTACTATAGCGCTATAGATGAAAAGTACAGTATGAGGAAGTACAATAGCGCTATAGATGATAAGAACAGTATGTGGAAGTACTATAGCGCTATAGATGATAAGTAGAGTATGAGGAAGTACTATGGCGCTATAGATGATAAGTACAGTATGAGGAAGTACTATAGCGCTATAGATGATAAGTACAGTATGAGGAAGTACAATAGCGCTACAGATGATAAGTACAGTATGAGGAAGTACTATAGCGCTATAGATGATAAGTACAGTATGAGGAAGTACTACAGCGCTATAGATGAAAAGTACAGTATGAGGAAGTAGTATAGCGCTATAGATGATAAGTGCATTATGAGGAAGTACTATAGTGCATTAGATGATAAGTACAGTATGAGGAAGTACTATAGCGCTATAGATGATAAGTACAGTATGAGGAAGTACTATAGCACTATAGAGGATAAGTACAGTATGAGGATGTACTATAGTGCTATAGAGGATAAGTACAGTATGAGGAAGTACTATAGCGCTATAGATGATAAGTACAGTATGAGGAAGTACTATAGCGCTATAGATGATAAGTACAGTATGTGGAAGTAATATAGCGCTATAGATGATAAGTACAGTATGTGGAAGTACTATGGTGCTATAGATGATAAGTACAGTATGAGGAAGTACTATAGTGCATTAGATGATAAGTACAGTATGAAGAAGTACTATAGCGCTATAGATAAGTACAGTATGAGGAAGTACTATAGGCTATAGATGATAAGTACAGTATGAGGAAGTACTATGGCGCTATAGATGATAAGTACAGTATGAGGAAGTACTATGGCGCTATAGATGATAAGTACAGTATGAGGAAGTACTATAGCGCTGTAGATGATAAGTACAGTATGAGGAAGTACTATGGCGCTATAGATGATAAGTAAAGTATGAGGAAGTACTATAGCGCTATAGATGATAAGTACAGTATGAGGAAGTACTATAGCGCTATAGATGATAAGTACAGTATGAGGAAGTACTATAGCGCTATAGATGATAAGTACAGTATGAGAAAGTACTATAGCGCTATAGATGATAAGTTCAGTATGAGGAAGTACTATAGGGCTATAGATGATAAGTACAGTATGAGGAAGTACTATAGCGCTATAGATCATAAGTACAGTATGAGGAAGTGCTATAGCGCTATAGATGATAAGTACAGTATGTGGAAGTAATATAGCGCTATAGATGATAAGTACAGTATGTGGAAGTAATATAGCGCTATAGATGATAAGTACAGTATGTGGAAGTACTATGGTGCTATAGATGATAAGTACAGTATGAGGAAGTACTATAGTGCATTAGATGATAAGTACAGTATGAAGAAGTACTATGGCGCTATAGATGATAAGTACAGTATGAGGAAGTACTATAGGGCTATAGATGATAAGTACAGTATGAGGAAGTACTATAGCGCTATAGATGATAAGTACAGTATGAGGAAGTACTATAGGGCTATAGATGATAAGTACAGTATGAGGAAGTACTATGGCGCTATAGATGATAAGTTCAGTATGAGGAAGTACTATAGGGCTATAGATGATAAGTACAGTATGAGGAAGTACTATGGCGCTATAGATGATAAGTACAGTATGAGGAAGTACTATATCGCTATAGATGATAAGTACAGTATGAGGAAGTACTATAGGGCTATAAATGATAAGTACAGTATGAGGAAGTACTATAGCGCTATAGATGATAAGTACAGTATGAGGAAGTACTATAGCGCTATAGATGATAAGTACAGTATGAGGAAGTACTATAGCGCTATAGATGATAAGTACAGTATGAGGAAGTACTATAGCGCTATAGATGATAAGTACAGTATGAGGAAGTACTATAGCGCTATAGATGATAAGTACAGTATGAGGAAGTACTATAGCGCTATAGATGATAAGTACAGTATGAGGAAGTACTATAGCGCTATAGATGATAAGTACAGTATGAGGAAGTACTATAGCGCTATAGATGATAAGTACAGTATGAATAAGTACTATGGCGCTATAGATGATAAGTACAGTATGAGGAAGTACTATAGCGCTATAGATGATAAGTACAGTATGAGGAAGTACTATAGGGCTATAGATGATAAGTACAGTATGAGGAAGTACTATGGCGCTATAGATGATAAGTACAGTATGAGGAAGTATTATAGTGCTATAGATGATAAGTACAGTATGAGGATGTACTATGGTGCTATAGATCATAAGTACAGTATGAGGAAGTACTATAGCGCTATAGATGATAAGTACAGTATGAGGAAGTATTATGGCGCTATAGATGATAAGTACAGTATGAGGAAGTACTATAGCGCTATAGATGATAAGTACAGTATGAGGAAGCACTATAGCGCTATAGATGATAAGTACAGTATGAGGAAGTAGTATAGTGCTATAGATGATAAGTACAGTATGAGGAAGTATTATGGCGCTATAGATGATAAGTACAGTATGAGGAAGTACTATAGCATTATAGATGAAAAGTACAGTATGAGGTAGTTCTATGGTGCTATAGATAAGTACAGTATGAGGAAGTACTATAGCGCTATAGATGATAAGTACAGTATTAGGAAGTACTATAGCGCTATAGATGATAAGTACAGTATGAGGAAGTACTATAGCGCTATAGATGATAAGTACAGTATGAGGAAGTACTATAGGGCTATAGATGATAAGTACAGTATGAGGAAGTACTATAGGGCTATAGATGATAAGTACAGTATGAGGAAGTACTATAGCGCTATAGATGATAAGTACAGTATGAGGAAGTACTATAGGGCTATAGATGATAAGTACAGTATGAGGAAGTACTATAGCGCTATAGATGATAAGTACAGCATGAGGAAGTACTATAGGGCTATAGATGATAAGTACAGTATGAGGAAGTACTATAGCGCTAAAGATGATAAGTACAGTATGAGGAAGTACAATAGCGCTATAGATGATAAGAACAGTATGTGGAAGTACTATAGCGCTATAGATGATAAGTACAGTATGAGGAAGTACTATGGCGCTATAGATGATAAGTACAGTATGAGGAAGTACTATAGCGCTATAGATGATAAGTGCAGTATGAGGAAGTACAATAGCGCTATAGATGATAAGTACAGTATGAGGAAGTACTATAGCGCATAGATGATAAGTACAGTATGAGGAAGTACTATAGCGCTATAGATAAGTACAGTATGTGGAAGTAATATAGCACTATAGATGATAAGTACAGTATGTGCAAGTACTATGGTGCTATAGATGATAAGTACAGTATGAGGAAGTACTATAGTGCATTAGATGATAAGTACAGTATGAAGAAGTACTATGGCGCTATAGATGATAAGTACAGTATGAGGAAGTACTATAGCGCTATAGATGATAAGTACAGTATGAGGAAGTACTATAGCGCTATAGATGATAAGTTCAGTATGAGGAAGTACTATAGGGCTATAGATGATAAGTACAGTATGAGGAAGTACTATAGCGCTATAGATGATAAGTACAGTATGAGGAAGTACTATAGGGCTATAGATGATAAGTACAGTATGAGGAAGTACTATAGCGCTATAGATGATAAGTACAGTATGAGGAAGTACTATAGCGCTATAGATGATAAGTACAGTATGAGGAAGTACTATAGCGCTATAGATGATAAGTACAGTATGAGGAAGTACTATAGCGCTATAGATGATAAGTACAGTATTAGGAAGTACTATAGCGCTATAGATGATAAGTACAGTATGAGGAAGTACTATAGCGCTATAGATGATAAGTACAGTATGAGGAAGTACTATAGCGCTATAGATGATAAGTACAGTATGAGGAAGTACTATAGCGCTATAGATGATAAGTTCAGTATGAGGAAGTACTATAGGGCTATAGATGATAAGTACAGTATGAGGAAGTACTATAGCGCTATAGATGATAAGTACAGTATGAGGAAGTACTATAGGGCTATAGATGATAAGTACAGTATGAGGAAGTACTATAGGGCTATAGATGATAAGTACAGTATGAGGAAGTACTATAGCGCTATAGATGATAAGTACAGTATGAGGAAGTACTATAGCGCTATAGATGATAAGTACAGTATGAGGAAGTACTATAGGGCTATAGATGATAAGTACAGTATGAAGAAGTACTATGGCGCTATAGATGATAAGTACAGTTTATGGAAGTACTATAGCGCTATAGATAAGTACAGTATGAGGAAGTACTATAGGGTTATAGATGATAAGTACAGTATGAGGAAGTACTATGGCGCTATAGATGATAAGTACAGTATGAGGAAGTACTATGGCGCTATAGATGGTAAGTACAGTATGAGGAAGTACTATAGCGCTGTAGATGATAAGTACAGTATGAGGAAGTACTATGGTGCTATAGATGATAAGTACAGTATGAGGAAGTACTATAGCGCTATAGATGATAAGTACAGTATGAGGAAGTACTATAGCGCTATAGATGATAAGTTCAGTATGAGGAAGTACTATAGGGCTATAGATGATAAGTACAGTATGAGGAAGTACTATAGCGCTATAGATGATAAGTACAGTATGAGGAAGTACTATAGGGCTATAGATGATAAGTACAGTATGAGGAAGTACTATAGGGCTATAGATGATAAGTACAGTATGAGGAAGTACTATAGCGCTATAGATGATAAGTACAGTATGAGGAAGTACTATAGCGCTATAGATGATAAGTACAGTATGAGGAAGTACTATAGGGCTATAGATGATAAGTACAGTATGAAGAAGTACTATGGCGCTATAGATGATAAGTACAGTTTATGGAAGTACTATAGCGCTATAGATAAGTACAGTATGAGGAAGTACTATAGGGTTATAGATGATAAGTACAGTATGAGGAAGTACTATGGCGCTATAGATGATAAGTACAGTATGAGGAAGTACTATGGCGCTATAGATGGTAAGTACAGTATGAGGAAGTACTATAGCGCTGTAGATGATAAGTACAGTATGAGGAAGTACTATGGTGCTATAGATGATAAGTACAGTATGAGGAAGTACTATAGCGCTATACATGATAAGTACAGTATGATGAAGTACTATAGCGCTATAGATGATAAGTACAGTATGAGGAAGTACTATAGCGCTATAGATGATAAGTACAGTATGTGGAAGTACTATAGCGCTATAGATGATAAGTACAGTATGTGGAAGTACTATGGCGCTATAGATGATAGGTACAGTATGAGGAAGTACTATAGCGCTATAGATGAAAAGTACAGTATGAGGAAGTACAATAGCGCTATAGATGATAAGAACAGTATGTGGAAGTACTATAGCGCTATAGATGATAAGTAGAGTATGAGGAAGTACTATGGCGCTATAGATGATAAGTACAGTATGAGGAAGTACTATAGCGCTATAGATGATAAGTACAGTATGAGGAAGTACAATAGCGCTACAGATGATAAGTACAGTATGAGGAAGTACTATAGCGCTATAGATGATAAGTACAGTATGAGGAAGTACTACAGCGCTATAGATGAAAAGTACAGTATGAGGAAGTAGTATAGCGCTATAGATGATAAGTGCATTATGAGGAAGTACTATAGTGCATTAGATGATAAGTACAGTATGAGGAAGTACTATAGCGCTATAGATGATAAGTACAGTATGAGGAAGTACTATAGCACTATAGAGGATAAGTACAGTATGAGGATGTACTATAGTGCTATAGAGGATAAGTACAGTATGAGGAAGTACTATAGCGTTATAGATGATAAGTACAGTATGAGGAAGTACTATAGCGCTATAGATGATAAGTTCAGTATGAGGAAGTACTATAGGGCTATAGATGATAAGTACAGTATGAGGAAGTACTATAGCGCTATAGATGATAAGTACAGTATGAGGAAGTACTATAGGGCTATAGATGATAAGTACAGTATGAGGAAGTACTATAGCGCTATAGATGATAAGTACAGTATGAGGAAGTACTATAGCGCTATAGATGATAAGTACAGTATGAGGAAGTACTATAGCGCTATAGATGATAAGTACAGTATGAGGAAGTACTATAGCGCTATAGATGATAAGTACAGTATTAGGAAGTACTATAGCGCTATAGATGATAAGTACAGTATGAGGAAGTACTATAGCGCTATAGATGATAAGTACAGTATGAGGAAGTACTATAGCGCTATAGATGATAAGTACAGTATGAGGAAGTACTATAGCGCTATAGATGATAAGTTCAGTATGAGGAAGTACTATAGGGCTATAGATGATAAGTACAGTATGAGGAAGTACTATAGCGCTATAGATGATAAGTACAGTATGAGGAAGTACTATAGGGCTATAGATGATAAGTACAGTATGAGGAAGTACTATAGGGCTATAGATGATAAGTACAGTATGAGGAAGTACTATAGCGCTATAGATGATAAGTACAGTATGAGGAAGTACTATAGCGCTATAGATGATAAGTACAGTATGAGGAAGTACTATAGGGCTATAGATGATAAGTACAGTATGAAGAAGTACTATGGCGCTATAGATGATAAGTACAGTTTATGGAAGTACTATAGCGCTATAGATAAGTACAGTATGAGGAAGTACTATAGGGTTATAGATGATAAGTACAGTATGAGGAAGTACTATGGCGCTATAGATGATAAGTACAGTATGAGGAAGTACTATGGCGCTATAGATGGTAAGTACAGTATGAGGAAGTACTATAGCGCTGTAGATGATAAGTACAGTATGAGGAAGTACTATGGTGCTATAGATGATAAGTACAGTATGAGGAAGTACTATAGCGCTATAGATGATAAGTACAGTATGAGGAAGTACTATAGCGCTATAGATGATAAGTTCAGTATGAGGAAGTACTATAGGGCTATAGATGATAAGTACAGTATGAGGAAGTACTATAGCGCTATAGATGATAAGTACAGTATGAGGAAGTACTATAGGGCTATAGATGATAAGTACAGTATGAGGAAGTACTATAGGGCTATAGATGATAAGTACAGTATGAGGAAGTACTATAGCGCTATAGATGATAAGTACAGTATGAGGAAGTACTATAGCGCTATAGATGATAAGTACAGTATGAGGAAGTACTATAGGGCTATAGATGATAAGTACAGTATGAAGAAGTACTATGGCGCTATAGATGATAAGTACAGTTTATGGAAGTACTATAGCGCTATAGATAAGTACAGTATGAGGAAGTACTATAGGGTTATAGATGATAAGTACAGTATGAGGAAGTACTATGGCGCTATAGATGATAAGTACAGTATGAGGAAGTACTATGGCGCTATAGATGGTAAGTACAGTATGAGGAAGTACTATAGCGCTGTAGATGATAAGTACAGTATGAGGAAGTACTATGGTGCTATAGATGATAAGTACAGTATGAGGAAGTACTATAGCGCTATACATGATAAGTACAGTATGATGAAGTACTATAGCGCTATAGATGATAAGTACAGTATGAGGAAGTACTATAGCGCTATAGATGATAAGTACAGTATGTGGAAGTACTATAGCGCTATAGATGATAAGTACAGTATGTGGAAGTACTATGGCGCTATAGATGATAGGTACAGTATGAGGAAGTACTATAGCGCTATAGATGAAAAGTACAGTATGAGGAAGTACAATAGCGCTATAGATGATAAGAACAGTATGTGGAAGTACTATAGCGCTATAGATGATAAGTAGAGTATGAGGAAGTACTATGGCGCTATAGATGATAAGTACAGTATGAGGAAGTACTATAGCGCTATAGATGATAAGTACAGTATGAGGAAGTACAATAGCGCTACAGATGATAAGTACAGTATGAGGAAGTACTATAGCGCTATAGATGATAAGTACAGTATGAGGAAGTACTACAGCGCTATAGATGAAAAGTACAGTATGAGGAAGTAGTATAGCGCTATAGATGATAAGTGCATTATGAGGAAGTACTATAGTGCATTAGATGATAAGTACAGTATGAGGAAGTACTATAGCGCTATAGATGATAAGTACAGTATGAGGAAGTACTATAGCACTATAGAGGATAAGTACAGTATGAGGATGTACTATAGTGCTATAGAGGATAAGTACAGTATGAGGAAGTACTATAGCGCTATAGATGATAAGTACAGTATGAGGAAGTACTATAGCGCTATAGATGATAAGTACAGTATGTGGAAGTAATATAGCGCTATAGATGATAAGTACAGTATGTGGAAGTACTATGGTGCTATAGATGATAAGTACAGTATGAGGAAGTACTATAGTGCATTAGATGATAAGTACAGTATGAAGAAGTACTATAGCGCTATAGATAAGTACAGTATGAGGAAGTACTATAGGCTATAGATGATAAGTACAGTATGAGGAAGTACTATGGCGCTATAGATGATAAGTACAGTATGAGGAAGTACTATGGCGCTATAGATGATAAGTACAGTATGAGGAAGTACTATAGCGCTGTAGATGATAAGTACAGTATGAGGAAGTACTATGGCGCTATAGATGATAAGTAAAGTATGAGGAAGTACTATAGCGCTATAGATGATAAGTACAGTATGAGGAAGTACTATAGCGCTATAGATGATAAGTACAGTATGAGGAAGTACTATAGCGCTATAGATGATAAGTACAGTATGAGAAAGTACTATAGCGCTATAGATGATAAGTTCAGTATGAGGAAGTACTATAGGGCTATAGATGATAAGTACAGTATGAGGAAGTACTATAGCGCTATAGATCATAAGTACAGTATGAGGAAGTGCTATAGCGCTATAGATGATAAGTACAGTATGTGGAAGTAATATAGCGCTATAGATGATAAGTACAGTATGTGGAAGTAATATAGCGCTATAGATGATAAGTACAGTATGTGGAAGTACTATGGTGCTATAGATGATAAGTACAGTATGAGGAAGTACTATAGTGCATTAGATGATAAGTACAGTATGAAGAAGTACTATGGCGCTATAGATGATAAGTACAGTATGAGGAAGTACTATAGGGCTATAGATGATAAGTACAGTATGAGGAAGTACTATAGCGCTATAGATGATAAGTACAGTATGAGGAAGTACTATAGGGCTATAGATGATAAGTACAGTATGAGGAAGTACTATGGCGCTATAGATGATAAGTTCAGTATGAGGAAGTACTATAGGGCTATAGATGATAAGTACAGTATGAGGAAGTACTATGGCGCTATAGATGATAAGTACAGTATGAGGAAGTACTATATCGCTATAGATGATAAGTACAGTATGAGGAAGTACTATAGGGCTATAAATGATAAGTACAGTATGAGGAAGTACTATAGCGCTATAGATGATAAGTACAGTATGAGGAAGTACTATAGCGCTATAGATGATAAGTACAGTATGAGGAAGTACTATAGCGCTATAGATGATAAGTACAGTATGAGGAAGTACTATAGCGCTATAGATGATAAGTACAGTATGAGGAAGTACTATAGCGCTATAGATGATAAGTACAGTATGAGGAAGTACTATAGCGCTATAGATGATAAGTACAGTATGAGGAAGTACTATAGCGCTATAGATGATAAGTACAGTATGAGGAAGTACTATAGCGCTATAGATGATAAGTACAGTATGAATAAGTACTATGGCGCTATAGATGATAAGTACAGTATGAGGAAGTACTATAGCGCTATAGATGATAAGTACAGTATGAGGAAGTACTATAGGGCTATAGATGATAAGTACAGTATGAGGAAGTACTATGGCGCTATAGATGATAAGTACAGTATGAGGAAGTATTATAGTGCTATAGATGATAAGTACAGTATGAGGATGTACTATGGTGCTATAGATCATAAGTACAGTATGAGGAAGTACTATAGCGCTATAGATGATAAGTACAGTATGAGGAAGTATTATGGCGCTATAGATGATAAGTACAGTATGAGGAAGTACTATAGCGCTATAGATGATAAGTACAGTATGAGGAAGCACTATAGCGCTATAGATGATAAGTACAGTATGAGGAAGTAGTATAGTGCTATAGATGATAAGTACAGTATGAGGAAGTATTATGGCGCTATAGATGATAAGTACAGTATGAGGAAGTACTATAGCATTATAGATGAAAAGTACAGTATGAGGTAGTTCTATGGTGCTATAGATAAGTACAGTATGAGGAAGTACTATAGCGCTATAGATGATAAGTACAGTATTAGGAAGTACTATAGCGCTATAGATGATAAGTACAGTATGAGGAAGTACTATAGCGCTATAGATGATAAGTACAGTATGAGGAAGTACTATAGGGCTATAGATGATAAGTACAGTATGAGGAAGTACTATAGGGCTATAGATGATAAGTACAGTATGAGGAAGTACTATAGCGCTATAGATGATAAGTACAGTATGAGGAAGTACTATAGGGCTATAGATGATAAGTACAGTATGAGGAAGTACTATAGCGCTATAGATGATAAGTACAGCATGAGGAAGTACTATAGGGCTATAGATGATAAGTACAGTATGAGGAAGAACTATAGCGCTAAAGATGATAAGTACAGTATGAGGAAGTACAATAGCGCTATAGATGATAAGAACAGTATGTGGAAGTACTATAGCGCTATAGATGATAAGTACAGTATGAGGAAGTACTATGGCGCTATAGATGATAAGTACAGTATGAGGAAGTACTATAGCGCTATAGATGATAAGTGCAGTATGAGGAAGTACAATAGCGCTATAGATGATAAGTACAGTATGAGGAAGTACTATAGCGCATAGATGATAAGTACAGTATGAGGAAGTACTATAGCGCTATAGATAAGTACAGTATGTGGAAGTAATATAGCGCTATAGATGATAAGTACAGTATGTGCAAGTACTATGGTGCTATAGATGATAAGTACAGTATGAGGAAGTACTATAGTGCATTAGATGATAAGTACAGTATGAAGAAGTACTATGGCGCTATAGATGATAAGTACAGTATGAGGAAGTACTATAGGGCTATAGATGATAAGTACAGTATGAGGAAGTTCTATAGCGCTATAGATGATAAGTACAGTATGAGGAAGTACTATAGGGCTATAGATGATAAGTACAGTATGAGGAAGTACTATGGCGCTATAGATGATAAGTACAGTTTGAGGAAGTACTATAGCACTAAAGATAAGTACAGTATGAGCAAGTACTATAGGGCTATAGATGATAAGTACAGTATGAGGAAGTACTATGGCGCTATAGATGATAAGTACAGTATGAGGAAGTACTATGGCGCTATAGATGATAAGTACAGTATGAGGAAGTACTATAGCGCTGTAGATGATAAGTTCAGTATGAGGAAGTACTATGGCGCTATAGATGATAAGTAAAGTATGAGGAAGTACTATAGCGCTATAGATGATAAGTACAGTATGAGGAAGTACTATAGCGCTATAGATGATAAGTACAGTATGAGGAAGTACTATAGCGCTATAGATGATAAGTACAGTATGAGAAAGTACTATAGCGCTATAGATGATAAGTTCAGTATGAGGAAGTACTATAGGGCTATAGATGATAAGTACAGTATGAGGAAGTACTATGGCGCTATAGATGATAAGTTCAGTATGAGGAAGTACTATAGGGCTATAGATGATAAGTACAGTATGAGGAAGTACTATGGCGCTATAGATGATAAGTACAGTATGAGGAAGTACTATAGCGCTATAGATGATAAGTACAGTATGAGGAAGTACTATAGGGCTATAAATGATAAGTACAGTATGAGGAAGTACTATAGCGCTATAGATGATAAGTACAGTATGAGGAAGTACTATAGGGCTATAGATGATAAGTACAGTATGAGGAAGTACTATAGCGCTATAGATGATAAGTACAGTATGAGGAAGTACTATAGCGCTATAGATGATAAGTACAGTATGATTAAGTACTATGGCGCTATAGATGATAAGTACAGTATGAGTAAGTACTATAGCGCTATAGATGATAAGTACAGTATGAGGAAGTACTATAGGGCTATAGATGATAAGTACAGTATGAGGAAGTACTATGGCGCTATAGATGATAAGTACAGTATGAGGAAGTATTATAGTGCTATAGATGATAAGTACAGTATGAGGATGTACTATGGTGCTATAGATCATAAGTACAGTATGAGGAAGTACTATAGCGCTATAGATGATAAGTACAGTATGAGGAAGTATTATGGCGCTATAGATGATAAGTACAGTATGAGGAAGTACTATAGCGCTATAGATGATAAGTACAGTATGAGGAAGCACTATAGCGCTATAGATGATAAGTACAGTATGAGGAAGTAGTATAGTGCTATAGATGATAAGTACAGTATGAGGAAGTATTATGGCGCTATAGATGATAAGTACAGTATGAGGAAGTACTATAGCGTTATAGATGAAAAGTACAGTATGAGGAAGTTCTATGGTGCTATAGATAAGTACAGTATGAGGAAGTACTATAGCGCTATAGATGATAAGTACAGTATTAGGAAGTACTATAGCGCTATAGATGATAAGTACAGTATGAGGAAGTACTATAGCGCTATAGATGATAAGTACAGTATGAGGAAGTACTATAGTGCTATAGATGATAAGTTCAGTATGAGGAAGTACTATAGGGCTATAGATGATAAGTACAGTATGAGGAAGTACTATAGCGCTATAGATGATAAGTACAGTATGAGGAAGTACTATAGGGCTATAGATGATAAGTACAGTATGAGGAAGTACTATAGCGCTATAGATGATAAGTACAGTATGAGGAAGTACTATAGGGCTATAGATGATAAGTACAGTATGAGGAAGTACTATAGCGCTAAAGATGATAAGTACAGTATGAGGAAGTACAATAGCGCTATAGATGATAAGAACAGTATGTGGAAGTACTATAGCGCTATAGATGATAAGTACAGTATGAGGAAGTACTATGGCGCTATAGATGATAAGTACAGTATGAGGAAGTACTATAGCGCTATAGATGATAATTGCAGTATGAGGAAGTACAATAGCGCTATAGATGATAAGTACAGTATGAGGAAGTACTATAGCGCATAGATGATAAGTACAGTATGAGGAAGTACTATAACGCTATAGATGATAAGTACAGTATGAGGAAGTACTATAGCGCTATAGATGATAAGTACAGTATGAGGAAGTACTATAGCGCTATAGATGATAAGTACAGTATGAGGAAGTACTATAGGGTTATAGATGATAAGTACAGTATGAGGAAGTACTATAGCGCTATAGATGATAAGTACAGTATGAGGAAGTACTATAGCGCTATAGATGATAAGTACAGTATGAGGAAGTACTATGGCGCTATAGATCATAAGTACAGTATGAGGAAGTACTATAGTGCTATAGATGATAAGTACAGTAGGAGGAAGTATTATGGCGCTATAGATGATAAGTACAGTATGAGGAAGTACTATAGCGCTATAGATGATAAGTACAGTAGGAGGAAGCACTATAGCGCTATAGATGATAAGTACAGTATGAGGAAGTAGTATAGTGCTATAGATGATAAGTACAGTATGAGGAAGTATTATGGCGCTATAGATGATAAGTACAGTATGAGGAAGTACTATAGCGTTATAGATGATAAGTACAGTATGAGGAAGTTCTATGGTGCTAAAGATGATAAGTACAGTATGAGGAAGTACTATAGCGCTATAGATGATAAGTACAGTATTAGGAAGTACTATAGCGCTATAGATGATAAGTACAGTATGAGGAAGTACTATAGCGTTATAGATGATAAGTACAGTATGAGGAAGTACTATAGCGCTATAGATGATAAGTACAGTATGAGGAAGTACTATAGCGCTATAGATGATAAGTTCAGTATGAGGAAGTACTATAGGGCTATAGATGATAAGTACAGTATGAGGAAGTACTATAGCGCTATAGATGATAAGTACAGTATGAGGAAGTACTATAGGGCTATAGATGATAAGTACAGTATGAGGAAGTACTATAGCGCTATAGATGATAAGTACAGTATGAGGAAGTACTATAGCGCTATAGATGATAAGTACAGTATGAGGAAGTACTATAGCGCTATAGATGATAAGTACAGTATGAGGAAGTACTATAGCGCTATAGATGATAAGTACAGTATTAGGAAGTACTATAGCGCTATAGATGATAAGTACAGTATGAGGAAGTACTATAGCGCTATAGATGATAAGTACAGTATGAGGAAGTACTATAGCGCTATAGATGATAAGTACAGTATGAGGAAGTACTATAGCGCTATAGATGATAAGTTCAGTATGAGGAAGTACTATAGGGCTATAGATGATAAGTACAGTATGAGGAAGTACTATAGCGCTATAGATGATAAGTACAGTATGAGGAAGTACTATAGGGCTATAGATGATAAGTACAGTATGAGGAAGTACTATAGCGCTATAGATGATAAGTACAGTATGAGGAAGTACTATAGGGCTATAGATGATAAGTACAGTATGAGGAAGTACTATAGCGCTATAGATGATAAGTACAGTATGAGGAAGTACTATAGTGCTATAGATGATAAGTACAGTATGAGGAAGTACTATAGGGCTATAGATGATAAGTACAGTATGAAGAAGTACTATGGCGCTATAGATGATAAGTACAGTTTATGGAAGCACTATAGCGCTATAGATAAGTACAGTATGAGGAAGTACTATAGGGTTATAGATGATAAGTACAGTATGAGGAAGTACTATGGCGCTATAGATGATAAGTACAGTATGAGGAAGTACTATAGCGCTATAGATGGTAAGTACAGTATGAGGAAGTACTATAGCGCTGTAGATGATAAGTACAGTATGAGGAAGTACTATGGTGCTATAGATGATAAGTACAGTATGAGGAAGTACTATAGCGCTATACATGATAAGTACAGTATGATGAAGTACTATAGCGCTATAGATGATAAGTACAGTATGAGGAAGTACTATAGCGCTATAGATGATAAGTACAGTATGTGGAAGTACTATAGCGCTATAGATGATAAGTACAGTATGTGGAAGTACTATGGCGCTATAGATGATAAGTACAGTATGAGGAAGTACTATAGCGCTATAGATGAAAAGTACAGTATGAGGAAGTACAATAGCGCTATAGATGATAAGAACAGTATGTGGAAGTACTATAGCGCTATAGATGATAAGTACAGTATGAGGAAGTACAATAGCGCTATAGATGATAAGTACAGTATGAGGAAGTACTATAGCGCTATAGATGATAAGTACAGTATGAGGAAGTACTACAGCGCTATAGATGAAAAGTACAGTATGAGGAAGTAGTATAGCGCTATAGATGATAAGTGCATTATGAGGAAGTACTATAGTGCATTAGATGATAAGTACAGTATGAGGAAGTACTATAGCGCTATAGATGATAAGTACAGTATGAGGAAGTACTATAGCACTATAGAGGATAAGTACAGTATGAGGATGTACTATAGTGCTATAGAGGATAAGTACAGTATGAGGAAGTACTATAGCGCTATAGATGATAAGTACAGTATGAGGAAGTACTATAGCGCTATAGATGATAAGTACAGTATGTGGAAGTAATATAGCGCTATAGATGATAAGTACAGTATGTGGAAGTACTATGGTGCTATAGATGATAAGTACAGTATGAGGAAGTACTATAGTGCATTAGATGATAAGTACAGTATGAAGAAGTACTATAGCGCTATAGATAAGTACAGTATGAGGAAGTACTATCGGCTATAGATGATAAGTACAGTATGAGGAAGTACTATGGCGCTATAGATGATAAGTACAGTATGAGGAAGTACTATGGCGCTATAGATGATAAGTACAGTATGAGGAAGTACTATAGCGCTGTAGATGATAAGTACAGTATGAGGAAGTACTATGGCGCTATAGATGATAAGTAAAGTATGAGGAAGTACTATAGCGCTATAGATGATAAGTACAGTATGAGGAAGTACTATAGCGCTATAGATGATAAGTACAGTATGAGGAAGTACTATAGCGCTATAGATGATAAGTACAGTATGAGAAAGTACTATAGCGCTATAGATGATAAGTTCAGTATGAGGAAGTACTATAGGGCTATAGATGATAAGTACAGTATGAGGAAGTACTATAGCGCTATAGATCATAAGTACAGTATGAGGAAGTGCTATAGCGCTATAGATGATAAGTACAGTATGTGGAAGTAATATAGCGCTATAGATGATAAGTACAGTATGTGGAAGTAATATAGCGCTATAGATGATAAGTACAGTATGTGGAAGTACTATGGTGCTATAGATGATAAGTACAGTATGAGGAAGTACTATAGTGCATTAGATGATAAGTACAGTATGAAGAAGTACTATGGCGCTATAGATGATAAGTACAGTATGAGGAAGTACTATAGGGCTATAGATGATAAGTACAGTATGAGGAAGTACTATAGCGCTATAGATGATAAGTACAGTATGAGGAAGTACTATAGGGCTATAGATGATAAGTACAGTATGAGGAAGTACTATGGCGCTATAGATGATAAGTTCAGTATGAGGAAGTACTATAGGGCTATAGATGATAAGTACAGTATGAGGAAGTACTATGGCGCTATAGATGATAAGTACAGTATGAGGAAGTACTATATCGCTATAGATGATAAGTACAGTATGAGGAAGTACTATAGGGCTATAAATGATAAGTACAGTATGAGGAAGTACTATAGCGCTATAGATGATAAGTACAGTATGAGGAAGTACTATAGGGCTATAGATGATAAGTACAGTATGAGGAAGTACTATAGCGCTATAGATGATAAGTACAGTATGAGGAAGTACTATAGCGCTATAGATGATAAGTACAGTATGAATAAGTACTATGGCGCTATAGATGATAAGTATAGTATGAGGAAGTACTATAGCGCTATAGATGATAAGTACAGTATGAGGAAGTACTATAGGGCTATAGATGATAAGTACAGTATGAGGAAGTACTATGGCGCTATAGATGATAAGTACAGTATGAGGAAGTATTATAGTGCTATAGATGATAAGTACAGTATGAGGATGTACTATGGTGCTATAGATCATAAGTACAGTATGAGGAAGTACTATAGCGCTATAGATGATAAGTACAGTATGAGGAAGTATTATGGCGCTATAGATGATAAGTACAGTATGAGGAAGTACTATAGCGCTATAGATGATAAGTACAGTATGAGGAAGCACTATAGCGCTATAGATGATAAGTACAGTATGAGGAAGTAGTATAGTGCTATAGATGATAAGTACAGTATGAGGAAGTATTATGGCGCTATAGATGATAAGTACAGTATGAGGAAGTACTATAGCATTATAGATGAAAAGTACAGTATGAGGTAGTTCTATGGTGCTATAGATAAGTACAGTATGAGGAAGTACTATAGCGCTATAGATGATAAGTACAGTGTTAGGAAGTACTATAGCGCTATAGATGATAAGTACAGTATGAGGAAGTACTATAGCGCTATAGATGATAAGTACAGTATGAGGAAGTACTATAGCGCTATAGATGATAAGTTCAGTATGAGGAAGTACTATAGGGCTATAGATGATAAGTACAGTATGAGGAAGTACTATAGCGCTATAGATGATAAGTACAGTATGAGGAAGTACTATAGGGCTATAGATGATAAGTACAGTATGAGGAAGTACTATAGCGCTATAGATGATAAGTACAGTATGAGGAAGTACTATAGGGCTATAGATGATAAGTACAGTATGAGGAAGTACTATAGCGCTAAAGATGATAAGTACAGTATGAGGAAGTACAATAGCGCTATAGATGATAAGAACAGTATGTGGAAGTACTATAGCGCTATAGATGATAAGTACAGTATGAGGAAGTACTATGGCGCTATAGATGATAAGTACAGTATGAGGAAGTACTATAGCGCTATAGATGATAAGTGCAGTATGAGGAAGTACAATAGCGCTATAGATGATAAGTACAGTATGAGGAAGTACTATAGCGCATAGATGATAAGTACAGTATGAGGAAGTACTATAGCGCTATAGATAAGTACAGTATGTGGAAGTAATATAGCGCTATAGATGATAAGTACAGTATGTGCAAGTACTATGGTGCTATAGATGATAAGTACAGTATGAGGAAGTACTATAGTGCATTAGATGATAAGTACAGTATGAAGAAGTACTATGGCGCTATAGATGATAAGTACAGTATGAGGAAGTACTATAGGGCTATAGATGATAAGTACAGTATGAGGAAGTTCTATAGCGCTATAGATGATAAGTACAGTATGAGGAAGTACTATAGGGCTATAGATGATAAGTACAGTATGAGGAAGTACTATGGCGCTATAGATGATAAGTACAGTTTGAGGAAGTACTATAGCACTAAAGATAAGTACAGTATGAGCAAGTACTATAGGGCTATAGATGATAAGTACAGTATGAGGAAGTACTATGGCGCTATAGATGATAAGTACAGTATGAGGAAGTACTATGGCGCTATAGATGATAAGTACAGTATGAGGAAGTACTATAGCGCTGTAGATGATAAGTTCAGTATGAGGAAGTACTATGGCGCTATAGATGATAAGTAAAGTATGAGGAAGTACTATAGCGCTATAGATGATAAGTACAGTATGAGGAAGTACTATAGCGCTATAGATGATAAGTACAGTATGAGGAAGTACTATAGCGCTATAGATGATAAGTACAGTATGAGAAAGTACTATAGCGCTATAGATGATAAGTTCAGTATGAGGAAGTACTATAGGGCTATAGATGATAAGTACAGTATGAGGAAGTACTATGGCGCTATAGATGATAAGTTCAGTATGAGGAAGTACTATAGGGCTATAGATGATAAGTACAGTATGAGGAAGTACTATGGCGCTATAGATGATAAGTACAGTATGAGGAAGTACTATAGCGCTATAGATGATAAGTACAGTATGAGGAAGTACTATAGGGCTATAAATGATAAGTACAGTATGAGGAAGTACTATAGCGCTATAGATGATAAGTACAGTATGAGGAAGTACTATAGGGCTATAGATGATAAGTACAGTATGAGGAAGTACTATAGCGCTATAGATGATAAGTACAGTATGAGGAAGTACTATAGCGCTATAGATGATAAGTACAGTATGAGGAAGTACTATAGCGCTATAGATGATAAGTACAGTATGATTAAGTACTATGGCGCTATAGATGATAAGTACAGTATGAGTAAGTACTATAGCGCTATAGATGATAAGTACAGTATGAGGAAGTACTATAGGGCTATAGATGATAAGTACAGTATGAGGAAGTACTATGGCGCTATAGATGATAAGTACAGTATGAGGAAGTATTATAGTGCTATAGATGATAAGTACAGTATGAGGATGTACTATGGTGCTATAGATCATAAGTACAGTATGAGGAAGTACTATAGCGCTATAGATGATAAGTACAGTATGAGGAAGTATTATGGCGCTATAGATGATAAGTACAGTATGAGGAAGTACTATAGCGCTATAGATGATAAGTACAGTATGAGGAAGCACTATAGCGCTATAGATGATAAGTACAGTATGAGGAAGTAGTATAGTGCTATAGATGATAAGTACAGTATGAGGAAGTATTATGGCGCTATAGATGATAAGTACAGTATGAGGAAGTACTATAGCGTTATAGATGAAAAGTACAGTATGAGGAAGTTCTATGGTGCTATAGATAAGTACAGTATGAGGAAGTACTATAGCGCTATAGATGATAAGTACAGTATTAGGAAGTACTATAGCGCTATAGATGATAAGTACAGTATGAGGAAGTACTATAGCGCTATAGATGATAAGTACAGTATGAGGAAGTACTATAGTGCTATAGATGATAAGTTCAGTATGAGGAAGTACTATAGGGCTATAGATGATAAGTACAGTATGAGGAAGTACTATAGCGCTATAGATGATAAGTACAGTATGAGGAAGTACTATAGGGCTATAGATGATAAGTACAGTATGAGGAAGTACTATAGCGCTATAGATGATAAGTACAGTATGAGGAAGTACTATAGGGCTATAGATGATAAGTACAGTATGAGGAAGTACTATAGCGCTAAAGATGATAAGTACAGTATGAGGAAGTACAATAGCGCTATAGATGATAAGAACAGTATGTGGAAGTACTATAGCGCTATAGATGATAAGTACAGTATGAGGAAGTACTATGGCGCTATAGATGATAAGTACAGTATGAGGAAGTACTATAGCGCTATAGATGATAATTGCAGTATGAGGAAGTACAATAGCGCTATAGATGATAAGTACAGTATGAGGAAGTACTATAGCGCATAGATGATAAGTACAGTATGAGGAAGTACTATAGCGCTATAGATGATAAGTACAGTATGAGGAAGTACTATAGCGTTATAGATGATAAGTACAGTATGAGGAAGTACTATAGCGCTATAGATGATAAGTACAGTATGAGGAAGTACTATAGCGTTATAGATGATAAGTACAGTATGAGGAAGTACTATAGCGCTATAGATGATAAGTACAGTATGAGGAAGTACTATAGCGCTATAGATGATAAGTTCAGTATGAGGAAGTACTATAGGGCTATAGATGATAAGTACAGTATGAGGAAGTACTATAGCGCTATAGATGATAAGTACAGTATGAGGAAGTACTATAGGGCTATAGATGATAAGTACAGTATGAGGAAGTACTATAGCGCTATAGATGATAAGTACAGTATGAGGAAGTACTATAGCGCTATAGATGATAAGTACAGTATGAGGAAGTACTATAGCGCTATAGATGATAAGTACAGTATGAGGAAGTACTATAGCGCTATAGATGATAAGTACAGTATTAGGAAGTACTATAGCGCTATAGATGATAAGTACAGTATGAGGAAGTACTATAGCGCTATAGATGATAAGTACAGTATGAGGAAGTACTATAGCGCTATAGATGATAAGTACAGTATGAGGAAGTACTATAGCGCGATAGATGATAAGTTCAGTATGAGGAAGTACTATAGGGCTATAGATGATAAGTACAGTATGAGGAAGTACTATAGCGCTATAGATGATAAGTACAGTATGAGGAAGTACTATAGGGCTATAGATGATAAGTACAGTATGAGGAAGTACTATAGCGCTATAGATGATAAGTACAGTATGAGGAAGTACTATAGGGCTATAGATGATAAGTACAGTATGAGGAAGTACTATAGCGCTATAGATGATAAGTACAGTATGAGGAAGTACTATAGTGCTATAGATGATAAGTACAGTATGAGGAAGTACTATAGGGCTATAGATGATAAGTACAGTATGAAGAAGTACTATGGTGCTATAGATGATAAGTACAGTTTATGGAAGTACTATAGCGCTATAGATAAGTACAGTATGAGGAAGTACTATAGGGTTATAGATGATAAGTACAGTATGAGGAAGTACTATGGCGCTATAGATGATAAGTACAGTATGAGGAAGTACTATGGCGCTATAGATGGTAAGTACAGTATGAGGAAGTACTATAGCGCTGTAGATGATAAGTACAGTATGAGGAAGTACTATGGTGCTATAGATGATAAGTACAGTATGAGGAAGTACTATAGCGCTATACATGATAAGTACAGTATGATGAAGTACTATAGCGCTATAGATGATAAGTACAGTATGAGGAAGTACTATAGCGCTATAGATGATAAGTACAGTATGTGGAAGTACTATAGCGCTATAGATGATAAGTACAGTATGTGGAAGTACTATGGCGCTATAGATGATAAGTACAGTATGAGGAAGTACTATAGCGCTATAGATGAAAAGTACAGTATGAGGAAGTACAATAGCGCTATAGATGATAAGAACAGTATGTGGAAGTACTATAGCGCTATAGATGATAAGTACAGTATGAGGAAGTACAATAGCGCTATAGATGATAAGTACAGTATGAGGAAGTACTATAGCGCTATAGATGATAAGTACAGTATGAGGAAGTACTACAGCGCTATAGATGAAAAGTACAGTATGAGGAAGTAGTATAGCGCTATAGATGATAAGTGCATTATGAGGAAGTACTATAGTGCATTAGATGATAAGTACAGTATGAGGAAGTACTATAGCGCTATAGATGATAAGTACAGTATGAGGAAGTACTATAGCACTATAGAGGATAAGTACAGTATGAGGATGTACTATAGTGCTATAGAGGATAAGTACAGTATGAGGAAGTACTATAGCGCTATAGATGATAAGTACAGTATGAGGAAGTACTATAGCGCTATAGATGATAAGTACAGTATGTGGAAGTAATATAGCGCTATAGATGATAAGTACAGTATGTGGAAGTACTATGGTGCTATAGATGATAAGTACAGTATGAGGAAGTACTATAGTGCATTAGATGATAAGTACAGTATGAAGAAGTACTATAGCGCTATAGATAAGTACAGTATGAGGAAGTACTATAGGCTATAGATGATAAGTACAGTATGAGGAAGTACTATGGCGCTATAGATGATAAGTACAGTATGAGGAAGTACTATGGCGCTATAGATGATAAGTACAGTATGAGGAAGTACTGTAGCGCTGTAGATGATAAGTACAGTATGAGGAAGTACTATGGCGCTATAGATGATAAGTAAAGTATGAGGAAGTACTATAGCGCTATAGATGATAAGTACAGTATGAGGAAGTACTATAGCGCTATAGATGATAAGTACAGTATGAGGAAGTACTATAGCGCTATAGATGATAAGTACAGTATGAGAAAGTACTATAGCGCTATAGATGATAAGTTCAGTATGAGGAAGTACTATAGGGCTATAGATGATAAGTACAGTATGAGGAAGTACTATAGCGCTATAGATCATAAGTACAGTATGAGGAAGTGCTATAGCGCTATAGATGATAAGTACAGTATGTGGAAGTAATATAGCGCTATAGATGATAAGTACAGTATGTGGAAGTAATATAGCGCTATAGATGATAAGTACAGTATGTGGAAGTACTATGGTGCTATAGATGATAAGTACAGTATGAGGAAGTACTATAGTGCATTAGATGATAAGTACAGTATGAAGAAGTACTATGGCGCTATAGATGATAAGTACAGTATGAGGAAGTACTATAGGGCTATAGATGATAAGTACAGTATGAGGAAGTACTATAGCGCTATAGATGATAAGTACAGTATGAGGAAGTACTATAGGGCTATAGATGATAAGTACAGTATGAGGAAGTACTATGGCGCTATAGATGATAAGTTCAGTATGAGGAAGTACTATAGGGCTATAGATGATAAGTACAGTATGAGGAAGTACTATGGCGCTATAGATGATAAGTACAGTATGAGGAAGTACTATATCGCTATAGATGATAAGTACAGTATGAGGAAGTACTATAGGGCTATAAATGATAAGTACAGTATGAGGAAGTACTATAGCGCTATAGATGATAAGTACAGTATGAGGAAGTACTATAGGGCTATAGATGATAAGTACAGTATGAGGAAGTACTATAGCGCTATAGATGATAAGTACAGTATGAGGAAGTACTATAGGGCTATAGATGATAAGTACAGTATGAGGAAGTACTATAGCGCTATAGATGATAAGTACAGTATGAGGAAGTACTATAGGGCTATAGATGATAAGTACAGTATGAGGAAGTACTATAGCGCTAAAGATGATAAGTACAGTATGAGGAAGTACAATAGCGCTATAGATGATAAGAACAGTATGTGGAAGTACTATAGCGCTATAGATGATAAGTACAGTATGAGGAAGTACTATGGCGCTATAGATGATAAGTACAGTATGAGGAAGTACTATAGCGCTATAGATGATAATTGCAGTATGAGGAAGTACAATAGCGCTATAGATGATAAGTACAGTATGAGGAAGTACTATAGCGCATAGATGATAAGTACAGTATGAGGAAGTACTATAGCGCTATAGATGATAAGTACAGTATGAGGAAGTACTATAGCGCTATAGATGATAAGTACAGTATGAGGAAGTACTATAGGGTTATAGATGATAAGTACAGTATGAGGAAGTACTATAGCGCTATAGATGATAAGTACAGTATGAGGAAGTACTATAGCGCTATAGATGATAAGTACAGTATGAGGAAGTACTATGGCGCTATAGATCATAAGTACAGTATGAGGAAGTACTATAGTGCTATAGATGATAAGTACAGTAGGAGGAAGTATTATGGCGCTATAGATGATAAGTACAGTATGAGGAAGTACTATAGCGCTATAGATGATAAGTACAGTAGGAGGAAGCACTATAGCGCTATAGATGATAAGTACAGTATGAGGAAGTAGTATAGTGCTATAGATGATAAGTACAGTATGAGGAAGTATTATGGCGCTATAGATGATAAGTACAGTATGAGGAAGTACTATAGCGTTATAGATGATAAGTACAGTATGAGGAAGTACTATAGCGCTATAGATGATAAGTACAGTATGAGGAAGTACTATAGCGCATAGATGATAAGTACAGTATGAGGAAGTACTATAGCGCTATAGATGATAAGTACAGTATGAGGAAGTACTATAGCGTTATAGATGATAAGTACAGTATGAGGAAGTACTATAGCGCTATAGATGATAAGTACAGTATGAGGAAGTACTATAGCGCTATAGATGATAAGTACAGTATGAGAAAGTACTATAGCGCTATAGATGATAAGTTCAGTATGAGGAAGTACTATAGGGCTATAGATGATAAGTACAGTATGAGGAAGTACTATGGCGCTATAGATGATAAGTTCAGTATGAGGAAGTACTATAGGGCTATAGATGATAAGTACAGTATGAGGAAGTACTATGGCGCTATAGATGATAAGTACAGTATGAGGAAGTACTATAGCGCTATAGATGATAAGTACAGTATGAGGAAGTACTATAGGGCTATAAATGATAAGTACAGTATGAGGAAGTACTATAGCGCTATAGATGATAAGTACAGTATGAGGAAGTACTATAGGGCTATAGATGATAAGTACAGTATGAGGAAGTACTATAGCGCTATAGATGATAAGTACAGTATGAGGAAGTACTATAGCGCTATAGATGATAAGTACAGTATGAGGAAGTACTATAGCGCTATAGATGATAAGTACAGTATGATTAAGTACTATGGCGCTATAGATGATAAGTACAGTATGAGTAAGTACTATAGCGCTATAGATGATAAGTACAGTATGAGGAAGTACTATAGGGCTATAGATGATAAGTACAGTATGAGGAAGTACTATGGCGCTATAGATGATAAGTACAGTATGAGGAAGTATTATAGTGCTATAGATGATAAGTACAGTATGAGGATGTACTATGGTGCTATAGATCATAAGTACAGTATGAGGAAGTACTATAGCGCTATAGATGATAAGTACAGTATGAGGAAGTATTATGGCGCTATAGATGATAAGTACAGTATGAGGAAGTACTATAGCGCTATAGATGATAAGTACAGTATGAGGAAGCACTATAGCGCTATAGATGATAAGTACAGTATGAGGAAGTAGTATAGTGCTATAGATGATAAGTACAGTATGAGGAAGTATTATGGCACTATAGATGATAAGTACAGTATGAGGAAGTACTATAGCGTTATAGATGAAAAGTACAGTATGAGGAAGTTCTATGGTGCTATAGATAAGTACAGTATGAGGAAGTACTATAGCGCTATAGATGATAAGTACAGTATTAGGAAGTACTATAGCGCTATAGATGATAAGTACAGTATGAGGAAGTACTATAGCGCTATAGATGATAAGTACAGTATGAGGAAGTACTATAGTGCTATAGATGATAAGTTCAGTATGAGGAAGTACTATAGGGCTATAGATGATAAGTACAGTATGAGGAAGTACCATAGCGCTATAGATGATAAGTACAGTATGAGGAAGTACTATAGGGCTATAGATGATAAGTACAGTATGAGGAAGTACTATAGCGCTATAGATGATAAGTACAGTATGAGGAAGTACTATAGGGCTATAGATGATAAGTACAGTATGAGGAAGTACTATAGCGCTAAAGATGATAAGTACAGTATGAGGAAGTACAATAGCGCTATAGATGATAAGAACAGTATGTGGAAGTACTATAGCGCTATAGATGATAAGTACAGTATGAGGAAGTACTATGGCGCTATAGATGATAAGTACAGTATGAGGAAGTACTATAGCGCTATAGATGATAATTGCAGTATGAGGAAGTACAATAGCGCTATAGATGATAAGTACAGTATGAGGAAGTACTATAGCGCATAGATGATAAGTACAGTATGAGGAAGTACTATAGCGCTATAGATGATAAGTACAGTATGAGGAAGTACTATAGCGCTATAGATGATAAGTACAGTATGAGGAAGTACTATAGGGTTATAGATGATAAGTACAGTATGAGGAAGTACTATAGCGCTATAGATGATAAGTACAGTATGAGGAAGTACTATAGCGCTATAGATGATAAGTACAGTATGAGGAAGTACTATGGCGCTATAGATCATAAGTACAGTATGAGGAAGTACTATAGTGCTCTAGATGATAAGTACAGTAGGAGGAAGTATTATGGCGCTATAGATGATAAGTACAGTATGAGGAAGTACTATAGCGCTATAGATGATAAGTACAGTAGGAGGAAGCACTATAGCGCTATAGATGATAAGTACAGTATGAGGAAGTAGTATAGTGCTATAGATGATAAGTACAGTATGAGGAAGTATTATGGCGCTATAGATGATAAGTACAGTATGAGGAAGTACTATAGCGTTATAGATGATAAGTACAGTATGAGGAAGTTCTATGGTGCTATAGATGATAAGTACAGTATGAGGAAGTACTATAGCGCTATAGATGATAAGTACAGTATTAGGAAGTACTATAGCGCTATAGATGATAAGTACAGTATGAGGAAGTACTATAGCGTTATAGATGATAAGTACAGTATGAGGAAGTACTATAGCGCTATAGATGATAAGTACAGTATGAGGAAGTACTATAGCGCTATAGATGATAAGTTCAGTATGAGGAAGTACTATAGGGCTATAGATGATAAGTACAGTATGAGGAAGTACTATAGCGCTATAGATGATAAGTACAGTATGAGGAAGTACTATAGGGCTATAGATGATAAGTACAGTATGAGGAAGTACTATAGCGCTATAGATGATAAGTACAGTATGAGGAAGTACTATAGCGCTATAGATGATAAGTACAGTATGAGGAAGTACTATAGCGCTATAGATGATAAGTACAGTATGAGGAAGTACTATAGCGCTATAGATGATAAGTACAGTATTAGGAAGTACTATAGCGCTATAGATGATAAGTACAGTATGAGGAAGTACTATAGCGCTATAGATGATAAGTACAGTATGAGGAAGTACTATAGCGCTATAGATGATAAGTACAGTATGAGGAAGTACTATAGCGCTATAGATGATAAGTTCAGTATGAGGAAGTACTATAGGGCTATAGATGATAAGTACAGTATGAGGAAGTACTATAGCGCTATAGATGATAAGTACAGTATGAGGAAGTACTATAGGGCTATAGATGATAAGTACAGTATGAGGAAGTACTATAGCGCTATAGATGATAAGTACAGTATGAGGAAGTACTATAGGGCTATAGATGATAAGTACAGTATGAGGAAGTACTATAGCGCTATAGATGATAAGTACAGTATGAGGAAGTACTATAGTGCTATAGATGATAAGTACAGTATGAGGAAGTACTATAGGGCTATAGATGATAAGTACAGTATGAAGAAGTACTATGGCGCTATAGATGATAAGTACAGTTTATGGAAGTACTATAGCGCTATAGATAAGTACAGTATGAGGAAGTACTATAGGGTTATAGATGATAAGTACAGTATGAGGAAGTACTATGGCGCTATAGATGATAAGTACAGTATGAGGAAGTACTATGGCGCTATAGATGGTAAGTACAGTATGAGGAAGTACTATAGCGCTGTAGATGATAAGTACAGTATGAGGAAGTACTATGGTGCTATAGATGATAAGTACAGTATGAGGAAGTACTATAGCGCTATACATGATAAGTACAGTATGATGAAGTACTATAGCGCTATAGATGATAAGTACAGTATGAGGAAGTACTATAGCGCTATAGATGATAAGTACAGTATGTGGAAGTACTATAGCGCTATAGATGATAAGTACAGTATGTGGAAGTACTATGGCGCTATAGATGATAAGTACAGTATGAGGAAGTACTATAGCGCTATAGATGAAAAGTACAGTATGAGGAAGTACAATAGCGCTATAGATGATAAGAACAGTATGTGGAAGTACTATAGCGCTATAGATGATAAGTACAGTATGAGGAAGTACAATAGCGCTATAGATGATAAGTACAGTATGAGGAAGTACTATAGCGCTATAGATGATAAGTACAGTATGAGGAAGTACTACAGCGCTATAGATGAAAAGTACAGTATGAGGAAGTAGTATAGCGCTATAGATGATAAGTGCATTATGAGGAAGTACTATAGTGCATTAGATGATAAGTACAGTATGAGGAAGTACTATAGCGCTATAGATGATAAGTACAGTATGAGGAAGTACTATAGCACTATAGAGGATAAGTACAGTATGAGGATGTACTATAGTGCTATAGAGGATAAGTACAGTATGAGGAAGTACTATAGCGCTATAGATGATAAGTACAGTATGAGGAAGTACTATAGCGCTATAGATGATAAGTACAGTATGTGGAAGTAATATAGCGCTATAGATGATAAGTACAGTATGTGGAAGTACTATGGTGCTATAGATGATAAGTACAGTATGAGGAAGTACTATAGTGCATTAGATGATAAGTACAGTATGAAGAAGTACTATAGCGCTATAGATAAGTACAGTATGAGGAAGTACTATAGGCTATAGATGATAAGTACAGTATGAGGAAGTACTATGGCGCTATAGATGATAAGTACAGTATGAGGAAGTACTATGGCGCTATAGATGATAAGTACAGTATGAGGAAGTACTATAGCGCTGTAGATGATAAGTACAGTATGAGGAAGTACTATGGCGCTATAGATGATAAGTAAAGTATGAGGAAGTACTATAGCGCTATAGATGATAAGTACAGTATGAGGAAGTACTATAGCGCTATAGATGATAAGTACAGTATGAGGAAGTACTATAGCGCTATAGATGATAAGTACAGTATGAGAAAGTACTATAGCGCTATAGATGATAAGTTCAGTATGAGGAAGTACTATAGGGCTATAGATGATAAGTACAGTATGAGGAAGTACTATAGCGCTATAGATCATAAGTACAGTATGAGGAAGTGCTATAGCGCTATAGATGATAAGTACAGTATGTGGAAGTAATATAGCGCTATAGATGATAAGTACAGTATGTGGAAGTAATATAGCGCTATAGATGATAAGTACAGTATGTGGAAGTACTATGGTGCTATAGATGATAAGTACAGTATGAGGAAGTACTATAGTGCATTAGATGATAAGTACAGTATGAAGAAGTACTATGGCGCTATAGATGATAAGTACAGTATGAGGAAGTACTATAGGGCTATAGATGATAAGTACAGTATGAGGAAGTACTATAGCGCTATAGATGATAAGTACAGTATGAGGAAGTACTATAGGGCTATAGATGATAAGTACAGTATGAGGAAGTACTATGGCGCTATAGATGATAAGTTCAGTATGAGGAAGTACTATAGGGCTATAGATGATAAGTACAGTATGAGGAAGTACTATGGCGCTATAGATGATAAGTACAGTATGAGGAAGTACTATATCGCTATAGATGATAAGTACAGTATGAGGAAGTACTATAGGGCTATAAATGATAAGTACAGAATGAGGAAGTACTATAGCGCTATAGATGATAAGTACAGTATGAGGAAGTACTATAGGGCTATAGATGATAAGTACAGTATGAGGAAGTACTATAGCGCTATAGATGATAAGTACAGTATGAGGAAGTACTATAGCGCTATAGATGATAAGTACAGTATGAATAAGTACTATAGCGCTATAGATGATAAGTACAGTATGAGGAAGTACTATAGCGCTATAGATGATAAGTACAGTATGAGGAAGTACTATAGGGCTATAGATGATAAGTACAGTATGAGGAAGTACTATGGCGCTATAGATGATAAGTACAGTATGAGGAAGTATTATAGTGCTATAGATGATAAGTACAGTATGAGGATGTACTATGGTGCTATAGATCATAAGTACAGTATGAGGAAGTACTATAGCGCTATAGATGATAAGTACAGTATGAGGAAGTATTATGGCGCTATAGATGATAAGTACAGTATGAGGAAGTACTATAGCGCTATAGATGATAAGTACAGTATGAGGAAGCACTATAGCGCTATAGATGATAAGTACAGTATGAGGAAGTAGTATAGTGCTATAGATGATAAGTACAGTATGAGGAAGTATTATGGCGCTATAGATGATAAGTACAGTATGAGGAAGTACTATAGCATTATAGATGAAAAGTACAGTATGAGGTAGTTCTATGGTGCTATAGATAAGTACAGTATGAGGAAGTACTATAGCGCTATAGATGATAAGTACAGTGTTAGGAAGTACTATAGCGCTATAGATGATAAGTACAGTATGAGGAAGTACTATAGCGCTATAGATGATAAGTACAGTATGAGGAAGTACTATAGCGCTATAGATGATAAGTTCAGTATGAGGAAGTACTATAGGGCTATAGATGATAAGTACAGTATGAGGAAGTACTATAGCGCTATAGATGATAAGTACAGTATGAGGAAGTACTATAGGGCTATAGATGATAAGTACAGTATGAGGAAGTACTATAGCGCTATAGATGATAAGTACAGTATGAGGAAGTACTATAGGGCTATAGATGATAAGTACAGTATGAGGAAGTACTATAGCGCTAAAGATGATAAGTACAGTATGAGGAAGTACAATAGCGCTATAGATGATAAGAACAGTATGTGGAAGTACTATAGCGCTATAGATGATAAGTACAGTATGAGGAAGTACTATGGCGCTATAGATGATAAGTACAGTATGAGGAAGTACTATAGCGCTATAGATGATAAGTGCAGTATGAGGAAGTACAATAGCGCTATAGATGATAAGTACAGTATGAGGAAGTACTATAGCGCATAGATGATAAGTACAGTATGAGGAAGTACTATAGCGCTATAGATAAGTACAGTATGTGGAAGTAATATAGCGCTATAGATGATAAGTACAGTATGTGCAAGTACTATGGTGCTATAGATGATAAGTACAGTATGAGGAAGTACTATAGTGCATTAGATGATAAGTACAGTATGAAGAAGTACTATGGCGCTATAGATGATAAGTACAGTATGAGGAAGTACTATAGGGCTATAGATGATAAGTACAGTATGAGGAAGTTCTATAGCGCTATAGATGATAAGTACAGTATGAGGAAGTACTATAGGGCTATAGATGATAAGTACAGTATGAGGAAGTACTATGGCGCTATAGATGATAAGTACAGTTTGAGGAAGTACTATAGCACTAAAGATAAGTACAGTATGAGCAAGTACTATAGGGCTATAGATGATAAGTACAGTATGAGGAAGTACTATGGCGCTATAGATGATAAGTACAGTATGAGGAAGTACTATGGCGCTATAGATGATAAGTACAGTATGAGGAAGTAATATAGCGCTGTAGATGATAAGTTCAGTATGAGGAAGTACTATGGCGCTATAGATGATAAGTAAAGTATGAGGAAGTACTATAGCGCTATAGATGGTAAGTACAGTATGAGGAAGTACTATAGCGCTATAGATGATAAGTACAGTATGAGAAAGTACTATAGCGCTATAGATGATAAGTTCAGTATGAGGAAGTACTATAGGGCTATAGATGATAAGTACAGTATGAGGAAGTACTATGGCGCTATAGATGATAAGTTCAGTATGAGGAAGTACTATAGGGCTATAGATGATAAGTACAGTATGAGGAAGTACTATGGCGCTATAGATGATAAGTACAGTATGAGGAAGTACTATAGCGCTATAGATGATAAGTACAGTATGAGGAAGTACTATAGGGCTATAAATGATAAGTACAGTATGAGGAAGTACTATAGCGCTATAGATGATAAGTACAGTATGAGGAAGTACTATAGGGCTATAGATGATAAGTACAGTATGAGGAAGTACTATAGCGCTATAGATGATAAGTACAGTATGAGGAAGTACTATAGCGCTATAGATGATAAGTACAGTATGAGGAAGTACTATAGCGCTATAGATGATAAGAACAGTATGATTAAGTACTATGGCGCTATAGATGATAAGTACAGTATGAGGAAGTACTATAGCGCTATAGATGATAAGTACAGTATGAGGAAGCACTATAGCGCTATAGATGATAAGTACAGTATGAGGAAGTAGTATAGTGCTATAGATGATAAGTACAGTATGAGGAAGTATTATGGCGCTATAGATGATAAGTACAGTATGAGGAAGTACTATAGCGTTATAGATGAAAAGTACAGTATGAGGAAGTTCTATGGTGCTATAGATAAGTACAGTATGAGGAAGTACTATAGCGCTATAGATGATAAGTACAGTATTAGGAAGTACTATAGCGCTATAGATGATAAGTACAGTATGAGGAAGTACTATAGCGCTATAGATGATAAGTACAGTATGAGGAAGTACTATAGCGCTATAGATGATAAGTTCAGTATGAGGAAGTACTATAGGGCTATAGATGATAAGTACAGTATGAGGAAGTACTATAGCACTATAGATGATAAGTACAGTATGAGGAAGTACTATAGGGCTATAGATGATAAGTACAGTATGAGGAAGTACTATAGCGCTATAGATGATAAGTACAGTATGAGGAAGTACTATAGGGCTATAGATGATAAGTACAGTATGAGGAAGTACTATAGCGCTAAAGATGATAAGTACAGTATGAGGAAGTACAATAGCGCTATAGATGATAAGAACAGTATGTGGAAGTACTATAGCGCTATTGATGATAAGTACAGTATGAGGAAGTACTATGGCGCTATAGATGATAAGTACAGTATGAGGAAGTACTATAGCGCTATAGATGATAATTGCAGTATGAGGAAGTACAATAGCGCTATAGATGATAAGTACAGTATGAGGAAGTACTATAGCGCATAGATGATAAGTACAGTATGAGGAAGTACTATAGCGCTATAGATGAAAAGTACAGTATGAGGAAGTAGTATAGCACTATAGATGATAAGTACAGTATGAGGAAGTACTATGGCGCTATAGATGATAAGTGCATTATGAGGAAGTACTATAGCACTATAGATGATAAGTACAGTATGAGGAAGTACTATGGCGCTATAGATGATAAGTGCATTATGAGGAAGTACTATAGCGCTATAGATGATAAGTACAGTATGAGGAAGTACTATAGCACTATAGAGGATAAGTACAGTATGAGGATGTACTATAGTGCTATAGATGAAAAGTACAGTATGAGGAAGTACTATAGCGCTATAGATGATAAGTACAGTATGAGGAAGTACTATAGCGCTATAGATAAGTACAGTATGTGGAAGTAATATAGCGCTATAGATGATAAGTACAGTATGTGCAAGTACTATGGTGCTATAGATGATAAGTACAGTATGAGGAAGTACTATAGTGCATTAGATGATAAGTACAGTATGAAGAAGTACTATGGCGCTATAGATGATAAGTACAGTATGAGGAAGTACTATAGGGCTATAGATGATAAGTACAGTATGAGGAAGTACTATAGGGCTATAGATGATAAGTACAGTATGAGGAAGTACTATGGCGCTATAGATGATAAGTACAGTTTGAGGAAGTACTATAGCACTATAGATAAGTACAGTATGAGGAAGTACTATAGGGCTATAGATGATAAGTACAGTATGAGGAAGTACTATGGCGCTATAGATGATAAGTACAGTATGAGGAAGTACTATGGCGCTATAGATGATGAGTACAGTATGAGGAAGTACTATGGCGCTATAGATGATAAGTACAGTAAGAGGAAGTACTATAGTGCTGTAGATGATAAGTTCAGTATGAGGAAGTACTATGGCGCTATAGATGATAAGTACAGTATGAGGAAGTACTATAGCGCTGTAGATGATAAGTTCAGTATGAGGAAGTACTATGGCGCTATAGATGATAAGTAAAGTATGAGGAAGTACTATAGCGCTATAGATGATAAGTACAGTATGAGGAAGTACTATAGCGCTATAGATGATAAGTACAGTATGAGGAAGTACTATAGCGCTATAGATGATAAGTACAGTATGAGAAAGTACTATAGCGCTATAGATGATAAGTTCAGTATGAGGAAGTACTATAGGGCTATAGATGATAAGTACAGTATGAGGAAGTACTATAGCGCTATAGATGATAAGTACAGTATGAGGAAGTACTATAGAGCTATAGATGATAAGTACAGTATGTGGAAGTAATATAGCGCTATAGATGATAAGTACAGTATGTGGAAGTACTATGGTGCTATAGATGATAAGTACAGTATGAGGAAGTACTATAGTGCATTAGATGATAAGTACAGTATGAAGAAGTACTATGGCGCTATAGATGATAAGTACAGTATGAGGAAGTACTATAGGGCTATAGATGATAAGTACAGTATGAGGAAGTACTATAGCGCTATAGATGATAAGTACAGTATGAGGAAGTACTATAGGGCTATAGATGATAAGTACAGTATGAGGAAGTACTATGGCGCTATAGATGATAAGATCAGTATGAGGAAGTACTATAGGGCTATAGATGATAAGTACAGTATGAGGAAGTACTATGGCGCTATAGATGATAAGTACAGTATGAGGAAGTACTATAGCGCTATAGATGATAAGTACAGTATGAGGAAGTACTATAGGGCTATAGATGATAATTACAGTATGAGGAAGTACTATAGCGCTATAGATGATAAGTACAGTATGAGGAAGTACTATAGGGCTATAGATGGTAAGTACAGTATGAGGAAGTACTATAGCGCTATAGATGATAAGTACAGTATGAGGAAGTACTATAGCGCTATAGATGATAAGTACAGTATGATTAAGTACTATAGCGCTATAGATGATAAGTACAGTATGAGGAAGTACTATAGGGCTATAGATGATAAGTACAGTATGAGGAAGTACTATGGCGCTATAGATGATAAGTACAGTATGAGGAAGTACTATAGCGCTATAGATGATAAGTACAGTATGAGGAAGTACTATGGCGCTATAGATGATAAGTACAGTATGAGGAAGTACTATAGCGCTATAGATGATAAGTACAGTATGAGGAAGTACTATAGGGCTATAGATGATAAGTACAGTATGAGGAAGTACTATGGCGCTATAGATGATAAGAACAGTCTGAGGAAGTACTATAGCGCTATAGATGATAAGTACAGTATGAGGAAGTACTATGGCGCTATAGATGATAAGTACAGTATGAGGAAGTACTATGGTGCTATAGATGATAAGTAAAGTATGAGGAAGTACTATAGCGCTATAGATGATAAGTACAGTATGAGGAAGTACTATGGCGCTATAGATCATAAGTACAGTATGAGGAAGTACTATAGCGCTATAGATGATAAGTACAGTATGAGGAATAATTATGGCGCTATAGATGATAAGTACAGTATGAGGAAGTACTATAGCGCTATAGATGATAAGTACAGTATGAGGAAGTAGTATAGTGCTATAGATGATAAGTACAGTATGAGGAAGTATTATGGCGCTATAGATGATAAGTACAGTATGAGGAAGTACTATAGCGTTATAGATGATAAGTACAGTATGAGGAAGTTCTATGGTGCTATAGATGGTAAGTACAGTATGAGGAAGTACTATAGCGCTATAGATGATAAGTACAGTATGAGAAAGTACTATAGCGCTATAGATGATAAGTACAGTATGAGGAAGTACTATAGGGCTATAGATGGTAAGTACAGTATTAGGAAGTACTATAGCGCTATAGATGATAAGTACAGTATGAGGAAGTACTATAGGGCTATAGATGATAAGTACAGTATGAGGAAGTACTATAGCGCTATAGATGATAAGTACAGTATGAGGAAGTACTATAGGGCTATAGATGATAAGTACAGTATGAGGAAGTACTATAGCGCTATAGATGATAAGTACAGTATGAGGAAGTACTATAGCGCTATAGATGATAAGTACAGTATGAGGAAGTACTATAGGGCTATAGATGATAAGTACAGTATGAGGAAGTACTATGGCGCTATAGATGATAAGTACAGTATGAGGAAGTACTATAGCGCTGTAGATGATAAGTACAGTATGAGGAAGTACTATGGCGCTATAGATGATAAGTACAGTATGAGGAAGTACTATAGCGCTATAGATGATAAGTACAGTATGAGGAAGTACTATAGCGCTATAGATGATAAGTACAGTATGAGGAAGCACTATAGCGCTATAGATGATAAGTACAGTATGTGGAAGTACTATGGCGCTATAGATGATAAGTACAGTATGAGGAAGTACTATAGCGCTATAGATGAAAAGTACAGTATGAGGAAGTACAATAGCGCTATAGATGATAAGAACAGTATGTGGAAGTACTATAGCGCTATAGATGATAAGTACAGTATGAGGAAGTACTATGGCGCTATAGATGATAAGTACAGTATGAGGAAGTACTATAGAGCTATAGATGATAAGTACAGTATGAGGAAGTACAAAAGCGCTATAGATGATAGGTACAGTATGAGGAAGTACTATAGCGCTATAGATGAAAAGTACAGTATGAGGAAGTAGTATAGCGCTATAGATGATAAGTACAGTATGAGGAAGTACTATAGCGCTATAGATGAAAAGTACAGTATGAGGAAGTACTATAGCGCTATAGATGATAAGTACAGTATGAGGAAGTACTATAGCGCTATAGATGATAAGTACAGTATGAGGAAGTACTATAGCGCTATAGATGATAAGTACAGTATGAGGAAGTACTATAGCGCTATAGATGAAAAGTACAGTATGAGGAAGTAGTATAGCACTATAGATGATAAGTACAGTATGAGGAAGTACTATAGCGCTATAGATGATAAGTACAGTATGAGGAAGTACTATAGCACTATAGAGGATAAGTACAGTATGAGGATGTACTATAGTGCTATAGATGATAAGTACAGTATGTGGAAGTACTATGGTGCTATAGATGATAAGTACAGTATGAGGAAGTACTATAGTGCATTAGATGATAAGTACAGTATGAGGAAGTACTATAGCGCTATAGATGATAAGTACAGTATGAGGAAGTACTATAGCACTATAGAGGATAAGTACAGTATGAGGATGTACTATAGTGCTATAGATGATAAGTACAGTATGTGGAAGTACTATGGTGCTATAGATGATAAGTACAGTATGAGGAAGTACTATAGTGCATTAGATGATAAGTACAGTATGAAGAAGTACTATGGCGCTATAGATGATAAGTACAGTATGAGGAAGTACTATAGGGCTATAGATGATAAGTACAGTATGAGGAAGTACTATAGCGCTATAGATGATAAGTACAGTATGAGGAAGTACTATAGGGCTATAGATGATAAGTACAGTATGAGGAAGAACTATGGCGCTATAGATGATAAGTACAGTTTGAGGAAGTACTATAGCGCTATAGATAAGTACAGTATGAGGAAGTACTATAGGGCTATAGATGATAAGTACAGTATGAGGAAGTACTATGGAGCTATAGGTGATAAGTACAGTATGAGGAAGTACTATGGCGCTATAGATGATAAGTACAGTATGAGGAAGTACTATAGCGCTGTAGATGATAAGTACAGTATGAGGAAGTACTATGGCGCTATAGATGATAAGTAAAGTATGAGGAAGTACTATAGCGCTATAGATGATAAGTACAGTATGAGGAAGTACTATAGCGCTATAGATGATAAGTACAGTATGAGGAAGTACTATAGCGCTATAGATGATAAGTACAGTATGAGGAAGTACTATAGCGCTATAGATGATAAGTTCAGTATGAGGAAGTACTATAGGGCTATAGATGATAAGTACAGTATGAGGAAGTACTATAGCGCTACAGATGATAAGTACAGTATGAGGAAGTACTATAGGGCTATAGATGATAAGTACAGTATGAGGAAGTACTATAGCGCTATAGATGATAAGTACAGTATGAGGAAGTACTATAGGGCTATAGATGATAAGTACAGTATGAGGAAGTACTATAGCGCTATAGATGATAAGTACAGTATGAGGAAGTACTATAGTGCTATAGATGATAAGTACAGTATGAGGAAGTACTATAGGGCTATAGATGATAAGTACAGTATGAGGAAGTACTATGGCGCTATAGATGATAAGTACAGTTTATGGAAGTACTATAGCGCTATAGATAAGTACAGTATGAGGAAGTACTATAGGGCTATAGATGATAAGTACAGTATGAGGAAGTACTATGGCGCTATAGATGATAAGTACAGTATGAGGAAGTACTATAGCGCTGTAGATGATAAGTACAGTATGAGGAAGTACTATGGCGCTGTAGATGATAAGTACAGTATGAGGAAGTACTATAGCGCTATAGATGATAAGTACAGTATGAGGAAGTACTATAGCGGTATAGATGATAAGTACAGTATGAGGAAGTACTATAGCGCTATAGATGATAAGTACAGTATGTGGAAGTACTATAGTGCTATAGATGATAAGTACAGTATGTGGAAGTACTATGGCGCTATAGATGATAAGTACAGTATGAGGAAGTACTATAGCGCTATAGATGAAAAGTACAGTATGAGGAAGTACAATAGAGCTATAGATGATAAGAACAGTATGTGGAAGTACTATAGCGCTATAGATGATAAGTACAGTATGAGGAAGTACTATGGCGCTATAGATGATAAGTACAGTATGAGGAAGTACTATAGCGCTATAGATGATAAGTACAGTATGAGGAAGTACAATAGCGCTATAGATGATAAGTACAGTATGAGGAAGTACAATAGCGCTATAGATGATAAGTACAGTATGAGGAAGTACTATAGCGCTACAGATGAAAAGTACAGTATGAGGAAGTAGTATAGCGCTATAGATGATAAGTGCATTATGAGGAAGTACTATAGTGCATTAGATGATAAGTACATTATGAGGAAGTACTATAGCGCTATAGATGATAAGTACAGTATGAGGAAGTACTATAGCACAATAGAGGATAAGTACAGTATGAGGATGTACTATAGTGCTATAGATGATAAGTACAGTATGAGGAAGTACTATAGCGCTATAGATGATAAGTACAGTATGAGGAAGTACTATAGCGCTGTAGATGATAAGTACAGTATGTGGAAGTAATATAGCGCTATAGATGATAAGTACAGTATGTGGAAGTACTATGGTGCTATAGATGATAAGTACAGTATGAGGAAGTACTATAGTGCATTAGATGATAAGTACAGCATGAAGAAGTACTATGGCGCTATAGATGATAAGTACAGTATGAGGAAGTACTATAGGGCTATAGATGATAAATACAGTATGAGGAAGTACTATAGCGCTAAAGATGATAAATACAGTATGAGGAAGTACTATAGCGCTATAGATGATAAGTACAAAATGAGGAAGTACTATAGGGCTATAGATGATAAGTACAGTATGAGGAAGTACTATGGCGCTATAGATGATAAGTACAGTTTATGGAAGTACTATAGCGCTATAGATAAGTACAGTATGAGGAAGTACTATAGGGCTATAGATGATAAATACAGTATGAGGAAGTACTATGGCGCTATAGATGATAAGTACAGTATGAGGAAGTACTTTAGCGCTGTAGATGATAAGTACAGTATGAGGAAGTACTATGGCGCTGTAGATGATAAGTACAGTATGAGGAAGTACTATAGCGCTATAGATGATAAGTACAGTATGAGGAAGTACTATAGCGCTATAGATGATAAGTACAGTATGAGGAAGTACTACAGCGCTATAGATGATAAGTACAGTATGTGGAAGTACTATAGCGCTATAGATGATAAGTACAGTATGTGGAAGTACTATGGCGCTATAGATGATAAGTACAGTATGAGGAAGTACTATAGCGCTATAGATGAAAAGTACAGTATGAGGAAGTACAATAGCGCTATAGATGATAAGAACAGTATGTGGAAGTACTATAGCGCTATAGATGATAAGTACAGTATGAGGAAGTACTATGGCGCTATAGATGATAAGTACAGTATGAGGAAGTACTATAGCGCTATAGATGATAAGTACAGTATGAGGAAGTACAATAGCGCTATAGATGATAAGTACAGTATGAGGAAGTACTATAGCGCTATAGATGATAAGTACAGTATGAGGAAGTACTATAGCGCTATAGATGAAAAGTACAGTATGTGGAAGTAATATAGCGCTATAGATGATAAGTACAGTATGTGGAAGTACTATGGTGCTATAGATGATAAGTACAGTATGAGGAAGTACTATAGTGTATTAGATGATAAGTACAGTATGAAGAAGTACTATGGCACTATAGATGATAAGTACAGTATGAGGAAGTACTATAGCGCTATAGATGATAAGTACAGTATGAGGAAGTACTATAGTGCTATAGATGATAAGTACAGTATTAGGAAGTACAATAGCGCTATAGATGATAAGTACAGTATGTGGAAGTACTATAGCGCTATAGATGATAAGTACAGTATGTGGAAGTACTATGGTGCTATAGATGATAAGTACAGTATGAGGAAGTACTATAGTGCATTAGATGATAAGTACAGTATGAGGAAGTACTATAGCGCTATAGATGATAAGTACAGTATGAGGAAGTACTATAGCACAATAGAGGATAAGTACAGTATGAGGATGTACTATAGTGCTATAGATGATAAGTACAGTATGAGGAAGTACTATAGCGCTATAGATAAGTACAGTATGAGGAAGTACTATAGCGCTATAGATGATAAGTACAGTATGTGGAAGCAATATAGCGCTATAGATGATAAGTACAGTATGTGGAAGTACTATGGTGCTATAGATGATAACTACAGTATGAGGAAGTACTATAGTGCATTAGATGATAAGTACAGTATGAAGAAGTACTATGGCGCTATAGATGATAAGTACAGTATGAGGAAGTACTATAGGGCTATAGATGATAAGTACAGTATGAGGAAGTACTATAGCGCTTTAGATGATAAGTACAGTATGAGGAAGTACTATAGGGCTATAGATGATAAGTACAGTATGAGGAAGTACTATGGCGCTATAGATGATAAGTACAGTATGAGGAAGTACTATAGCGCTGTAGATGATAAGTACAGTATGAGGAAGTACTATGGCGCTATAGATGATAAGTAAAGTATGAGGAAGTACTATAGCGCTATAGATGATAAGTATAGTATGAGGAAGTACTATAGCGCTATAGATGATAACTACAGTATGAGGAAGTACTATAGCGCTATAGATGATAAGTACAGTATGTGGAAGTACTATAGCGCTATAGATGATAAGTACAGTATGAGGAAGTACTATAGCGCTATAGATGAAAAGTACAGTATGAGGAAGTACAATAGCGCTATAGATGATAAGTACAGTATGTGGAAGTAATATAGCGCTATAGATGATAAGTACAGTATGAGGAAGTACTATTGCGCTATAGATGATAAGTACAGTATGAGGAAGTACAATAGTGCTATAGATGATAAGTACAGTATGAGGAAGTACTATAGCGCTATAGATGAAAAGTACAGTATGAGGAAGTAGTATAGCGCTATAGATGATAAGTGCATTATGAGGAAGTACTAGTGCATTAGATGATAAGTACAGTATGAGGAAGTACTATAGCGCTATAGATGATAAGTACAGTATGAGGAAGTTCTATAGCACTATAGAGGATAAGTACAGTATGAGGATGTACTATAGTGCTATAGATGATAAGTACAGTATGAGGAAGTACTATAGTGCATTAGAAGAGAAGTACAGTATGAGGAAGTACTATGGCGCTATAGATGATAAGTACAGTATGAGGAAGAACTATAGGGCTATAGATGATAACTACAGTATGAGGAAGTACTATAGTGCTATAGGTGATTAGTACAGTATGAGGAAGTACTATAGTGCATTAGATGATAAGTACAGTATGAGAAAGTACTAGAGCGTTATAGATGATAAGTACAGTATGAGGAAGTACTATGGTGCAATAGATGATAAGTACAGTATGAGGAAGTACTATAGTACATTAGATGATAAGTACAGTGTGAGGAAGTACTATAGTGCATTAGATGATAAGTACAGTATGAGGAAGTACTATAGCGCTATAGATGATAAGTACAGTATGAGGAAGAACTATAGCGCTATAGATGATAAGTACAGTATGAGGAAGTACTATAGCGCTATAGATGATAAGAACAGTATGAGGAAGTACTATAGCGCTGTAGATGATAAGTACAGTATGAGGAAGTACTATGGCACTATAGATGATCAGTACAGTATGAGGAAGTACTATAGTGCATTAGATGATAAGTACAGTATGAAGAAGTACTATGGCGCTATAGATGATAAGTACAGTATGAGGAAGTACTATAGCGCTATAGATGATAAGTACAGTATGAGGAAGTACTATAGTGCTATAGATGATAAGTACAGTATGAGGAAGTACTATAGCGCTATAGATGATAAGTACAGTATGAGGAAGTACTATAGTACATTAGAAGAAAAGTACAGTATGAGGAAGTACTATGGCGCTATAGATGATAAGTACAGTATGAGGAAGTACTATAGGGCTATAGATGATAACTACAGTATGAGGAAGTACTATAGTGCTATAGGTGATAAGTACAGTATGAGGAAGTACTATAGTGCATTAGATGATAAGTACAGTATGAGAAAGTACTAGAGCGTTATAGATGATAAGTACAGTATGAGGAAGTACTATGGTGCAATAGAAGAAAAGTACAGTATGAGGAAGTACTATAGCGCTATAGATGATAAGTACAGTATGAGGAAGTACTATAGCGCTATAGATGATAAGTACAGTATGAGGAAGTACTATAGCGCTATAGATGATAAGTACAGTATGTGGAAGTACTATAGCGCTATAGATGATAAGTACAGTATGAGGAAGTACTATAGCGCTAGAGATGATAAGTACAGTATGAGGAAGTACTATAGTGCTATAGATGATTAGTACAGTATGAGGAAGTACTATGCTGCTATAGATGATAAGAACAGTTTGAGGAAGTACTATAGCGCTATAGATGATAAGTACAGTATGAGGAATAACTATAGCGCTATAGATGATAAGTACAGTATGAGGAAGGACTATAGTGCTATAGATGATAAGTACAGTATGAGGAAGTACTATCGCGCTATAGATGATAAGTACAGAATTAGGAAGTACTATAGTGCTATAGATGATATGTACAGTATGAGGAAGGATTATAGCGCTATAGATGATAAGTACAGTATGAGGAAGTACAATGGCGCTATAGATAAGTACAGTATGAGGAAGTACTACAGCGCTATAGATGATAAGTACAGTATGAGGAAGTACTATGGTGCTATAGATGATAAGTACAGTATGAGGAAGTACTATAGCGCTGTAGATGATAAGTACAGTATGAGGAAGTACCATGGCGCTATTGATGATAAGTACAGTGTGAGGAAGTACTATAGTGCTATTCATGATAAGTACAGTATGAGGAAGTACTATAGCGCTATAGATGATAAGTACAGTATGTGGAAGTACTATGGCACTATAAATGATAAGTACAGTATGAGGAAGTACTATAGCGCTATAGATGATAAGTACAGTATGAGGAAGTACTATAGCGTTATAGATGATAAGTACAGTATGAGGAAGTACTATAGTGCTATAGATGATAAGTACAGTATGAGGAAGTACTATAGCGCTATAGATGATAAGTACAGTATGTGGAAGTACTATGGCGCTATAGATGATAAGTACAGTATGAGGAAGTACTATAGCGCTATAGATGATAAGTACAGTATGAGGAAGTACTATAGCGCTACAGATGATAAGTACAGTATGAGGAAGTATTATGGCGCTATAGATGATAAGTACAGTATGAGGAAGTACTATAGCGCTATAGATGATAAGTACAGTATGAGGAAGTACTATAGCGCTATAGATGATAAGTACAGTATGAGGAAGTACTATAGCGCTATAGATGATAAGTACAGTATGAGGAAGTACTATAGCGCTATAGATAAGTACAGTATGAGGAAGTACTATAGCGCTATAGATGATAAGTACAGTATGAGGAAGTACTGTAGCGCTATAGATGATAAGTACAGTATGAGGAAGTACTATAGGGCTATAGATGATAAGTACAGTATGAGGAAGTACTATAGTGCTATAGATGATAAGTACAGTATGAGGAAGTACTATAGCGCTATAGATGATAAGTACAGTATGTGGAAGTACTATGGCGCTATAGATGATAAGTACAGTATGAGGAAGTACTATAGCGCTATAGATGATAAGTACAGTATGAGGAAGTACTATAGCGCTACAGATGATAAGTACAGTATGAGGAAGTATTATGGCGCTATAGATGATAAGTACAGTATGAGGAAGTACTATAGCGCTATAGATGATAAGTACAGTATGAGGAAGTACTATAGCGCTATAGATGATAAGTACAGTATGAGGAAGTACTATAGCGCTATAGATGATAAGTACAGTATGAGGAAGTACTATAGCGCTATAGATAAGTACAGTATGAGGAAGTACTATAGCGCTATAGATGATAAGTACAGTATGAGGAAGTACTGTAGCGCTATAGATGATAAGTACAGTATGAGGAAGTACTATAGCGCTATAGATGATAAGTACAGTATGAGTAAGTACTATAGCGCTATAGATTATGATAAATACAGTATGAGGAAGTACTATAGCGCTATAGTTGATAAGTACAGTATGAGGAAGTACTATAGCGCTATAGATAAGTACAGTATGAGGAAGTACTATAGCGCTATAGATGATAAGTACAGTAGGAGGAAGTACTGTAGCGCTATAGATGATAAGTACAGAATGAGGAAGTACTATAGCGCTATAGATGATAAGTACAGTATGAGGAAGTACTATAGCGCTATAGATGATGATAAGTACAGTATGAGGAAGTACTATAGCGCTATAGATGATAAGTACAGTATGAGGAAGTACTATAGCGCTATAGATGATAAGTACAGTATGAGGAAGAACTATAGCGCTATAGATGATAAGTACAATATGAGGAAGTACTATAGCGCTATAGATAAGTACAGTATGAGGAAGTACTATAGCGCTATAGATAATAAGTACAGTATGAGGAAGTACTATAGCACTATAGATGATAAGTACAGTATGAGGAAGTACTATAGCGCTATAGATTATAAGTACAGTATGAGGAAGTACTATAGCGCTATAGATGATGATAAGTACAGTATGAGGAAGTACTATAGCGCTATAGATGATAAGTGCAGTATGAGGAAGTACAATAGTGCTATAGATGATAAGTACAGTATGAGGAAGTATTATGGCGCTATAGATGATAAGTACAGTATGAGGAAGTACTATAGCGCTATAGATGATTAGTACAGTATGAGTAAGTACAATAGTGCTATAGATGATAAGTACAGTATGAGGAAGTACTATGTGGCACTATAGATGATAAGTACAGTATGAAGAAGTACTATAGCGCTACAGATGATAAGTACAGTATGAGGAAGTACTATGTGGCGCTATAGAGGATAAGTACAGTATGAGGAAGTACTATAGCGCTATAGATGATAAGTACAGTATGAGAAAGTACTATAGGGCTATAGATGATAAGTACAGTATGAGGAAGTACTATGTGGTGCTATAGAGGATAAGTACAGTATGAGGAAGTACTATGGTGCTATAGATGATAAGTACAGTATGAGGAAGTATTATGGCGCTATAGATGATAAGTACAGTATGAGGAAGTGCTATAGCGTTATAGATAAGTACAGTATGAGGAAGTACTATGGCGCTATAGATAATAAGTACAGTATGAGGAAGTACTATGGTGCTATAGATGATAAGTACAGTATGAGGAAGTACTATGGCACTATAGATGATAAGTACAGTATGAGGAAGTACTATGGCGCTATAAATGATAAGTACAGTATGAGGAAGTACTATAGCGCTATAGATGATAAGTACAGTATGAGGAAGTACTATGGTGCTATAGATGATAAGTACAGTATGAGGAAATACTATAGTGCATTAGATGATAAGTACAGTATGAAGAAGTACTATGGCGCTATAGATGATAAGTACAGTATGAGGAAGTACTATGGCGCTATAGATGATAAGAACAGTATGAGGAAGTACTATAGCGCTATAGATGATAAGTAAAGTATGAGGAAGTACTATAGCGCTATAGATGATAAGTACAGTATGAGGAAGTACAATAGCGCTATAGATGAAAAGTACAGTATGAGGAAGTAGTATAGCGCTATAGATGATAAGTAGAGTATGAGGAAGTACTATGGTGCTATAGATGATAAGTACAGTATGAAGAAGTACTATGGCGCTATAGATGATAAGTACAGTATGAGGAAGTAGTATAGCGCTATAGATGATAAGTGCATTATGAGGAAGTACTATAGTGCATTAGATGATAAGTACAGTATGAGGAAGTACTATAGCGCTATAGATGATAAGTACAGAATGAGGAAGTACTATAGCACTATAGAGGATAAGTACAGTATGAGGATGTACTATAGTGCTATAGAGTATAAGTACAGTATGAGGAAGTACTATAGCACTATAGATGATAAGTACAGTATGAGGAAGTACTATAGGGCTATAGATGATAAGTACAGTATGAGGAAGTACTATGGCGCTATAGATGATAAGTACAGTTTGAGGAAGTACTATAGCGCTATAGATAAGAACAGTATGAGGAAGTACTATAGGGCTATAGATGATAAGTACAGTATGAGGAAGTACTATGGCGCTATAGATGATAAGTACAGAATGAGGAAGTACTATGGCACTATAGATGATAAGTACAGTATGAGGAAGTACTATAGCGCTGTAGATGATAAGTACAGTATGAGGAAGTACTATGGCGCTATAGATGATAAGTAAAGTATGAGGAAGTACTATAGCGCTATAGATGATAAGTACAGTATGAGGAAGTACTATAGCGCTATAGATGATAAGTACAGTATGAGGAAGTACTATAGCGCTATAGATGATAAGTACAGTATGAGAAAGTACTATAGCGCTATAGATGATAAGTTCAGTATGAGGAAGTACAATAGGGCTATAGATGATATGTACAGTATGAGGAAGTAATATAGCGCTATAGATGATAAGTACAGTATGAGGAAGTACTATAGCGCTATAGATGATAAGTACAGTATGTGGAAGTAATATAGCGCTATAGATGATAAGTACAGTATGTGGAAGTACTATGGTGCTATAGATGATAAGTACAGTATGAGGAAGTACTATAGTGCATTAGATGATAAGTACAGTATGCAGAAGTACTATGGCGCTATAGATGATAAGTACAGTATGAGGAAGTACTATAGGGCTATAGATGATAAGTACAGTATGAGGAAGTACTATAGCGCTATAGATGATAAGTACAGTATGAGGAAGTACTATAGGGCTATAGATGATAAGTACAGTATGAGGAAGTACTATGGCGCTATAGATGACAAGTTCAGTATGAGGAAGTACTATAGGGCTATAGATGATAAGTACAGTATGAGGAAGTACTATAGGGCTATAGATGATAAGTACAGTATGAGGAAGTAATATAGCGCTATAGATGATAAGTACAGTATGAGGAAGTACTATAGTGCATTAGATGATAAGTACAGTATGAAGAAGTACTATGGCGCTATAGATGATAAGTACAGTATGAAGAAGTACTATGGCGCTATAGATGATAAGTACAGTATGAGGAAGTAATATAGCGCTATAGATGATAAGTACAGTATGAGGAAGTACTATAGCGCTATAGATGATAAGTACAGTATGAGGAAGTACTATAGCGCTATAGATGATAAGTACAGTATGAGGAAGTACTATAGGGCTATAGATGATAAGTACAGTATGAGGAAGTACTATAGCGCTATAGATGATAAGTACAGTATGAGGAAGTACTATAGCGCTATAGATGATAAGTACAGTATGAGGAAGTACTATGGCGCTATAGATCATAAGTACAGTATGAGGAAGTACTATAGTGCTATAGATGATAAGTACAGTAGGAGGAAGTATTATGGCGCTATAGATGATAAGTACAGTATGAGGAAGTACTATAGCGCTATAGATGATAAGTATAGTAGGAGGAAGCACTATAGCGCTATAGATGATAAGTACAGTATGAGGAAGTAGTATAGTGCTATAGATGATAAGTACAGTATGAGGAAGTATTATGGCGCTATAGATGATAAGTACAGTATGAGGAAGTACTATAGCGTTATAGATGATAAGTACAGTATGAGGAAGTTCTATGGTTCTATAGATGATAAGTACAGTATGAGGAAGTACTATAGCGCTATAGATGATAAGTACAGTATTAGGAAGTACTATAGCGCTATAGATGATAATTACAGTATGAGGAAGTACTATAGCGTTATAGATTATAAGTACAGTATGAGGAAGTACTATAGCGCTATAGATGATAAGTACAGTATGAGGAAGTACTATAGCGCTATAGATGATAAGTTCAGTATGAGGAAGTACTATAGGGCTATAGATGATAAGTACAGTATGAGGAAGTACTATAGCGCTATAGATGATAAGTACAGTATGAGGAAGTACTATAGGGCTATAGATGATAAGTACAGTATGAGGAAGTACTATAGCGCTATAGATGATAAGTACAGTATGAGGAAGTACTATAGCGCTATAGATGATAAGTACAGTATGAGGAAGTACTATAGCGCTATAGATGATAAGTACAGTATGAGGAAGTACTATAGCGCTATAGATGATAAGTACAGTATTAGGAAGTACTATAGCGCTATAGATGATAAGTACAGTATGAGGAAGTACTATAGCGCTATAGATGATAAGTACAGTATGAGGAAGTACTATAGCGCTATAGATGATAAGTACAGTATGAGGAAGTACTATAGCGCTATAGATGATAAGTTCAGTATGAGGAAGTACTATAGGGCTATAGATGATAAGTACAGTATGAGGAAGTACTATAGCGCTATAGATGATAAGTACAGTATGAGGAAGTACTATAGGGCTATAGATGATAAGTACAGTATGAGGAAGTACTATAGCGCTATAGATGATAAGTACAGTATGAGGAAGTACTATAGGGCTATAGATGATAAGTACAGTATGAGGAAGTACTATAGCGCTATAGATGATAAGTACAGTATGAGGAAGTACTATAGCGCTATAGATGATAAGTACAGTATGAGGAAGTACTATAGGGCTATAGATGATAAGTACAGTATGAAGAAGTACTATGGCGCTATAGATGATAAGTACAGTTTATGGAAGTACTATAGCGCTATAGATAAGTACAGTATGAGGAAGTACTATAGGGTTATAGATGATAAGTACAGTATGAGGAAGTACTATGGCGCTATAGATGATAAGTACAGTATGAGGAAGTACTACGGCGCTATAGATGGTAAGTACAGTATGAGGAAGTACTATAGCGCTGTAGATGATAAGTACAGTATGAGGAAGTACTATGGCGCTATAGATGATAAGTACAGTATGAGGAAGTACTATAGCGCTATACATGATAAGTACAGTATGATGAAGTACTATAGCGCTATAGATGATAAGTACAGTATGAGGAAGTACTATAGCGCTATAGATGATAAGTACAGTATGTGGAAGTACTATAGCGCTATAGATGATAAGTACAGTATGTGGAAGTACTATGGCGCTATAGATGATAAGTACAGTATGAGGAAGTACTATAGCGCTATAGATGAAAAGTACAGTATGAGGAAGTACAATAGCGCTATAGATTATAAGAACAGTATGAGGAAGTACTATAGCGCTATAGATGATAAGTAGAGTATGAGGAAGTACTATGGCGCTATAGATGATAAGTACAGTATGAGGAAGTACTAAAGCGCTATAGATGATAAGTACAGTATGAGGAAGTACAATAGCGCTATAGATGATAAGTACAGTATGAGGAAGTACTATAGCGCTATAGATGATAAGTACAGTATGAGGAAGTACTACAGCGCTATAGATGAAAAGTACAGTATGAGGAAGTAGTATAGCGCTATAGATGATAAGTGCATTATGAGGAAGTACTATAGTGCATTAGATGATAAGTACATTATGAGGAAGTACTATAGCGCTATAGATGATAAGTATAGTATGAGGAAGTACTATAGCACTATAGAGGATAAGTACAGTATGAGGATGTACTATAGTGCTATAGAGGATAAGTACAGTATGAGGAAGTACTATAGCGCTATAGATGATAAGTACAGTATGAGGAAGTACTATAGCGCTATAGATGATAAGTACAGTATGTGGAAGTAATATAGCGCTATAGATGATAAGTACAGTATGTGGAAGTACTATGGTGCTATAGATGATAAGTACAGTATGAGGAAGTACTATAGTGCATTAGATGATAAGTACAGTATGAAGAAGTACTATGGCGCTATAGATGATAAGTACAGTATGAGGAAGTACTATAGGGCTATAGATGATAAGTACAGTATGAGGAAGTACTATAGCGCTATAGATGATAAGTACAGTATGAGGAAGTACTATAGGGCTATAGATGATAAGTACAGTATGAGGAAGTACTATGGCGCTATAGATGACAAGTTCAGTATGAGGAAGTACTATAGGGCTATAGATGATAAGTACAGTATGAGGAAGTACTATAGGGCTATAGATGATAAGTACAGTATGAGGAAGTAATATAGCGCTATAGATGATAAGTACAGTATGAGGAAGTACTATAGTGCATTAGATGATAAGTACAGTATGAAGAAGTACTATGGCGCTCTAGATGATAAGTACAGTATGAAGAAGTACTATGGCGCTATAGATGATAAGTACAGTATGAGGAAGTAATATAGCGCTATAGATGATAAGTATGAGGAAGTACTATAGCGCTATAGATGATAAGTACAGTATGAGGAAGTACTATAGCGCTATAGATGATAAGTACAGTATGAGGAAGTACTATAGGGTATTAGAATGATAAGTACAGTATGAGGAAGTACTATAGCGCTATAGATGATAAGTACAGTATGAGGAAGTACTAGCCTAGATAGGTACAGTATGAGGAAGGTACTATGGCGCTATAGATCATAAGTACAGTATGAGGAAGTACTATAGTGCTATAGATGATAAGTACAGTAGGAGGAAGTATTATGGCGCTATAGATGATAAGTACAGTATGAGGAAGTACTATAGCGCTATAGATGATAAGTACAGTAGGAGGAAGCACGTATAGCGCTATAGATGATAAGTACAGTATGAGGAAGTAGTATAGTGCTATAGATGATAAGTACAGTATGAGGAAGTATTATGGCGCTATAGATGATAAGTACAGTATGAGGAAGTACATATAGCGTTATAGATGATAAGTACAGTATGAGGAAGTTCTATGGTGCTATAGATGATAAGTACAGTATGAGGAAGTACTATAGCGCTATAGATGATAAGTACAGTATTAGGAAGTACTATAGCGCTATAGATGATAAGTACAGTATGAGGAAGTACTATAGCGTTATAGATGATAAGTACAGTATGAGGAAGTACTATAGCGCTATAGATGATAAGTACAGTATGAGGAAGTACTATAGCGCTATAGATGATAAGTTCAGTATGAGGAAGTACTATAGGGGCTATAGATGATAAGTACAGTATGAGGAAGTACTATAGCGCTATAGATGATAAGTACAGTATGAGGAAGTACTATAGGGCTATAGATGATAAGTACAGTATGAGGAAGTACTATAGCGCTATAGATGATAAGTACAGTATGAGGAAGTACTATAGCGCTATAGATGATAAGTACAGTATGAGGAATGTACTATAGCGCTATAGATGATAAGTACAGTATGAGGAAGTACTATAGCGCTATAGATGATAAGTACAGTATTAGGAAGTACTATAGCGCTATAGATGATAAGTACAGTATGAGGAAGTACTATAGCGCTATAGATGATAAGTACAGTATGAGGAAGTACTTATAGCGCTATAGATGATAAGTACAGTATGAGGAAGTACTATAGCGCTATAGATGATAAGTTCAGTCATGAGGAAGTACTATAGGGCTATAGATGATAAGTACAGTATGAGGAAGTACTATAGCGCTATAGATGATAAGTACAGTATGAGGAAGTACTATAGGGCTATAGATGATAAGTACAGTAATGAGGAAGTACTATAGCGCTATAGATGATAAGTACAGTATGAGGAAGTACTATAGGGCTATAGATGATAAGTACAGTATGAGGAAGTACTATAGCGCTATAGATGATAAGTACAGTATGAGGAGAGTACTATAGCGCTATAGATGATAAGTACAGTATGAGGAAGTACTATAGGGGCTATAGATGATAAGTACAGTATGAAGAAGTACTATGGCGCTATAGATGATAAGTACAGTTTATGGAAGTACTATAGCGCTATAGATAAAGTACAGTATGAGGAAGTACTATAGGGTTATTAGATGATAAGTACAGTATGAGGAAGTACTATGGCGCTATAGATGATAAGTACAGTATGAGGAAGTACTATGGCGCTATAGATGGTAAGTACAGTATGAGGAAGTACTATAGCGCTGTAGATGATAAGTACAGTATGAGGAAGTACTATGGTGCTATAGATGATAAGTACAGTATGAGGAAGTACTATAGCGCTATACATGATAAGTACAGTATGATGAAGTACTATAGCGCTATAGATGATAAGTACAGTATGAGGAAGTACTATAGCGCTATAGATGATAAGTACAGTATGTGGAAGTACTATAGCGCTATAGATGATAAGTACAGTATGTGGAAGTACTATGGCGCTATAGATGATAAGTACAGTATGAGGAAGTACTATAGCGCTATAGATGAAAAGTACAGTATGAGGAAGTACAATAGCGCTATAGATGATAAGAACAGTATGTGGAAGTACTATAGCGCTATAGATGATAAGTAGAGTATGAGGAAGTACTATGGCGCTATAGATGATAAGTACAGTATGAGGAAGTACTATAGCGCTATAGATGATAAGTACAGTATGAGGAAGTACAATAGCGCTACAGATGATAAGTACAGTATGAGGAAGTACTATAGCGCTATAGATGATAAGTACAGTATGAGGAAGTACTACAGCGCTATAGATGAAAAGTACAGTATGAGGAAGTAGTATAGCGCTATAGATGATAAGTGCATTATGAGGAAGTACTATAGTGCATTAGATGATAAGTACAGTATGAGGAAGTACTATAGCGCTATAGATGATAAGTACAGTATGAGGAAGTACTATAGCACTATAGAGGATAAGTACAGTATGAGGATGTACTATAGTGCTATAGAGGATAAGTACAGTATGAGGAAGTACTATAGCGCTATAGATGATAAGTACAGTATGAGGAAGTACTATAGCGCTATAGATAAGTACAGTATGAGGAAGTACTATAGGCTATAGATGATAAGTACAGTATGAGGAAGTACTATGGCGCTATAGATGATAAGTACAGTATGAGGAAGTACTATGGCGCTATAGATGATAAGTACAGTATGAGGAAGTACTATAGCGCTGTAGATGATAAGTACAGTATGAGGAAGTACTATGGCGCTATAGATGATAAGTAAAGTATGAGGAAGTACTATAGCGCTATAGATGATAAGTACAGTATGAGGAAGTACTATAGCGCTATAGATGATAAGTACAGTATGAGGAAGTACTATAGCGCTATAGATGATAAGTACAGTATGAGAAAGTACTATAGCGCTATAGATGATAAGTTCAGTATGAGGAAGTACTATAGGGCTATAGATGATAAGTACAGTATGAGGAAGTACTATAGCGCTATAGATCATAAGTACAGTATGAGGAAGTGCTATAGCGCTATAGATGATAAGTACAGTATGTGGAAGTAATATAGCGCTATAGATGATAAGTACAGTATGTGGAAGTAATATAGCGCTATAGATGATAAGTACAGTATGTGGAAGTACTATGGTGCTATAGATGATAAGTACAGTATGAGGAAGTACTATAGTGCATTAGATGATAAGTACAGTATGAAGAAGTACTATGGCGCTATAGATGATAAGTACAGTATGAGGAAGTACTATAGGGCTATAGATGATAAGTACAGTATGAGGAAGTACTATAGCGCTATAGATGATAAGTACAGTATGAGGAAGTACTATAGGGCTATAGATGATAAGTACAGTATGAGGAAGTACTATGGCGCTATAGATGATAAGTTCAGTATGAGGAAGTACTATAGGGCTATAGATGATAAGTACAGTATGAGGAAGTACTATGGCGCTATAGATGATAAGTACAGTATGAGGAAGTACTATATCGCTATAGATGATAAGTACAGTATGAGGAAGTACTATAGGGCTATAAATGATAAGTACAGTATGAGGAAGTACTATAGCGCTATAGATGATAAGTACAGTATGAGGAAGTACTATAGCGCTATAGATGATAAGTACAGTATGAGGAAGTACTATAGCGCTATAGATGATAAGTACAGTATGAGGAAGTACTATAGCGCTATAGATGATAAGTACAGTATGAGGAAGTACTATAGCGCTATAGATGATAAGTACAGTATGAGGAAGTACTATAGCGCTATAGATGATAAGTACAGTATGAGGAAGTACTATAGCGCTATAGATGATAAGTACAGTATGAGGAAGTACTATAGCGCTATAGATGATAAGTACAGTATGAATAAGTACTATGGCGCTATAGATGATAAGTACAGTATGAGGAAGTACTATAGCGCTATAGATGATAAGTACAGTATGAGGAAGTACTATAGGGCTATAGATGATAAGTACAGTATGAGGAAGTACTATGGCGCTATAGATGATAAGTACAGTATGAGGAAGTATTATAGTGCTATAGATGATAAGTACAGTATGAGGATGTACTATGGTGCTATAGATCATAAGTACAGTATGAGGAAGTACTATAGCGCTATAGATGATAAGTACAGTATGAGGAAGTATTATGGCGCTATAGATGATAAGTACAGTATGAGGAAGTACTATAGCGCTATAGATGATAAGTACAGTATGAGGAAGCACTATAGCGCTATAGATGATAAGTACAGTATGAGGAAGTAGTATAGTGCTATAGATGATAAGTACAGTATGAGGAAGTATTATGGCGCTATAGATGATAAGTACAGTATGAGGAAGTACTATAGCATTATAGATGAAAAGTACAGTATGAGGTAGTTCTATGGTGCTATAGATAAGTACAGTATGAGGAAGTACTATAGCGCTATAGATGATAAGTACAGTATTAGGAAGTACTATAGCGCTATAGATGATAAGTACAGTATGAGGAAGTACTATAGCGCTATAGATGATAAGTACAGTATGAGGAAGTACTATAGGGCTATAGATGATAAGTACAGTATGAGGAAGTACTATAGGGCTATAGATGATAAGTACAGTATGAGGAAGTACTATAGCGCTATAGATGATAAGTACAGTATGAGGAAGTACTATAGGGCTATAGATGATAAGTACAGTATGAGGAAGTACTATAGCGCTATAGATGATAAGTACAGCATGAGGAAGTACTATAGGGCTATAGATGATAAGTACAGTATGAGGAAGTACTATAGCGCTAAAGATGATAAGTACAGTATGAGGAAGTACAATAGCGCTATAGATGATAAGAACAGTATGTGGAAGTACTATAGCGCTATAGATGATAAGTACAGTATGAGGAAGTACTATGGCGCTATAGATGATAAGTACAGTATGAGGAAGTACTATAGCGCTATAGATGATAAGTGCAGTATGAGGAAGTACAATAGCGCTATAGATGATAAGTACAGTATGAGGAAGTACTATAGCGCATAGATGATAAGTACAGTATGAGGAAGTACTATAGCGCTATAGATAAGTACAGTATGTGGAAGTAATATAGCACTATAGATGATAAGTACAGTATGTGCAAGTACTATGGTGCTATAGATGATAAGTACAGTATGAGGAAGTACTATAGTGCATTAGATGATAAGTACAGTATGAAGAAGTACTATGGCGCTATAGATGATAAGTACAGTATGAGGAAGTACTATAGCGCTATAGATGATAAGTACAGTATGAGGAAGTACTATAGCGCTATAGATGATAAGTTCAGTATGAGGAAGTACTATAGGGCTATAGATGATAAGTACAGTATGAGGAAGTACTATAGCGCTATAGATGATAAGTACAGTATGAGGAAGTACTATAGGGCTATAGATGATAAGTACAGTATGAGGAAGTACTATAGCGCTATAGATGATAAGTACAGTATGAGGAAGTACTATAGCGCTATAGATGATAAGTACAGTATGAGGAAGTACTATAGCGCTATAGATGATAAGTACAGTATGAGGAAGTACTATAGCGCTATAGATGATAAGTACAGTATTAGGAAGTACTATAGCGCTATAGATGATAAGTACAGTATGAGGAAGTACTATGGCGCTATAGATCATAAGTACAGTATGAGGAAGTACTATAGTGCTATAGATGATAAGTACAGTAGGAGGAAGTATTATGGCGCTATAGATGATAAGTACAGTATGAGGAAGTACTATAGCGCTATAGATGATAAGTATAGTAGGAGGAAGCACTATAGCGCTATAGATGATAAGTACAGTATGAGGAAGTAGTATAGTGCTATAGATGATAAGTACAGTATGAGGAAGTATTATGGCGCTATAGATGATAAGTACAGTATGAGGAAGTACTATAGCGTTATAGATGATAAGTACAGTATGAGGAAGTTCTATGGTTCTATAGATGATAAGTACAGTATGAGGAAGTACTATAGCGCTATAGATGATAAGTACAGTATTAGGAAGTACTATAGCGCTATAGATGATAATTACAGTATGAGGAAGTACTATAGCGTTATAGATTATAAGTACAGTATGAGGAAGTACTATAGCGCTATAGATGATAAGTACAGTATGAGGAAGTACTATAGCGCTATAGATGATAAGTTCAGTATGAGGAAGTACTATAGGGCTATAGATGATAAGTACAGTATGAGGAAGTACTATAGCGCTATAGATGATAAGTACAGTATGAGGAAGTACTATAGGGCTATAGATGATAAGTACAGTATGAGGAAGTACTATAGCGCTATAGATGATAAGTACAGTATGAGGAAGTACTATAGCGCTATAGATGATAAGTACAGTATGAGGAAGTACTATAGCGCTATAGATGATAAGTACAGTATGAGGAAGTACTATAGCGCTATAGATGATAAGTACAGTATTAGGAAGTACTATAGCGCTATAGATGATAAGTACAGTATGAGGAAGTACTATAGCGCTATAGATGATAAGTACAGTATGAGGAAGTACTATAGCGCTATAGATGATAAGTACAGTATGAGGAAGTACTATAGCGCTATAGATGATAAGTTCAGTATGAGGAAGTACTATAGGGCTATAGATGATAAGTACAGTATGAGGAAGTACTATAGCGCTATAGATGATAAGTACAGTATGAGGAAGTACTATAGGGCTATAGATGATAAGTACAGTATGAGGAAGTACTATAGCGCTATAGATGATAAGTACAGTATGAGGAAGTACTATAGGGCTATAGATGATAAGTACAGTATGATGAAGTACTATAGCGCTATAGATGATAAGTACAGTATGAGGAAGTACTATAGCGCTATAGATGATAAGTACAGTATGAGGAAGTACTATAGGGCTATAGATGATAAGTACAGTATGAAGAAGTACTATGGCGCTATAGATGATAAGTACAGTTTATGGAAGTACTATAGCGCTATAGATAAGTACAGTATGAGGAAGTACTATAGGGTTATAGATGATAAGTACAGTATGAGGAAGTACTATGGCGCTATAGATGATAAGTACAGTATGAGGAAGTACTACGGCGCTATAGATGGTAAGTACAGTATGAGGAAGTACTATAGCGCTGTAGATGATAAGTACAGTATGAGGAAGTACTATGGCGCTATAGATGATAAGTACAGTATGAGGAAGTACTATAGCGCTATACATGATAAGTACAGTATGATGAAGTACTATAGCGCTATAGATGATAAGTACAGTATGAGGAAGTACTATAGCGCTATAGATGATAAGTACAGTATGTGGAAGTACTATAGCGCTATAGATGATAAGTACAGTATGTGGAAGTACTATGGCGCTATAGATGATAAGTACAGTATGAGGAAGTACTATAGCGCTATAGATGAAAAGTACAGTATGAGGAAGTACAATAGCGCTATAGATTATAAGAACAGTATGAGGAAGTACTATAGCGCTATAGATGATAAGTAGAGTATGAGGAAGTACTATGGCGCTATAGATGATAAGTACAGTATGAGGAAGTACTAAAGCGCTATAGATGATAAGTACAGTATGAGGAAGTACAATAGCGCTATAGATGATAAGTACAGTATGAGGAAGTACTATAGCGCTATAGATGATAAGTACAGTATGAGGAAGTACTACAGCGCTATAGATGAAAAGTACAGTATGAGGAAGTAGTATAACGCTATAGATGATAAGTGCATTATGAGGAAGTACTATAGTGCATTAGATGATAAGTACATTATGAGGAAGTACTATAGCGCTATAGATGATAAGTACAGTATGAGGAAGTACTATAGCACTATAGAGGATAAGTACAGTATGAGGATGTACTATAGTGCTATAGAGGATAAGTACAGTATGAGGAAGTACTATAGCGCTATAGATGATAAGTACAGTATGAGGAAGTACTATAGCGCTATAGATGATAAGTACAGTATGTGGAAGTAATATAGCGCTATAGATGATAAGTACAGTATGTGGAAGTACTATGGTGCTATAGATGATAAGTACAGTATGAGGAAGTACTATAGTGCATTAGATGATAAGTACAGTATGAAGAAGTACTATGGCGCTATAGATGATAAGTACAGTATGAGGAAGTACTATAGGGCTATAGATGATAAGTACAGTATGAGGAAGTACTATAGCGCTATAGATGATAAGTACAGTATGAGGAAGTACTATAGGGCTATAGATGATAAGTACAGTATGAGGAAGTACTATGGCGCTATAGATGACAAGTTCAGTATGAGGAAGTACTATAGGGCTATAGATGATAAGTACAGTATGAGGAAGTACTATAGGGCTATAGATGATAAGTACAGTATGAGGAAGTAATATAGCGCTATAGATGATAAGTACAGTATGAGGAAGTACTATAGTGCATTAGATGATAAGTACAGTATGAAGAAGTACTATGGCGCTCTAGATGATAAGTACAGTATGAAGAAGTACTATGGCGCTATAGATGATAAGTACAGTATGAGGAAGTAATATAGCGCTATAGATGATAAGTACAGTATGAGGAAGTACTATAGCGCTATAGATGATAAGTACAGTATGAGGAAGTACTATAGCGCTATAGATGATAAGTACAGTATGAGGAAGTACTATAGGGTTATAGATGATAAGTACAGTATGAGGAAGTACTATAGCGCTATAGATGATAAGTACAGTATGAGGAAGTACTATAGCGCTATAGATGATAAGTACAGTATGAGGAAGTACTATGGCGCTATAGATCATAAGTACAGTATGAGGAAGTACTATAGTGCTATAGATGATAAGTACAGTAGGAGGAAGTATTATGGCGCTATAGATGATAAGTACAGTATGAGGAAGTACTATAGCGCTATAGATGATAAGTACAGTAGGAGGAAGCACTATAGCGCTATAGATGATAAGTACAGTATGAGGAAGTAGTATAGTGCTATAGATGATAAGTACAGTATGAGGAAGTATTATGGCGCTATAGATGATAAGTACAGTATGAGGAAGTACTATAGCGTTATAGATGATAAGTACAGTATGAGGAAGTTCTATGGTGCTATAGATGATAAGTACAGTATGAGGAAGTACTATAGCGCTATAGATGATAAGTACAGTATTAGGAAGTACTATAGCGCTATAGATGATAAGTACAGTATGAGGAAGTACTATAGCGTTATAGATGATAAGTACAGTATGAGGAAGTACTATAGCGCTATAGATGATAAGTACAGTATGAGGAAGTACTATAGCGCTATAGATGATAAGTTCAGTATGAGGAAGTACTATAGGGCTATAGATGATAAGTACAGTATGAGGAAGTACTATAGCGCTATAGATGATAAGTACAGTATGAGGAAGTACTATAGGGCTATAGATGATAAGTACAGTATGAGGAAGTACTATAGCGCTATAGATGATAAGTACAGTATGAGGAAGTACTATAGCGCTATAGATGATAAGTACAGTATGAGGAAGTACTATAGCGCTATAGATGATAAGTACAGTATGAGGAAGTACTATAGCGCTATAGATGATAAGTACAGTATTAGGAAGTACTATAGCGCTATAGATGATAAGTACAGTATGAGGAAGTACTATAGCGCTATAGATGATAAGTACAGTATGAGGAAGTACTATAGCGCTATAGATGATAAGTACAGTATGAGGAAGTACTATAGCGCTATAGATGATAAGTTCAGTATGAGGAAGTACTATAGGGCTATAGATGATAAGTACAGTATGAGGAAGTACTATAGCGCTATAGATGATAAGTACAGTATGAGGAAGTACTATAGGGCTATAGATGATAAGTACAGTATGAGGAAGTACTATAGCGCTATAGATGATAAGTACAGTATGAGGAAGTACTATAGGGCTATAGATGATAAGTACAGTATGAGGAAGTACTATAGCGCTATAGATGATAAGTACAGTATGAGGAAGTACTATAGCGCTATAGATGATAAGTACAGTATGAGGAAGTACTATAGGGCTATAGATGATAAGTACAGTATGAAGAAGTACTATGGCGCTATAGATGATAAGTACAGTTTATGGAAGTACTATAGCGCTATAGATAAGTACAGTATGAGGAAGTACTATAGGGTTATAGATGATAAGTACAGTATGAGGAAGTACTATGGCGCTATAGATGATAAGTACAGTATGAGGAAGTACTATGGCGCTATAGATGGTAAGTACAGTATGAGGAAGTACTATAGCGCTGTAGATGATAAGTACAGTATGAGGAAGTACTATGGTGCTATAGATGATAAGTACAGTATGAGGAAGTACTATAGCGCTATACATGATAAGTACAGTATGATGAAGTACTATAGCGCTATAGATGATAAGTACAGTATGAGGAAGTACTATAGCGCTATAGATGATAAGTACAGTATGTGGAAGTACTATAGCGCTATAGATGATAAGTACAGTATGTGGAAGTACTATGGCGCTATAGATGATAAGTACAGTATGAGGAAGTACTATAGCGCTATAGATGAAAAGTACAGTATGAGGAAGTACAATAGCGCTATAGATGATAAGAACAGTATGTGGAAGTACTATAGCGCTATAGATGATAAGTAGAGTATGAGGAAGTACTATGGCGCTATAGATGATAAGTACAGTATGAGGAAGTACTATAGCGCTATAGATGATAAGTACAGTATGAGGAAGTACAATAGCGCTACAGATGATAAGTACAGTATGAGGAAGTACTATAGCGCTATAGATGATAAGTACAGTATGAGGAAGTACTACAGCGCTATAGATGAAAAGTACAGTATGAGGAAGTAGTATAGCGCTATAGATGATAAGTGCATTATGAGGAAGTACTATAGTGCATTAGATGATAAGTACAGTATGAGGAAGTACTATAGCGCTATAGATGATAAGTACAGTATGAGGAAGTACTATAGCACTATAGAGGATAAGTACAGTATGAGGATGTACTATAGTGCTATAGAGGATAAGTACAGTATGAGGAAGTACTATAGCGCTATAGATGATAAGTACAGTATGAGGAAGTACTATAGCGCTATAGATGATAAGTACAGTATGTGGAAGTAATATAGCGCTATAGATGATAAGTACAGTATGTGGAAGTACTATGGTGCTATAGATGATAAGTACAGTATGAGGAAGTACTATAGTGCATTAGATGATAAGTACAGTATGAAGAAGTACTATAGCGCTATAGATAAGTACAGTATGAGGAAGTACTATAGGCTATAGATGATAAGTACAGTATGAGGAAGTACTATGGCGCTATAGATGATAAGTACAGTATGAGGAAGTACTATGGCGCTATAGATGATAAGTACAGTATGTGGAAGTAATATAGCGCTATAGATGATAAGTACAGTATGTGGAAGTACTATAGGGCTATAGATGATAAGTACAGTATGAGGAAGTACTATAGGGCTATAGATGATAAGTACAGTATGAGGAAGTAATATAGCGCTATAGATGATAAGTACAGTATGAGGAAGTACTATAGTGCATTAGATGATAAGTACAGTATGAAGAAGTACTATGGCGCTCTAGATGATAAGTACAGTATGAAGAAGTACTATGGCGCTATAGATGATAAGTACAGTATGAGGAAGTAATATAGCGCTATAGATGATAAGTACAGTATGAGGAAGTACTATAGCGCTATAGATGATAAGTACAGTATGAGGAAGTACTATAGCGCTATAGATGATAAGTACAGTATGAGGAAGTACTATAGGGTTATAGATGATAAGTACAGTATGAGGAAGTACTATAGCGCTATAGATGATAAGTACAGTATGAGGAAGTACTATAGCGCTATAGATGATAAGTACAGTATGAGGAAGTACTATGGCGCTATAGATCATAAGTACAGTATGAGGAAGTACTATAGTGCTATAGATGATAAGTACAGTAGGAGGAAGTATTATGGCGCTATAGATGATAAGTACAGTATGAGGAAGTACTATAGCGCTATAGATGATAAGTACAGTAGGAGGAAGCACTATAGCGCTATAGATGATAAGTACAGTATGAGGAAGTAGTATAGTGCTATAGATGATAAGTACAGTATGAGGAAGTATTATGGCGCTATAGATGATAAGTACAGTATGAGGAAGTACTATAGCGTTATAGATGATAAGTACAGTATGAGGAAGTTCTATGGTGCTATAGATGATAAGTACAGTATGAGGAAGTACTATAGCGCTATAGATGATAAGTACAGTATTAGGAAGTACTATAGCGCTATAGATGATAAGTACAGTATGAGGAAGTACTATAGCGTTATAGATGATAAGTACAGTATGAGGAAGTACTATAGCGCTATAGATGATAAGTACAGTATGAGGAAGTACTATAGCGCTATAGATGATAAGTTCAGTATGAGGAAGTACTATAGGGCTATAGATGATAAGTACAGTATGAGGAAGTACTATAGCGCTATAGATGATAAGTACAGTATGAGGAAGTACTATAGGGCTATAGATGATAAGTACAGTATGAGGAAGTACTATAGCGCTATAGATGATAAGTACAGTATGAGGAAGTACTATAGCGCTATAGATGATAAGTACAGTATGAGGAAGTACTATAGCGCTATAGATGATAAGTACAGTATGAGGAAGTACTATAGCGCTATAGATGATAAGTACAGTATTAGGAAGTACTATAGCGCTATAGATGATAAGTACAGTATGAGGAAGTACTATAGCGCTATAGATGATAAGTACAGTATGAGGAAGTACTATAGCGCTATAGATGATAAGTACAGTATGAGGAAGTACTATAGCGCTATAGATGATAAGTTCAGTATGAGGAAGTACTATAGGGCTATAGATGATAAGTACAGTATGAGGAAGTACTATAGCGCTATAGATGATAAGTACAGTATGAGGAAGTACTATAGGGCTATAGATGATAAGTACAGTATGAGGAAGTACTATAGCGCTATAGATGATAAGTACAGTATGAGGAAGTACTATAGGGCTATAGATGATAAGTACAGTATGAGGAAGTACTATAGCGCTATAGATGATAAGTACAGTATGAGGAAGTACTATAGCGCTATAGATGATAAGTACAGTATGAGGAAGTACTATAGGGCTATAGATGATAAGTACAGTATGAAGAAGTACTATGGCGCTATAGATGATAAGTACAGTTTATGGAAGTACTATAGCGCTATAGATAAGTACAGTATGAGGAAGTACTATAGGGTTATAGATGATAAGTACAGTATGAGGAAGTACTATGGCGCTATAGATGATAAGTACAGTATGAGGAAGTACTATGGCGCTATAGATGGTAAGTACAGTATGAGGAAGTACTATAGCGCTGTAGATGATAAGTACAGTATGAGGAAGTACTATGGTGCTATAGATGATAAGTACAGTATGAGGAAGTACTATAGCGCTATACATGATAAGTACAGTATGATGAAGTACTATAGCGCTATAGATGATAAGTACAGTATGAGGAAGTACTATAGCGCTATAGATGATAAGTACAGTATGTGGAAGTACTATAGCGCTATAGATGATAAGTACAGTATGTGGAAGTACTATGGCGCTATAGATGATAAGTACAGTATGAGGAAGTACTATAGCGCTATAGATGAAAAGTACAGTATGAGGAAGTACAATAGCGCTATAGATGATAAGAACAGTATGTGGAAGTACTATAGCGCTATAGATGATAAGTAGAGTATGAGGAAGTACTATGGCGCTATAGATGATAAGTACAGTATGAGGAAGTACTATAGCGCTATAGATGATAAGTACAGTATGAGGAAGTACAATAGCGCTACAGATGATAAGTACAGTATGAGGAAGTACTATAGCGCTATAGATGATAAGTACAGTATGAGGAAGTACTACAGCGCTATAGATGAAAAGTACAGTATGAGGAAGTAGTATAGCGCTATAGATGATAAGTGCATTATGAGGAAGTACTATAGTGCATTAGATGATAAGTACAGTATGAGGAAGTACTATAGCGCTATAGATGATAAGTACAGTATGAGGAAGTACTATAGCACTATAGAGGATAAGTACAGTATGAGGATGTACTATAGTGCTATAGAGGATAAGTACAGTATGAGGAAGTACTATAGCGCTATAGATGATAAGTACAGTATGAGGAAGTACTATAGCGCTATAGATGATAAGTACAGTATGTGGAAGTAATATAGCGCTATAGATGATAAGTACAGTATGTGGAAGTACTATGGTGCTATAGATGATAAGTACAGTATGAGGAAGTACTATAGTGCATTAGATGATAAGTACAGTATGAAGAAGTACTATAGCGCTATAGATAAGTACAGTATGAGGAAGTACTATAGGCTATAGATGATAAGTACAGTATGAGGAAGTACTATGGCGCTATAGATGATAAGTACAGTATGAGGAAGTACTATGGCGCTATAGATGATAAGTACAGTATGAGGAAGTACTATAGCGCTGTAGATGATAAGTACAGTATGAGGAAGTACTATGGCGCTATAGATGATAAGTAAAGTATGAGGAAGTACTATAGCGCTATAGATGATAAGTACAGTATGAGGAAGTACTATAGCGCTATAGATGATAAGTACAGTATGAGGAAGTACTATAGCGCTATAGATGATAAGTACAGTATGAGAAAGTACTATAGCGCTATAGATGATAAGTTCAGTATGAGGAAGTACTATAGGGCTATAGATGATAAGTACAGTATGAGGAAGTACTATAGCGCTATAGATCATAAGTACAGTATGAGGAAGTGCTATAGCGCTATAGATGATAAGTACAGTATGTGGAAGTAATATAGCGCTATAGATGATAAGTACAGTATGTGGAAGTAATATAGCGCTATAGATGATAAGTACAGTATGTGGAAGTACTATGGTGCTATAGATGATAAGTACAGTATGAGGAAGTACTATAGTGCATTAGATGATAAGTACAGTATGAAGAAGTACTATGGCGCTATAGATGATAAGTACAGTATGAGGAAGTACTATAGGGCTATAGATGATAAGTACAGTATGAGGAAGTACTATAGCGCTATAGATGATAAGTACAGTATGAGGAAGTACTATAGGGCTATAGATGATAAGTACAGTATGAGGAAGTACTATGGCGCTATAGATGATAAGTTCAGTATGAGGAAGTACTATAGGGCTATAGATGATAAGTACAGTATGAGGAAGTACTATGGCGCTATAGATGATAAGTACAGTATGAGGAAGTACTATATCGCTATGGATGATAACTACAGTATGAGGAAGTACTATAGGGCTAGAAATGATAAGTACAGTATGAGGAAGTACTATAGCGCTATAGATGATAAGTACGGTATGAGGAAGTACTATAGCGCTATAGATGATAAGTACAGTATGAGGAAGTACTATAGCGCTATAGATGATAAGTACAGTATGAGGAAGTACTATAGCGCTATAGATGATAAGTACAGTATGAGGAAGTACTATAGCGCTATAGATGATAAGTACAGTATGAGGAAGTACTATAGCGCTATAGATGATAAGTACAGTATGAGGAAGTACTATAGCGCTATAGATGATAAGTACAGTATGAGGAAGTACTATAGCGCTATAGATGATAAGTACAGTATGAATAAGTACTATGGCGCTATAGATGATAAGTACAGTATGAGGAAGTACTATAGCGCTATAGATGATAAGTACAGTATGAGGAAGTACTATAGGGCTATAGATGATAAGTACAGTATGAGGAAGTACTATGGCGCTATAGATGATAAGTACAGTATGAGGAAGTATTATAGTGCTATAGATGATAAGTACAGTATGAGGAAGTACTATAGGGCTATAGATGATAAGTACAGTATGAGGAAGTACTATGGTGCTATAGATCATAAGTACAGTATGAGGAAGTACTATAGCGCTATAGATGATAAGTACAGTATGAGGAAGTATTATGGCGCTATAGATGATAAGTACAGTATGAGGAAGTACTATAGCGCTATAGATGATAAGTACAGTATGAGGAAGCACTATAGCGCTATAGATGATAAGTACAGTATGAGGAAGTAGTATAGTGCTATAGATGATAAGTACAGTATGAGGAAGTATTATGGCGCTATAGATGATAAGTACAGTATGAGGAAGTACTATAGCATTATAGATGAAAAGTACAGTATGAGGTAGTTCTATGGTGCTATAGATAAGTACAGTATGAGGAAGTACTATAGCGCTATAGATGATAAGTACAGTATTAGGAAGTACTATAGCGCTATAGATGATAAGTACAGTATGAGGAAGTACTATAGCGCTATAGATGATAAGTACAGTATGAGGAAGTACTATAGGGCTATAGATGATAAGTACAGTATGAGGAAGTACTATAGGGCTATAGATGATAAGTACAGTATGAGGAAGTACTATAGCGCTATAGATGATAAGTACAGTATGAGGAAGTACTATAGGGCTATAGATGATAAGTACAGTATGAGGAAGTACTATAGCGCTATAGATGATAAGTACAGCATGAGGAAGTACTATAGGGCTATAGATGATAAGTACAGTATGAGGAAGTACTATAGCGCTAAAGATGATAAGTACAGTATGAGGAAGTACAATAGCGCTATAGATGATAAGAACAGTATGTGGAAGTACTATAGCGCTATAGATGATAAGTACAGTATGAGGAAGTACTATGGCGCTATAGATGATAAGTACAGTATGAGGAAGTACTATAGCGCTATAGATGATAAGTGCAGTATGAGGAAGTACAATAGCGCTATAGATGATAAGTACAGTATGAGGAAGTACTATAGCGCATAGATGATAAGTACAGTATGAGGAAGTACTATAGCGCTATAGATAAGTACAGTATGTGGAAGTAATATAGCACTATAGATGATAAGTACAGTATGTGCAAGTACTATGGTGCTATAGATGATAAGTACAGTATGAGGAAGTACTATAGTGCATTAGATGATAAGTACAGTATGAAGAAGTACTATGGCGCTATAGATGATAAGTACAGTATGAGGAAGTACTATAGCGCTATAGATGATAAGTACAGTATGAGGAAGTACTATAGCGCTATAGATGATAAGTTCAGTATGAGGAAGTACTATAGGGCTATAGATGATAAGTACAGTATGAGGAAGTACTATAGCGCTATAGATGATAAGTACAGTATGAGGAAGTACTATAGGGCTATAGATGATAAGTACAGTATGAGGAAGTACTATAGCGCTATAGATGATAAGTACAGTATGAGGAAGTACTATAGCGCTATAGATGATAAGTACAGTATGAGGAAGTACTATAGCGCTATAGATGATAAGTACAGTATGAGGAAGTACTATAGCGCTATAGATGATAAGTACAGTATTAGGAAGTACTATAGCGCTATAGATGATAAGTACAGTATGAGGAAGTACTATAGCGCTATAGATGATAAGTACAGTATGAGGAAGTACTATAGCGCTATAGATGATAAGTACAGTATGAGGAAGTACTATAGCGCTATAGATGATAAGTTCAGTATGAGGAAGTACTATAGGGCTATAGATGATAAGTACAGTATGAGGAAGTACTATAGCGCTATAGATGATAAGTACAGTATGAGGAAGTACTATAGGGCTATAGATGATAAGTACAGTATGAGGAAGTACTATAGCGCTATAGATGATAAGTACAGTATGAGGAAGTACTATAGGGCTATAGATGATAAGTACAGTATGAGGAAGTACTATAGCGCTATAGATGATAAGTACAGTATGAGGAAGTACTATAGCGCTATAGATGATAAGTACAGTATGAGGAAGTACTATAGGGCTATAGATGATAAGTACAGTATGAAGAAGTACTATGGCGCTATAGATGATAAGTACAGTTTATGGAAGTACTATAGCGCTATAGATAAGTACAGTATGAGGAAGTACTATAGGGTTATAGATGATAAGTACAGTATGAGGAAGTACTATGGCGCTATAGATGATAAGTACAGTATGAGGAAGTACTATGGCGCTATAGATGGTAAGTACAGTATGAGGAAGTACTATAGCGCTGTAGATGATAAGTACAGTATGAGGAAGTACTATGGTGCTATAGATGATAAGTACAGTATGAGGAAGTACTATAGCGCTATACATGATAAGTACAGTATGATGAAGTACTATAGCGCTATAGATGATAAGTACAGTATGAGGAAGTACTATAGCGCTATAGATGATAAGTACAGTATGTGGAAGTACTATAGCGCTATAGATGATAAGTACAGTATGTGGAAGTACTATGGCGCTATAGATGATAAGTACAGTATGAGGAAGTACTATAGCGCTATAGATGAAAAGTACAGTATGAGGAAGTACAATAGCGCTATAGATGATAAGAACAGTATGTGGAAGTACTATAGCGCTATAGATGATAAGTAGAGTATGAGGAAGTACTATGGCGCTATAGATGATAAGTACAGTATGAGGAAGTACTATAGCGCTATAGATGATAAGTACAGTATGAGGAAGTACAATAGCGCTACAGATGATAAGTACAGTATGAGGAAGTACTATAGCGCTATAGATGATAAGTACAGTATGAGGAAGTACTACAGCGCTATAGATGAAAAGTACAGTATGAGGAAGTAGTATAGCGCTATAGATGATAAGTGCATTATGAGGAAGTACTATAGTGCATTAGATGATAAGTACAGTATGAGGAAGTACTATAGCGCTATAGATGATAAGTACAGTATGAGGAAGTACTATAGCACTATAGAGGATAAGTACAGTATGAGGATGTACTATAGTGCTATAGAGGATAAGTACAGTATGAGGAAGTACTATAGCGCTATAGATGATAAGTACAGTATGAGGAAGTACTATAGCGCTATAGATGATAAGTACAGTATGTGGAAGTAATATAGCGCTATAGATGATAAGTACAGTATGTGGAAGTACTATGGTGCTATAGATGATAAGTACAGTATGAGGAAGTACTATAGTGCATTAGATGATAAGTACAGTATGAAGAAGTACTATAGCGCTATAGATAAGTACAGTATGAGGAAGTACTATAGGCTATAGATGATAAGTACAGTATGAGGAAGTACTATGGCGCTATAGATGATAAGTACAGTATGAGGAAGTACTATGGCGCTATAGATGATAAGTACAGTATGAGGAAGTACTATAGCGCTGTAGATGATAAGTACAGTATGAGGAAGTACTATGGCGCTATAGATGATAAGTAAAGTATGAGGAAGTACTATAGCGCTATAGATGATAAGTACAGTATGAGGAAGTACTATAGCGCTATAGATGATAAGTACAGTATGAGGAAGTACTATAGCGCTATAGATGATAAGTACAGTATGAGAAAGTACTATAGCGCTATAGATGATAAGTTCAGTATGAGGAAGTACTATAGGGCTATAGATGATAAGTACAGTATGAGGAAGTACTATAGCGCTATAGATCATAAGTACAGTATGAGGAAGTGCTATAGCGCTATAGATGATAAGTACAGTATGTGGAAGTAATATAGCGCTATAGATGATAAGTACAGTATGTGGAAGTAATATAGCGCTATAGATGATAAGTACAGTATGAGGAAGTACTATAGGGCTATAGATGATAAGTACAGTATGAAGAAGTACTATGGCGCTATAGATGATAAGTACAGTTTATGGAAGTACTATAGCGCTATAGATAAGTACAGTATGAGGAAGTACTATAGGGTTATAGATGATAAGTACAGTATGAGGAAGTACTATGGCGCTATAGATGATAAGTACAGTATGAGGAAGTACTATGGCGCTATAGATGGTAAGTACAGTATGAGGAAGTACTATAGCGCTGTAGATGATAAGTACAGTATGAGGAAGTACTATGGTGCTATAGATGATAAGTACAGTATGAGGAAGTACTATAGCGCTATACATGATAAGTACAGTATGATGAAGTACTATAGCGCTATAGATGATAAGTACAGTATGAGGAAGTACTATAGCGCTATAGATGATAAGTACAGTATGTGGAAGTACTATAGCGCTATAGATGATAAGTACAGTATGTGGAAGTACTATGGCGCTATAGATGATAAGTACAGTATGAGGAAGTACTATAGCGCTATAGATGAAAAGTACAGTATGAGGAAGTACAATAGCGCTATAGATGATAAGAACAGTATGTGGAAGTACTATAGCGCTATAGATGATAAGTAGAGTATGAGGAAGTACTATGGCGCTATAGATGATAAGTACAGTATGAGGAAGTACTATAGCGCTATAGATGATAAGTACAGTATGAGGAAGTACAATAGCGCTACAGATGATAAGTACAGTATGAGGAAGTACTATAGCGCTATAGATGATAAGTACAGTATGAGGAAGTACTACAGCGCTATAGATGAAAAGTACAGTATGAGGAAGTAGTATAGCGCTATAGATGATAAGTGCATTATGAGGAAGTACTATAGTGCATTAGATGATAAGTACAGTATGAGGAAGTACTATAGCGCTATAGATGATAAGTACAGTATGAGGAAGTACTATAGCACTATAGAGGATAAGTACAGTATGAGGATGTACTATAGTGCTATAGAGGATAAGTACAGTATGAGGAAGTACTATAGCGCTATAGATGATAAGTACAGTATGAGGAAGTACTATAGCGCTATAGATGATAAGTACAGTATGTGGAAGTAATATAGCGCTATAGATGATAAGTACAGTATGTGGAAGTACTATGGTGCTATAGATGATAAGTACAGTATGAGGAAGTACTATAGTGCATTAGATGATAAGTACAGTATGAAGAAGTACTATAGCGCTATAGATAAGTACAGTATGAGGAAGTACTATAGGCTATAGATGATAAGTACAGTATGAGGAAGTACTATGGCGCTATAGATGATAAGTACAGTATGAGGAAGTACTATGGCGCTATAGATGATAAGTACAGTATGAGGAAGTACTATAGCGCTGTAGATGATAAGTACAGTATGAGGAAGTACTATGGCGCTATAGATGATAAGTAAAGTATGAGGAAGTACTATAGCGCTATAGATGATAAGTACAGTATGAGGAAGTACTATAGCGCTATAGATGATAAGTACAGTATGAGGAAGTACTATAGCGCTATAGATGATAAGTACAGTATGAGAAAGTACTATAGCGCTATAGATGATAAGTTCAGTATGAGGAAGTACTATAGGGCTATAGATGATAAGTACAGTATGAGGAAGTACTATAGCGCTATAGATCATAAGTACAGTATGAGGAAGTGCTATAGCGCTATAGATGATAAGTACAGTATGTGGAAGTAATATAGCGCTATAGATGATAAGTACAGTATGTGGAAGTAATATAGCGCTATAGATGATAAGTACAGTATGTGGAAGTACTATGGTGCTATAGATGATAAGTACAGTATGAGGAAGTACTATAGTGCATTAGATGATAAGTACAGTATGAAGAAGTACTATGGCGCTATAGATGATAAGTACAGTATGAGGAAGTACTATAGGGCTATAGATGATAAGTACAGTATGAGGAAGTACTATAGCGCTATAGATGATAAGTACAGTATGAGGAAGTACTATAGGGCTATAGATGATAAGTACAGTATGAGGAAGTACTATGGCGCTATAGATGATAAGTTCAGTATGAGGAAGTACTATAGGGCTATAGATGATAAGTACAGTATGAGGAAGTACTATGGCGCTATAGATGATAAGTACAGTATGAGGAAGTACTATATCGCTATAGATGATAAGTACAGTATGAGGAAGTACTATAGGGCTATAAATGATAAGTACAGTATGAGGAAGTACTATAGCGCTATAGATGATAAGTACAGTATGAGGAAGTACTATAGCGCTATAGATGATAAGTACAGTATGAGGAAGTACTATAGCGCTATAGATGATAAGTACAGTATGAGGAAGTACTATAGCGCTATAGATGATAAGTACAGTATGAGGAAGTACTATAGCGCTATAGATGATAAGTACAGTATGAGGAAGTACTATAGCGCTATAGATGATAAGTACAGTATGAGGAAGTACTATAGCGCTATAGATGATAAGTACAGTATGAGGAAGTACTATAGCGCTATAGATGATAAGTACAGTATGAATAAGTACTATGGCGCTATAGATGATAAGTACAGTATGAGGAAGTACTATAGCGCTATAGATGATAAGTACAGTATGAGGAAGTACTATAGGGCTATAGATGATAAGTACAGTATGAGGAAGTACTATGGCGCTATAGATGATAAGTACAGTATGAGGAAGTATTATAGTGCTATAGATGATAAGTACAGTATGAGGATGTACTATGGTGCTATAGATCATAAGTACAGTATGAGGAAGTACTATAGCGCTATAGATGATAAGTACAGTATGAGGAAGTATTATGGCGCTATAGATGATAAGTACAGTATGAGGAAGTACTATAGCGCTATAGATGATAAGTACAGTATGAGGAAGCACTATAGCGCTATAGATGATAAGTACAGTATGAGGAAGTAGTATAGTGCTATAGATGATAAGTACAGTATGAGGAAGTATTATGGCGCTATAGATGATAAGTACAGTATGAGGAAGTACTATAGCATTATAGATGAAAAGTACAGTATGAGGTAGTTCTATGGTGCTATAGATAAGTACAGTATGAGGAAGTACTATAGCGCTATAGATGATAAGTACAGTATTAGGAAGTACTATAGCGCTATAGATGATAAGTACAGTATGAGGAAGTACTATAGCGCTATAGATGATAAGTACAGTATGAGGAAGTACTATAGGGCTATAGATGATAAGTACAGTATGAGAAGTACTATAGGGCTATAGATGATAAGTACAGTATGAGGAAGTACTATAGCGCTATAGATGATAAGTACAGTATGAGGAAGTACTATAGCGGCTATAGATGATAAGTACAGTATGAGGGAAGTACTATAGCGCTATAGATGATAAGTACAGCATGAGGAAGTACTATAGGGCTATAGATGATAAGTACAGTATGAGGAAGAACTATAGCGCTAAAGATGATAAGTACAGTATGAGGAAGTACAATAGCGCTATAGATGATAAGAACAGTATGTGGAAGTACTATAGCGCTATAGATGATAAGTACAGTATGAGGAAGTACTATGGCGCTATAGATGATAAGTACAGTATGAGGAAGTACTATAGCGCTATAGATGATAAGTGCAGTATGAGGAAGTACAATAGCGCTATAGATGATAAGTACAGTATGAGGAAGTACTATAGCGCATAGATGATAAGTACAGTATGAGGAAGTACTATAGCGCTATAGATAAGTACAGTATGTGGAAGTAATATAGCGCTATAGATGATAAGTACAGTATGTGCAAGTACTATGGTGCTATAGATGATAAGTACAGTATGAGGAAGTTACTATAGTGCATTAGATGATAAGTACAGTATGAAGAAGTACTATGGCGCTATAGATGATAAGTACAGTATGAGGAAGTACTATAGGGCTATAGATGATAAGTACAGTATGAGGAAGTTCTATAGCGCTATAGATGATAAGTACAGTATGAGGAAGTACTATAGGGCTATAGATGATAAGTACAGTATGAGGAAGTACTATGGCGCTATAGATGATAAGTACAGTTTGAGGAAGTACTATAGCACTAAAGATAAGTACAGTATGAGCAAGTACTATAGGGCTATAGATGATAAGTACAGTATGAGGAAGTACTATGGCGCTATAGGATGATAAGTACAGTATGAGGGAAGTACTATGGCGCTATAGATGATAAGTACAGTATGAGGAAGTACTATAGCGCTGTAGATGATAAGTTCAGTATGAGAAGTACTATGGCGCTATAGATGATAAGTAAAGTATGAGCAAGTACTATAGCGCTATAGATGATAAGTACAGTATGAGGAAGTACTATAGCGCTATAGATGATAAGTACAGTATGAGGAAGTACTATAGCGCTATAGATGATAAGTACAGTATGAGAAAGTACTATAGCGCTATAGATGATAAGTTCAGTATGAGGAAGTACTATAGGGCTATAGATGATAAGTACAGTATGAGGAAGTACTATGGCGCTATAGATGATAATTTCAGTATGAGGAAGTACTATAGGGCTATAGATGATAAGTACAGTATGAGGAAGTACTATGGCGCTATAGATGATAAGTACAGTATGAGGAAGTACTATAGCGCTATAGATGATAAGTACAGTATGAGGAAGTACTATAGGGCTATAAATGATAAGTACAGTATGAGGAAGTACTATAGCGCTATAGATGATAAGTACAGTATGAGGAAGTACTATAGGGCTATAGATGATAAGTACAGTATGAGGAAGTACTATAGCGCTATAGATGATAAGTACAGTATGAGGAAGTACTATAGCGCTATAGATGATAAGTACAGTAATGATTAAGTACTATGGCGCTATAGATGATAAGTACAGTATGAGTAAGTACTATACGGCTATAGATGATAAGGTACAGTATGAGGAAGTACTATAGGGCTATAGATGATAAGTACAGTATGAGGAAGTACTATGCGCTATAGATGATAAGTACAGTATGAGGAAGTATTATAGTGCTATAGATGATAAGTACAGTATGAGGATGTTACTATGGTTGCTATAGATCATAAGTACAGTATGAGGGAAGTACTATAGCGCTATAGATGATAAGTACAGTATGAGGAAGTATTATGGCGCTATAGATGATAAGTACAGTATGAGAAGTACTATAGCGCTATAGATGATAAGTACAGTAGAGGAAGCACTATAGCGCTATAGATGATAAGTACAGTATGAAGGAAGTAGTATAGTGCTATAGATGATAAGTACAGTATGAGGAGTATTATGGCGCTATAGATGATAAGTACAGTATGAGGAAGTACTATAGGCTTATAGATGAAAAGTACAGTATGAGGAAGTTCTATGGTGCTATTGATAAGTACAGTATGAGGAAGTACTATAGCGCTATAGATGATAAGTACAGTATTAGGAAGTACTTATAGCGCTATAGATGAATAAGTACAGTATGAGGAAGTACTATAAGCGCTATAGATGATAAGTACAGTATGAGGAAGTACTATAGTGCTATAGATGATAAGTTCAGTATGAGGAAGTACTATAGGGCTATAGATGATAAGTACAGTATGAGGAAGTACTATAGCGCTATAGATGATAAGTACAGTATGAGGAAGTACTATAGGGCTATAGATGATAAGTACAGTATGAGGAAGTACTATAGCGCTATAGATGATAAGTACAGTATGAGGAAGTACTATAGGCTATAGATGATAAGTAACAGTATGAGGAAGTACTATAGCGCTAAAGATGATAAGTACAGTATGAGGAAGTACTATAGCGCTATAGATGATAAGAACAGTATGTGGAAGTACTATAGCGCTATAGATGATAGTACAGTAGAGAAGTACTATGGCGCTATAGATGATAAGTACAGTATGAGGAAGTACTATATAGCGCTATAGATGATAAGTTGCAGTATGAGGAAGTACAATAGCGCTATAGATGATAAGTACAGTATGAGGAAGTACTATAGCGCATAGATGATAAGTACAGTATGAGGAAGTACTATAGCGCTATAGATGATAAGTACAGTATGAGGAAGTACTATAGCGCTATAGATGATAAGTACAGTATGAGGAAGTACTATAGCGCTATAGATGATAAGTACAGTATGAGGAAGTACTATAGGGTATAGATGATAAGTACAGTATGAGGAAGTACTATAGCGCTATAGATGATAAGTACAGTATGAGAAGTACTATAGCGCTATAGATGATAAGTACAGTATGAGGAAGTACTATGGCGCTATAGATCATAAGTACAGTATGAGGAAGTACTATAGTGCTATAGATGATAAGTACAGTAGGAGGAAGTATTATGGCGCTATAGATGATAAGTACAGTATGAGGAAGTACTATAGCGCTATAGATGATAAGTACAGTAGGAGGAAGCACTATAGCGCTATAGATGATAAGTACAGTATGAGGAAGTAGTATAGTGCTATAGATGATAAGTACAGTATGAGGAAGTATTATGGCGCTATAGATGATAAGTACAGTATGAGGAAGTACTATAGCGTTATAGATGATAAGTACAGTATGAGGAAGTTCTATGGTGCTAAAGATGATAAGTACAGTATGAGGAAGTACTATAGCGCTATAGATGATAAGTACAGTATTAGGAAGTACTATAGCGCTATAGATGATAAGTACAGTATGAGGAAGTACTATAGGCTTATAGATGATAAGTACAGTATGAGGAAGTACTATAGCGCTATAGATGATAAGTACAGTATGAGGAAGTACTATAGCGCTATAGATGATATTTCAGTATGAGGAAGTACTATAGGGCTATAGATGATAAGTACAGTATGAGGAAGTACTATAGCGCTATAGATGATAAGTACAGTATGAGGAAGTACTATAGGGCTATAGATGATAAGTACAGTATGAGGAAGTACTATAGCGCTATAGATGATAAGTACAGTATGAGGAAGTACTATAGCGCTATAGATGATAAGTACAGTATGAGGAAGTACTATAGCGCTATAGATGATAAGTACAGTATGAGGAAGTACTATAGCGCTATAGATGATAAGTACAGTATTAGGAAGTACTATAGCGCTATAGATGATAAGTACAGTATGAGGAAGTACTATAGCGCTATAGATGATAAGTACAGTATGAGGAAGTACTATAGCGCTATAGATGATAAGTACAGTATGAGGAAGTACTATAGCGCTATAGGATGATAAGTTCAGTATGAGGAAGTACTATATGGCTATAGATGATAAGTACAGTATGAGGAAGTACTATAGCGCTATAGATGATAAGTACAGTATGAGGAAGTACTATAGGGCTATAGATGATAAGTACAGTATGAGGAAGTACTATAGCGCTATAGATGATAAGTACAGTATGAGGAAGTACTATAGGGCTATAGATGATAAGTACAGTATGAGGAAGTACTATAGCGCTATAGATGATAAGTACAGTATGAGGAAGTACTATAGGGCTATAGATGATAAGTACAGTATGAAGAAGTACTATGGCGCTATAGATGATAAGTACAGTTTATGGAAGTACTATAGCGCTATAGATAAGTACAGTATGAGGAAGTACTATAGGGTATAGATGATAAGTACAGTATGAGGAAGTACTATGGCGCTATAGATGATAAGTACAGTATGAGGAAGTACTATTGCGCTATAGATGGTAAGTAACAGTATGAGGAAGTACTATAGCGCTGTAGATGATAAGTACAGTATGAGGAAGTACTATGGTGCTATAGATGATAAGTACAGTATGAGGAAGTACTATAGCGCTATAGCATGATAAGTACAGTATGATGAAGTACTATAGCGCTATAGATGATAAGTACAGTATGAGGAAGTACTATAGCGCTATAGATGATAAGTACAGTATGTGGAAGTACTATAGCGCTATAGATGATAAGTACAGTATGTGGAAGTACTATGGCGCTATAGATGATAAGTACAGTATGAGGAAGTACTATAGCGCTATAGATGAAAAGTACAGTATGAGGAAGTACAATAGCGCTATAGATGATAAGAACAGTATGTGGAAGTACTATAGCGCTATAGATGATAAGTACAGTATGAGGAAGTACAATAGCGCTATAGATGATAAGTACAGTATGAGGAAGTACTATAGCGCTATAGATGATAAGTACAGTATGAGGAAGTACTACAGCGCTATAGATGAAAAGTACAGTATGAGGAAGTAGTATAGCGCTATAGATGATAAGTGCATTATGAGGAAGTACTATAGTGCATTAGATGATAAGTACAGTATGAGGAAGTACTATAGCGCTATAGATGATAAGTACAGTATGAGGAAGTACTATAGCACTATAGAGGATAAGTACAGTATGAGGATGTACTATAGTGCTATAGAGGATAAGTACAGTATGAGGAAGTACTATAGCGCTATAGATGATAAGTACAGTATGAGGAAGTACTATAGCGCTATAGATGATAAGTACAGTATGTGGAAGTAATATAGCGCTATAAGATGATAAGTACAGTATGTGGAAGTACTATGGTGCTATAGATGATAAGTACAGTATGAGGAAGTACTATAGTGCATTAGATGATAAGTACAGTATGAAGAAGCTACTATAGCGCTATAGATAAGTACAGTATGAGGAAGTACTATAGGCTATAGATGATAAGTACAGTATGAGGAAGTACTATGGCGCTATAGATGATAAGTACAGTATGAGGAAGTACTATGGCGCTATAGATGATAAGTACAGTATGAGGAAGTACTATAGCGCTGTAGATGATAAGTACAGTATGAGGAAGTACTATGGCGCTATAGATGATAAGTAAAGTATGAGGAAGTACTATAGCGCTTATAGATGATAAGTACAGTATGAGGAAGTACTATAGCGCTATAGATGATAAGTACAGTATGAGGAAGTACTATAGCGCTATAGATGATAAGTACAGTATGAGAAGTACTATAGCGCTATAGATGATAAGTTCAGTATGAGGAAAGTACTATAGGGCTATAGATGATAAGTACAGTATGAGGAAGTACTATAGCGCTATAGATCATAAGTACAGTATGAGGAAGTGCTATAGCGCTATAGATGATAAGTACAGTATGTGGAAGTAATATAGCGCTATAGATGATAAGTACAGTATGTGGAAGTAATATAGCGCTATAGATGATAAGATACAGTATGTGAAGTACTATGGTGCTATAGATGATAAGTACAGTATGAGGAAGTACTATAGTGCATTAGATGATAAGTACAGTATGAAGAAGTACTATGGCGCTATAGATGATAAGTACAGTATGAGGAAGTACTATAGGGCTATAGATGATAAGTACAGTATGAGGAAGTACTATAGCGCTATAGATGATAAGTACAGTATGAGGAAGTACTATAGGGCTATAGATGATAAGTACAGTATGAGGAAGTACTATGGCGCTATAGATGATAAGTTCAGTATGAGGAAGTACTATAGGGCTATAGATGATAAGTACAGTATGAGGAAGTATCTATGGCGCTATAGATGATAAGTACAGTATGAGGGAAAGTACTATATCGCTATAGATGATAAGTACAGTATGAGGAAGTACTATAGGGCTATAAATGAT